>PVIU01001117.1:16024-86798 GCA_004026605.1 Ondatra zibethicus
TCAGTGAAGTGGCAGGATACAAAATCAACTCAAAAAAATCAGTAGCCCTCCTATACACAAAGGATAAAGAAACAGAGAGGGAAATCAGAGAAACATCACCTTTCACAATAGCCACAAATAGCATAAAGTATCTTGGGGTAACACTAACCAAGGAAGTGAAAGATCTATTTGACAAGAACTTTAAGACCTTGAAGAAAGAAATCAAAGAGGATACCAGAAAATGGAAGGACCTCCCATGCTCCTGGATTGGTAGGATCAATATAGTAAAAATGGCAATTCTACCAAAGGCGATCTATAGATTCAATGCAATCCCCATCAAAATCCCAACAAAATTCTTCACAGACCTTGAGAGAACAATAACTAACTTTATATGGAAAAACAAAAAGCCCAGGATAGGCAAAACAATCCTATACAATAAAGGAACTGCCGGAGGCATTACCATCCCTGACTTCAAACTCCATTACAGAGCTACAGTAATGAAAACAGCTTGGTATTGGCATAAAAACAGAGATGTTGACCAATGGAATCGAATCAAAGACCCAGATATTAATCCACAAACCTATCAACACGTCATATTTGAAAAAGAGGTGTTTATCATGTGTAATTTTAATTATACAATGGAAGAATGAAAGCATTTTTAACAAATGGTGCTGGCATAACTGGATGTCAACCTGTAGGAGAATGAAATTAGACCCTTATCTATCACCATGCACAAAACTCAAGTCCAAATGGATTAAAGACCTCAATATAAATCCGACCACATTGAACCTGATAGAAGAGAAAGTGGGAATTAGCCTGCAATATATGGGCACTGGAGACCACTTCTTGTGTAAAATCCCAATGGCACAGACAATAAGCAACAATGAACAAATGGGACCTCCATAAACTGAGAAGCTTCTGTAAAGCAAAAGACACAGTCATTAAGACAAAAAGGCATTCTACTGAATGGGAGAAGATCTTCACTAACCCTACATCAGACAAAGGTCTGATCTCTAAAATATACAAACAACTCAAGAAACTAGACATTAAAATTCTAAATACCCCAATTAAAAAATGGGGTAATGATCTGAACCGAGAATTCTCAACAGAAGGAGTTCGAATGGCCAAAAGTCATGTTCAACTTCCTTAGCCATCAGGGAAATGCAAATCAAAACAACATTGAGATACCATATTACACCTGTCAGAATGGCTAAAATCAAAAACACTATCAATTGCCTATGCTGGAGAGGATGTGGAGTAAGGGGAACTCTCATCCATTGCTGGTTGGAATGCAAACTTGTGCAACCTCTTTGGAAATCAGTGTGGCAGTTTCTCAGGAATCAACCTACCTCAGGATACAGCAATACCACTCTTGGGAATATACCCAAGAGAAGTCCAATCATACTACAAAAACATTTGTGCAACTATGTTCATAGCAGCATTATTTGTAATAGCCAGAACCTGGAAACATCCTAGGTGCCCCTCAATGGAAGAATGGATCAAGAAACTGTGGACTATATAGAATTAGAATACTACTCAGCAGTAAAAAACAATGACATCTTGAATTTTGCATGCAAATGGATGGAAATAGAAAACACTATCCTGAGTGAGGTAACCCAAACCCACAAAGACGATTCTGGTATGTACTCACTCATTAGTGGACTCTAGCCATAAAACAAAGGACACTAAGCTTATAGCTCACAAGCCCAGATATGCCAAATAGCAAGGTGAACCCAAAGAAAACTTATACAGATCCTCCTGGAAATTGGAAGCAAACAAGATCACCAGAAATTTCGTGCAATGGATGGAGATAGAGACAGAGACCCACATTGACATCAGAGCAATGGACTGTGCTCCCAAGGTCCAGTCGAAGAGCAGAAGGTGGAAGAAGATGAGCAAGAAAGTTAGGACCGTGAGGGCCTGGTCCACCCACTGAGACAGTGTGCCTGAACTAATGGGAGCTCACCAAATCCAGCTGGACTGGGACTGAATGAGCATATGATCAAACCGGATTCTCTGAATGTGGTTGCCAATGGGGGCAGACTGAGAAGCCATCAACAATGACACTAGGACCTATCTCTTCTGCATGTATTATCTTTTTGTGAACCTAGTCTATTTGGATGCACACCTTCCTAGGCCGGGATGGAGGGGGGAGGGCCTTGGACTTCCCCCAGGTCAGGGCACCATGCCATCTTTTAAGGAAGCAGGGGGAGGGAGGAGGGGTGTGGGGGCAGGTGGGGACTGCGAGAAGGAGAGGAATTGTAAATTTTTTTGAATGGAAAAAATATAAAAGAATATGGAAAAATAAAAATAAAAAAAGAATGCAGGATGATAATTTATGCACACCAAGGTCATGATAAGAATTCCGATAAATTTGACCTAACCTACAGAATTGGGGAATTCTTTTTTGAAGTCACACTCCTCAGCTCTGTTGTCAAAAGTTCTGCTTCAGCAGGACTGAGTTTAGAAATCTGTGACTGTGTAACCACCTTGGAAATCCACTTGAGCAGATATCATCTAAGGCCCTTGCAACACCATTTCACAGACTCAATCAAATGAAGGCCTAGTTTCAGAAGAGCACTGTGTTCTCAGAAAGTCCTTGTAAGCCAAGAGCCAGCAGGCACACCAGAGCCTTGATGGAAAGTCCACTGTTTGCTCCCACTCAGAGCTCTGACCTGCTTCTCCTCACCCGCTCCTCCACCTCCTCCTCAGACCATGCCTGCTGGGACCAAGTCATCAGGTACCCATGGAAGGAAGTTGATGACAACTATCAGTAGGCACAGTTGGACTGAAACCAACTCATTTCACACTGCAGTGACTTGTAATCAAATGGTACTATGTGCTTTATTAATTTGCAATTGCCCCCCTCCTTTTATTTTCTTTTACTCGTAGGTCACTTAAAAATTCCTTGATTGTGCAGCAGTGGGGAATAATCCTTCTCTGAAATATGTGGCTTTTTCATTATGCAACTGCTCTGCTCAGCATCTTGGGGGCATTGCTCATAAATATTTAATGCTGCATCTTAAAATTGATATTTGGGGTGATTTTTCTTTTCTCATTGAAGGAAGCTTTTAATTGTGGCATAATGACTAGTCCTGTCACCATCAATATCCCCAGGTCAATAGCATATTAAAAGGTAGCAATACTGGGTCTGTGCTGTGGTTGGGAGAAGTGTGGATGCAGCCTGGATAAGAGGTCTCGTGAAAGCTGAGCTCAGCACAGCACTGGCGGCCACAGAGCACTCACACTCATCATCCACCTTGCTAGTGTAACGTGAATTTCTTTTAAAAGTCTAGACATTTAAGTTGTCAGCATGGGATTAATTGTGGGCTGCTTAAGTGGACGTGGAGACCCATGCAGGCTTCTCTCTGGTGGAAGAGGAAAATGAAACGCAGAACCCAGAAGCAGTTTTTTGTTAATAGAGGGCATTTAAATCCAAGTTTCTCCTGGCCTGTCTTGATAATAAAAGCTGTCCACACCCCCAAGCGGAATCCAACAATGGTCATGAAAAGACTCCATGTAACTTTTCTGCTAAAGCTGAGACAGATTGGCATCCACAAGCCCAGAGTTCCCTAACAGACTGTGAGGTTGCCTCAGGGCATGCATTTAAGTCAGCTGGAAATGCTGATGCTGAGCCCCATGTTTCTGGGACCCATGTGCCATCTTCTTGGACATGTCCCACTGTCCCAGCTTACTAAAGACTGAGCCCCTTTGAAGACCCTCCCAAACATGAGCTGCCTCTCTTTGCCTCAAGCTGGATCTGCAATGCCCTGAATGGCCCTCTCCAGTATCATCTTCTAATTTACTGTGGATGTGGTGCCAGGGTCTGAGAGACTGCTGTTGGGGTATAATACTTTAACTACGTAAAAGGGTGGTAGATTTCCTTAATTATGTAAAGATGCATTGCTATTTCATCTTGCCTGCCTAAGACACCTGATTGGTCTAATAAATACTAAATGGCCAATAGTTAGGCAGAAGAGGGATAAGTGGGGCTGGCAGACAGAGAGAATATTTAGGAGGAGGAATCTAGGCTTGGGAGAAGAGAAGGAGGGAGAAAAAGAGGGAGAAACCTGAGGCCATCCAGTCAGCCATCCAGCCACCAGACAGATAGACACGGAGTAGGAAATATGGAATGAAAAAAGGCAAAAAAGCACCAAGACAAACCTAGGTAAGGAGAAACAGGTTCATTTAAGTTAAAGAAAGAAAGCTAGCCAGAAATGAGAATAAGCTAAGGCCGAGAATTCATAATTAATAATAAGTTTTCATGTCATGATTTTGGAGTTGGTTGACTTCCCAAACGAAAGCCTGCTACATTATTTTATAAAACGCATAGAAAAATATAAGGAATTCTAATATCAACCATTACAGCATATCCTAGTATCATAGCTGGATTTAGGTATGTGTTGAGCGTATGTGTGTGATGTGTATATGTGTGTGTGCACATGGGTGTGCGTAAGTATAAAAGAACCAATTTGTTTATATTACCCTCAATACATAGGGCAGTTGGTCTGTGAGTAGTTCCAGGCAATATAATCAATATAGCTACTTCATTTTGTTTTTATTTGTGTTAACATAGTTTACCCTCCTCTGTCCCTCCAACTTTTTAAAGCTTAAGAAATTATAACCACGTGTATTTATTGGTGTGTTTGCATGCATGCATGTGTCCATAGTGTAGTCTTGCCATGAAGTGCATATGTGCAAGTCAGTGGATAGCGTTCGCTTCTCTCTTATACCATGTGGGTTCCTGGGATGGAACTCGGGTTGTCAGGCTTCTTCAGTCATTTTGGTGGTCATTATCTGGATGATTTGATAGAATAATATATACCTCTTCAAGTTAAAAAAGAACTGAGTGAGACTACACTCTGTGCATTAATATACATCAATGTATTTCAGAGATAGAAGATCAAGCCAGTGAAAATTCCAGCAATGTGGTCAAAGGACTATGAACTGGAACTCCAGAAGTCATAAACCAGAGCAAATCTTTCCTCTTGAAGCCAATTACATCAAGTATTTAGTTATAGCAACTGAGAGCTAATACACTGGGTATTAGTGACTGGATGGAATGGTCTTGTTTAGGTGTCATTATTTAGCTCACTGTATTGTTTATTGTTCTGACCTTGGCTTTGATGTCTTTCCTCCACTGTACATCTGCTTCCTCCAGTTGTCCTTCTTATCAAACCTGTTTTTATCTTATAGCAGCTTACTTTCTTGTTTAACATCTGCCACCCACAGCAGACTTATTTGAGGAGGCAAAGGAGTGAGCCTGCTTTGTAGTTACTGTGGAATAAATGAACTGATGGTGAGGGCTGCATGCAGCTTTCCGACAAAAGGGCTCATGGTTCCTTGAAGCAACTTTGACTCTTGATAATGACACTTTCCTTTAAAAGCTTGTTTTCACTTTTCTATGTATTTCTCTTATGACTGGCTGAGGGGAAGCACAAGGTGCTGAATTAAAGAAGTTTCTTTTTCTTTTCTGGAAAGGGGGTAAAGATACCCAGAAGAGAGGAGTGCTAAAAACATATAATAGTTACAAACTGCTTTCATATCATTTAATGTATCCTGTCCTGTTCTCAGAGTAATAGAAATGATAATATCTGTACAAGAACAATCCTCACCAATTATATGTTCATACATTTGCATTTTTATTGAGGTGTAGTTAATGTGTAATAAAACCTGTAAGTATTAAAGACTCACTATTCTTATTTTAATTAATAAGTGGATACTTAAAGCAAGGTCTTCCTCAGATCTATAAAAGCCAAAAGAAAATGGCCTTTAATGTTTAATTACTTTTTATAGCTTTAAGTAAAATCCCTATTCATGCTTTAAAAACTAAGTAGGATATAAAGAACCACAGGAAGAAAAGAATGTGAAAAATCACACAACCTAGCCACTACCTGCCTCAATTCTTTGTGTGTATGCATGTGTGTGTGTGTGTGTGTGTGTGTGTGTGTGCACGCACATGTACATGTAGGTGCATATGTGAGTGTATGTGTGTGCATATGGGGAGGCCAGATGGTTGCTATATGACACTATTCCTGGTGAGACATGAACAAATGTTCGTTTATCCTAGATAGGAAACTGATGACAGACCAATGTAAAGATACCCACAAAGTTCAACATGATGAACCAATGAGTTTTACTGGAGTTACTTGCAGAAATATGAGTGAGAGGTTACTTATAGAAGCAGAAACCACTCAAAGTTAGTTGCATCAGCAAAGCCCACACCAACTTGGGTGACAGCTTACAAAAACTGAAAATCTGAAGCATACTGCACAGTCTGCAAGCAGCTCAAGAGGATGGAGAGGGCTGTTCTCAGGTGACTCAGTTTGTGTGCGTTTTCCAGGCAATCTGGCACATCTCAACCTTTCCTCGTCAGTTTAAGTCATCTTCCTCTTCAAGACATCTCTGCTTTTTAGGGATGTCTCTCAGCAGTCCTTGCTGCTTGTATATTCTTTATATTCTGAGGGAGAGAAGGAGGTCAGGTGAGCATGACCAGTTTCAGGGGCTTTTTGAGTGCTTCCTCATCTTGACAAGCATCACTATAGGGTGGAGTGTTTCACCTCCCCTTAGAACATCCTGTGTTAACAAGGAGCCCATCTCCAAGATGTGGGGATGTTTTACCACAGAGCAAATTGCCACACAGCATCATCAACATCAGGTATCTTCCTCAATCACTTGCTCTCTTATTGGACAGGATCTCTTACTGAACCTGAAGCTCACTGATTTGACTATCCTGGCTATCAGCAAGGTTAAGCATGGCTGTAGACACTGGCTATCTATCAAATTTCAGGAATTCCTTCTCCTTCTCTCTTGCTTGTGCTGGTGTTACAGGTGTGTGTTACCATACTTGCTTTTTATGTGTGTGGAGGGTATCTAAACTCAGGTCCTCATGCTTGTGTGACATTCTTTATTAACTGAGACCTCTCTCTCTAGCTATTGTATTAACTCTAAGGGTTCAGCTAACATTCTTGGTCTGTCCTATGGCCAGTGTGTCCATCAAATCCCAGATATAAACACTACTTATAAATAGATGTTTGTCATATTTAGTAGTTTTTACCCTGACCTCCTCCTGGCATCCTGACTTCTCAGAGAAGCCCACTAGTCATCTTAAGCAGACATCACCAATATAGAAACTTTGATTTTTTTTGGCAAAAAATATTCTCCACCCAGTAATTTTATTACCGCCCACCTGGTGTCATTAAAAAAGATGACATTTTTCCTTGAACAAAGGACAGCAAAACAGCAGGGGCACTTACATCACAGAGTACTCTACCCTAAGTGGGACATCTATTACATGACCACCCATCATAAGGCTCAGGGACATCATGGAAGAAGATGTGGAACACATGTAAGAATGAAAGGATGGGGACTGCACACTGTGAAGGGCTGCCTTTGCAACACGACACGGCCATTGCATTCCTGAACTCATAGCAACTATATAGTCACCCACACAAGATGTGCATAAGGTCAAGCCAGTCAAAATTCCAGCACAGGAGTAGCTCCACTCTTAGTTGAGGAGCTGTTGGCAGTCAACAGCTACTGGAAGATAGATTTTTATTTTTCTCTGGTAAGTAGCTTGCTCCGGTGGATGGCCCCACACCTATACACAAAAGGGCAGGACTAACAGGACTCAGTGGGTTATTAAAAACAATAAAGAAGAGAATATGAAATTGAAGCTATGAGGGCAATTTTCAGGAAGGGGTTTGAGGGAAGTTGGGATGGGGAGTGATGAAGGGATGTCACCTTAATACATTGTATACGTGTATGAGATTATTAGGGAACAAATATAAATATTTGGAAAGTAGTATTCAAGTCAGGGAAAGACTCTGCTTAGAATAGTTAGAATAAAGGGGAGGGGATGGGGGATGAGAGCATGAAGGAATGGGATGGTGGAGGGAGGAGAGGGACAGAGTGGGAGGGCAATGAAAGAGATCTTGATAGAGAGAGCTCTTGATAGAGTGTTAGCAAGAAACCCGATGCTAGGGAAACTCCCCAAAATCCTCAAGGATGACCCCAGCTAAGGCTCCTATCCCTTGTAGTCAGATTGGTGACTACCCCAAATGTCATCATAGAGCCTTCATCCAGTAACTGATGGAACCAGATGCAGAAATCCACAACCAAGCACCAGGCCAAGCTCCGGGAATCCAATTGAAGAGAGGAAGGAAGGAATATATGGTCAAGGGAGGTCACGATCATGATGGTGAAATCTGCAGAGACAGCTGAACCAAGCTCGTGGAAACTCATGAACTCTAGACCAACAGCTGTGCAGCCTCCATGGGACCGAACTAGGCCATCCGTATATGGAAGACAGTGGTGAAGCCCTGGACTGAGAGGCACCTGGCAATAGGACCGGGATCTATCTCTGGTGCATGAGCAAGGTTATTGGAACCCATTCCCTATGGTGGCATGCCATGATCAGCCTTACTGCAGGGGGGAGAGGCTTGGTTTTGCCCCAACTTAATGTGCCAGACTTTGTTGACTCTCCATGGGAGCCCTTACCCATTGGGAAGAGTGGATGGGAGGTGGGCTGAAGGGGAGGTGGGGATAGGGTGTGGAGGGAGGAGGGGTTGGGAGGAAAATTATGGTTGAAATGTAAAATGGAAATAAAATAAATACATTTTAAAAATTTAGGAAGATAGCCAAATGGTATATGTGTAAGGATAAGTGCCTGGTAAATCGGGGTGTGGAGGAGAGGTGTTTTCACCGCAATGCTGGAATGCCAAGTAGGTACTTGCTTCCATATTGCATTGTCTCCTCCTTCCCCCCAATGTTCAACTCTTCAAAACCATTTGTCTGACTGATTCTACTCATTGTGAGTCCTGGGCACTTTATGGAGGTCTTTTCATATCAGATGTCCTGGGGACAGGCCAGCCCAGATCTGTGGCCTTTGGGTCAAGTTTCTCTGATCTGTTAGTTGCAGCTGGGCTTGGACCAGCTCCATGGGGGCCAGACCTGGGCAGCCCCATGTAGCTCCATTGCTTAGAAGCCTCACACGTGGGTCAGTGCTCTGTGCTTGTCAACCGCAATTCATTGCAACTGTTGAACAAGGAAACTGCTCAATTTTCATTTCCACAGAGCATCACATTTTATTGAAAACAGTGAGCAGAGCTAAGGATCCTTTCAGACAGTCACTGCAGCAGGTAATAGAAAGACCAAAGGAACTAGAGGGGATCTTGCTTGTCTTCCATAACACAAGGACAAGCCATACATTATGGCTTAGGTGATTTGTTCATAAGATTTAGACTATGAAGCTGTGAGGCCCTGTTATTATTTGTGGTCACTGTGCTATTCAGTGGGGTTCTTGAACATCTGGTCTCTTCTATCTGAAATTCTTTATGTCTTGGCTAACATCCCCTTCCCTCCAATATTCCCTTTTCAGATGCTCTCACACCCACCATGCAACCATTTATACAACTCAAGATTCTTTGGTTCTGCATATGAGTAAGCACATGCAGAGTTTGTCTTTCTGTGATTTATTTCATTCACATATTTTGCAAGTCTGTCCATGCAAATGACGGGACCTCTTTAATGGTGTTCCATTGTGTGTGTGTGTGTGTGTGTGTGTGTGAGAGAGAGAGAGAGAGAGAGAGAGAGAGAGAGAGAGAGAGAGAGAGAGAGATCATTAATTCATTCACTTGTTATCCCAGATTTAGCCTGTGTTTTGGCTATGGAGAAGAATGGTTAATTAAGCATGTGAGTGCAACTATTTCTATGGCTCCTTTGATTCATTTCCTTGGGTTACATATCCAATATTATAGTTGCTGGATCATATGAATGTTTGATTTTCCAATTTCTTGAGGAATTAGAGAAGATAAAATGTAACTGACATACTAAAGTTACATAAAAATGGGCCATATTTAAAACAAAGCACACTATAATCACCTGTGGAGGGAAGAGAGCTTTTCCTTCATCTTTTGGGCAGGGAATTAATTAGTACAATTAATTTGGTAGTTCCTATTTATTTGAATATACACATTCGAGCAATGCTACACCTGAATATTATCTGAGGGAAATAAGTGTATGTAGAAAATGCTCTCATTAAAACATTATGTTTGTGGAAAACTTACCTTACACATAAAACTAACATAAATAATACATTTGACATCATCTATATGTATGTATACTTGTGCACATTCAACAGTGTGTGGAAGAATAGAAGAATATATATTAAAATTTCAAATAGTGGTCAGTGGGGTGATGGGTGGCTTTGAAATTTGCATTTAAAAATTAATAGTAAGCACTCTATTGGAGCATCTTGAGAGGCCACTTATAGGAAACATAAGTGGCAAAAAGAGGAGCTTGAGTAAATCTTTCACCAGGAAAAGGATTCCATGTCCTTCAGGGATCCTTCCCAAGCTCTCCTCAGGGACTCACTCCCGGGAGTGGGAGTGGCTCTCCCTAGCACTTCTGCTCCTCCAAAGAGGTAAGAGCGCAGGGTCCTTCTCAGTCACCCAAGGAGACAGGACCACTAATCCCGACAAAGTTGGAAAATGTTTTTGAGTGATAAATCAGTTATTTTGATTCTAGACTGTATATCGTGACAGTATTTTAAAATGCATATGGAATAATTTATATACAGAAAAATGTTTCCTGTCATGATTTATAGCAACCAAAAAATGGAAAATTTCTTGAATAATTATAAGTTATGTAGAAGTGTAAGAAGAATATGTTGCTAAATGATGGTTTATTCTAGTAGTCATTTAAAATTCTATATCCAGGGACAAGAGAGATGGCTCAGTAATTGATGGCACTGGCTATTCTACCAGAGGACCTGGGTTGGGCTGTCACTATTCACATGGAGGCTAACAACCAACTGTCTTTACATCCAATTCCAAACCCTCTGAGAGCACTGGACACACATTTGGTGCACACACACATACTTGTAAAATTTATACACATATAATAATAAATAAACATTTTAAAAACACTTGTATTCAGAGAATTTTAGAATATGCTGACAGTATCTGTTTTATCAACCTTTAAGCCTGTGAAACATATATTTCTAGGTTCCTCTATGAGGTAGAATGGGGACCCTACACATTCTAATTGTCAGAACTTATGGCCATGTAGTCTAACATGGCAAAGGCATTATGAAAATGTAAGTAAGACCTTGAGATGAACATTTATCTCAGATTTGCTGTAACCGGAAGGATTCTTTAAATGGTGGATGTATTGTCCCACTGATTTTAGAGAGAGCAATTTCTGGCTTTAAAGTTGATGGACAAAGAACTGGGCATAGTGACACAAGCCTGGGATCCCAGTGCTTGGGAGATGGAAGCAGAGGCATGAGGAACTTAGACTTAATTGTTACATAGTGAACTTAAGGCTAACCTGCACTGCCTGACACATTTGAGACCTGTCCCAAATGACTAAACTAAACCAAAAACAACAATAAAAGAAGATAGACAGATCATGAGTCCCAAAATATGTGTGCCCTCTAAATCTTTGTAAAAACAAACAAACAAACAATGTTCTAGAATCTCCATCAAGAAATGCAGACCTGATGCCATCTTGCTTGTGCTGGACTCAACCTGCAGAGCTGTAAGACAATAGATTTGTGCTGTTTTAAGCTGTAATGCTTGTCATGATTTGCCATAACAGTAGATATTAAGGCTGGTCCTACTCATGAAAGAGAAAGAGAAATAAGATTTTGAGAAGCTTTGGAGGCTACCAAAACAAAGGGAATGGATCTGAGAGGGAGCTCAGTGGACGTACTGTAGAGTTCAGAGAACCATCTGTCACATCTGTGCTTCATTCTGAATGAATAGGTTTGTTTAGTAATAGCGAGCCAAAGTAAAATAGTAGATGCCAAGGGATAGATAGATGGATAGATGCATACATATGTACATACATACTTAGACAGATAGACAGAGAACAAAGCATCATGAAAGCAAGTACTCAAAATCTTCAGTAGAAACTGACTGGGGAAGCCTTGTTAAAGCAGGCAGATGGAGTTCCCAAAAGAGTCTTGGGCAGAGTAAACTATCCCCCAGGTGAAACTTCTAAGTCATATGACAGATGGGGATAATTTCAGCAAAAGTGACACTAAACAACCCATAAAGCTGAGATGGTCAGCTTTCAGAGTGTGGCTGAACTTCGGCTCCTCATTTGCCTTGTAGACACTTTTATACCACAGGATATAATACAATGGTGGCAGCTGTTTTATCTTTCAGCTTTTCCCTTTGGCGTGACATTTTTCTCTTGGTATTTTGATGTTCTCTTTTCTCCCTGCTATCGTGTCAGGGGGACAAGAAGAACGCTTTGAGACAAACACGCGTGGGTCTGAAACGAGGCAGGGCAACCATGCTTTCATTCTCAGATAACACAACCAACTCGTGACAATTTACCAATATAATGTGCATTCCATGGGAATACAAGGGGAAAGAGCTGCACAGATGGGACAAGTGGTGTGCTTAAAAAGTGGTACAGAGCTAGCAAAGGAAAACACAGGGTATGGACGATGAAATGTCACTGGGCAATGCTAGTGTCTTGTCCCTTAGTTTCTTCTGTCAGCATCTCGATCCTTTGTGAATCTCTCACAATCTGTTGAACCCTAGAAGAGGGAAGAGAGGGGCCCTGAAATGACTCAAGTTGAGCTATTTATTCTCTAAATGAACTATTGATGTGGAAGTTAAAACCATCCACTGAGTGAACTAAATAAAGAAACTCCTGCTGCTGGGGAGCTGTGTTTGTGGCTAGATGAGACGACACAGAGTTCTGCTGTCCTATCACACTGACCTGGAGCCGAGACTTAACCTGCTACCACATTTCACAAATAACCTCAGGCAGATAAGTGAAGCAAAGAGAGGCACGAGCCCTCAAGTGCACCTCCTGGGCCCCTTTCAGACCACACCCACATCTTAGCTGGAATAACACATGGGTTCTCCAAGAGAGAGTTTTCTGTAGTATATTATATAACATACTAGTTTATACTTCAGCTATTGTGTAGCCAGTGATGGAGCTCTTATTTATTTGGTTCTGTTTGCTTTTACTTCTGAGTTCCTGCATGTGGGTTGGTATACACAAGGGCACTGAGGAGGACAGAGGACAGTATGTGTAAGTCCATTCTCTCCTTCCACCATGTGGTCGTGGAGACAGAATTCAAGTTGTCAGCCTCAGTGACAAGCACATTCACCCACTGAGCCATCTTGCTGGCTCCACTATGAGATCCTTAAGGAAACTCTCATTCATTTATGACCAGTAAAGCAACCCTTTAGTTGTGGACATCCTGCTAATATTATAATGTGGATGAAGTCCTTTCTCTTAGAAACCACTACGAGTTAAATCATCCAAAATCCTGGACAACAAGGAGATTCGACAGATTCCCCTGTCTTTTTCCTTCAGAGGTATTCCCACCCTAAACGGAGCAAATGACCCCTCAGGGGCCGGAAGCCAATTCTCCCGGGTGGTGGTTTGTGACGGTTATAGTGATTATTATTATTTGCCTATACCCCAGGGAGAAAGGGCTTTAAATCTAGAAGTGACAAGTAAATCTAGAAGTGACAAGTATGGAGACAGATGATGATGTGGAACACACTTATCTTTTAAGGGTTCCTTCATTTCTATAACTATGAAATTATGATATCAAACGAATTTAAATTAGAGAGGAATCTGATATTAATTTTGTTTTAGAATTGAATTTTGTTATTATGAGATGGATCCTCTTAGAGCATAGGTTTGAAGTACCACATCAAGTAGAGATTTGCCTGTAGTCCATGTCCCCTTCCTGAGACATATGAAGAGGGTCAAATGGAGAAGCAGCTGATCTAGTCTTCAGTGTCTGAGGGTATTACTGAGGGCATTTGGGGAAGGGCAAGCAACAGGGACGAGAGGAACAGGGACAGTTAACCCTAAGATGCGGACTTTCGCATGCTTTGCTGAGAGTGAATGGTAACCTTGCTTTTATTTTATTTTATCTGGCTTTTTGAAACAAGGATCTACTAAGTATCCAAGGCTAGACTTTAGCTCAAGGTCTTTTAGTCCCCCCTTTCAGGTCAGGGGAGAGAAGGTAAGTCTGAAGTCTTAGGGGAATCAATTTTGGACTCTTTAAACAACTTCAGTTGCTAAAATGTGATAAACATGTATGCTAGGTTTCCTGAGCCTCCTTATTCCCAAGGGAAAGGTGAGTGTGCTATCTGTTTGGTCTGCAGCCCCACGATGCAGGTGCCCATTCTGCAGCCCCATGATGCAGGACAATCAGGTGCAGCCCCACAATGCAGGACAATCAGATGCCATAGGGAGTCAAGTCAAAGCAGGGACTCAGTTATTACTGTGAGTGTTAGTTTATATAGGTTAAGTGACATCATGTGATGTGGGGGTACCTCCAGCCAATGAGAGGCAGCTAAACCTTCCCTCTGGCTGTAGGGGCATCCACCTAATTTTTGCTCTCTCATCCTCACTCAAACTCAAGCCAGGATTTCTCTGTCCTACAGGCCTCGAGGTACAGGCCCTGAGATAATTTTGTCCCAACACATGTAGACATGTCCCTGAACACCATATTCTTTATCCATTGTTACAGAGAAGACACAAGGACTTTAGTTCAAGCTTAGTAGTGCCTTCAGGATTATCAGATGTGATTTTGTCTATTCTAGAAAATCTTGCCCCACTATTTCTCTCTGCATGTTCTCTCTCTCTCTCTCTCTCTCTCTCTCTCTCCTTTCTGCTTTTTATTCATTGTGTTCTCTATTTTGGTCCTTTCTGAACATTATAGCAACATTGCTTTCATGTATATTATAACTAGAGGCCATGGTCATTATGCCAATATTGGTGAAATACGTTTTGTAGCTGAGTCTGATTTTAAGCCCCAGTTAATTGCACAGTTTCTCTGTATTCTGAGTTCTTAACCAGTGACTAACCTGCCTATGGACTCCTGGAATACAGCTCATTTGCAGGCTAGAAATGTAAATAAGTCCCAGTTTGATTATCAGACCCACTTATTCACAAATGTTCATTCCTGGATCAGTCCACATGTTCATTCTTGTTAGCAGCTGATGCCCTCTAATGACCTTGATGCTGCCATTAGATTAGCCCGCTTTGCCCCAGCAGGCTACACCACCCTCAGACATTCAGCTTAGAATTAATAATCGAACATAGTAATTAGCAGCCCAGCAGTGATGAAAATATCACAGCTATTTAGTTAAGAGCAAATTCTTAAGTAGGTATTGCAGCTTGTTTCTGAGGTGCCTGCCTCAGAAAGCATTCCTGTAAACGTCAACTTCCTTCTCGCTCACATTAAGAGACACAAAAACAGCAGTCAACATATTCTTTGGAGGGTAAACATGGATACTCAATTTGGAGAACTGACCTGACCAAAAAGCTTTGATGTTTGCCCCAGACACACATATAGATGTATACACACACACACACACACCTGCACAGACATAGACACAGGCATACACAGAGACACATGCACACACACAAAGACACACATAAAGATACATATACACACATGCACACACACATACCCCTACACAGACATACAGATACACACAGACACAAGCATACATATAGATACAAACACACAGACACAAATACACACAGACATACATGTGCATACAGACACAAACAGATACACATGGATATACAAACACAAATACACCCACAAGTGCACACAGACACACACAGATGCACACACAGATGCACACACAGTAGAAGCAGTGTCTAGTGGCATTTTTTGGTTGATGACTCCATTATGTTACTGGAGAGTATAGAACAAAAAATTCCAGTGTATGAAAATGTAGGTAGTTTATGTAGTGAATATAGTTTCATAGCTATAAAAATACAGCATTTAATATAACTCCATTAGCATAGTGTCCCAATGATATCCTTCTTAAAGAAGAGAGACAAGCAGGCTTTCCTACTGTTTTTCTAGAAGCAGAATGCATGAGGCCGTTCTATTGGCAATGAAAATGGCACAAGCATCTTCTGCTAGGAGGGAAGGGTCCTTAGACTGTAGAAAAGCATCACTGGACTAGGGTGTCACATAGTTTCGCACAAATTTGGTAAACAAATTATAATTATGGACACTCAATTCAGGGGGTTGGCTGCATCATCCCATTGAAGACCATTGTCTCATGTGCTAAAGACAAACCAAGTCAGGCGTCTGGAAAGTTTACCAACCAATTCTATCTGCTCTTGTCCCAGCTTCATTCCTTTTCTTAAAGTTTGTTCTCTCCCCCTCCCCCCTTCTCTCTCTCTCCCATCTCTATGTCTGTCTGTCTATCTGCTGAGCCCAGAAGAGGGTGTTGGATCCTTTGGAGCTGGAGTTATAAGCAGTTATGACCCCCTGGATGAGAGTACTGGCTGGGAACTGAACTCAGGTTCCCTGGAAGAGCAGCAAGCAATCTTAACTGCTTAGTCATTTCTTCATTCCCTCTAGGTTTTATTTATATTCATGTTGAAGAGCCTGTGTGTTTCATACATCTATGGTTCTCTTTAAAGCTCCTGGGTACCACCTGCCCTACAGACTTAGATTCAGCTACTGGACTTTGAAGGGGTCTCTGTGTTGCATTTCATTCAAGGCTTATTATTAATTTAATTAATTGATTAATCATATTAGCCTAAGCTTAAACAATCTCTTATGTTTATCATTTTTAATAACACAATAAGGAGAACTAAAAGGGCTGGGCATGTAGCTCAGTTAGGAGAGTACTTGCTTGGCATGCATGAAGTCCTGGGTTCAAGCCCCAGTACCACACTAACTGGGTGTGATGGGTACATGTGTGCGAACCCAGAACTCTAGTAGTAGAGGCAGTGATATTACAAGTTCAAAGTCATCCTCAGCTACATAGTAGTACAAGTGAGTTCAGCGTCAGCCAGGGCTACAGGAGACTCTCTCTGGGAGGGTAGAGAGGTGAGGAAAATCTGGGCCCAGTTCTAGGAGGAGAAAGAATATAATCAAAATATAATATTTGAAAAAATTAAAGTATGTAAGCTGAAAAAATGAAGAGAAAGATTCAAAAGGAGAAGTGAAGGAGATATGAGGGAGCTGGATCAGGAGCCCCTCGATTCTGAAGCTGAGGTTGTCATTATTTACATTTAGGCAAGAGAAAAGCTTCCCAAGATTTATCCCATTCTTTATACTGTGAGACAGGATAAAAAACATGTCATTTTTCTAATTTATTTCCTTCAGAACAGATCTCTTTCATGGTTTATTCTAATGTTATTAAAGTAATACTCTTCATTTTTATCTCTCCTTTTTTAGTTAAAGAAAGGAGTCCCAATACTGTGGGGACTCGTAATAAGTGCTGTTTGTTAGGAACAACCAAGTCTGTAAGCCAGTGGTTGGATGCATACATGATGAGGCTCTGAAGTCTTTTTCTTGAAGAGACCAAATCTCCCAATGGGATGTTATTACTCAACACAATGAGTCTTTTCTGATCCGATTGCATGGACTTATTTGCTTTTGCTCCATTCAATGCCACCCATTGGTCAAAGAATTTCTTATCTTTTGACAGGAAAAGCTCTAGAGAAAGTAAAGTTGATAAAAGAAGTTCTATCTGGTGGTGAAAGCTGGGAATTATGTTAGAGTTTTCTGGGGTAAGCTGGTCCGACAGAGATGTTCTCATCTTGTGCTCCCGTTGGCTTACTTATCGCATCTCAGCAACACTGTCAGCCTTGAATAGGAGGATTACTGGCCTTATTACTGGTGAGTCCCTTTTAATCCAGCCTGGAGTCTTTTTCCATGGGATAAAATTTCTCATTTCAAGATGTTTTACAACTCATTATCTATTTAATTCTGTCTTTCACCTGGTTTCTCTGTTTCTGTTGGTACTTCCTGCTTCAGCTGCAAAGTTATTATTGTCGGGTAGGGATCGATTTGTAGGTAGGGTAGATTTGTATTTCCTTCCTGCTTCTTTAAGTGTCTGAGGGTACAAATTGATGGTTATTTAATAAATGTTTATTGATCTGGGTTGACCATGGCACTCCGTTGTACCACTTGATAAATATGATGTTTCCACATTCCCACATTAGAGGATAAACAATCCTGCCACATTTTCACAAATTCATCATAGTTTATTCTCGTCTGTATCTCTTGCCAGAATTTCTTCAGCGCCCAAAGATCACTTGGTTTAGATGGGACTTTGGGCAGTCTGACATCAGGGCTAGCTTTTCATTTCCCAGTGAATGAAACTTTAGAACAAAGGAAAGCAAAGAAAAGATACCCCTGACTCCAATGAACCCTGCCTTTCAGCAACTGGCTGGGAGGGAAGTCATAATGTGGGGGCTTGGAAAGAAGGATCTGAATTTTAATCTGAACTAAACAAAGGGAGTCACAGTGTTGCTTTATTTGTCCCTTGATGTGTGAAGAGCAAACTTGAATTCTCCTAATTTGATGGCTTGCTACTGCAATTCATTCATTCAGTTTATAGTCTCATTTCAAAATTCCCACCCCCACTGCTCTACAAAGGCTAGTGTGTTGCTCTGTATACTCAGATATATGAATCTTTGAAAATAAATTATTTAATAAATACTTATATCTTTCTTGAATATTATTATGCTATACTTTCATGACATTATTTTACTATGCCCGCTGATACTCTTTATTTTGGGGGACAAGGTTTCATTTGTCCCAAGCTGATCTCAAATTCTCCACTTGGCCAAGAATGACTTTGAATTTCTGATCCTCCTGTCTCTGGATTCAAGGACTGGGATTAGAGACACATGCCACCACCCATGATTTCTCTAGCAATACTCTTTGAATGCATCTACCCACTTTGCTGTGTTGTCTCTCAGAACTGTTGTAGAGAACTGCCTAGGACCAGAAAGTACTCAGTTATCACGTTTCACTGACCTGTTCACTGGATCATGGACATCTAAGTTGTTTCCAGGTCCTTGTTTTCAATATCACCTTTGTTGACATTCTTGTTCACAGCCTCCTGAGATGCCTGTGAGAATTTTAGGGCAGAGCTTCAGGGTGTGGGTAATGTTGCTCAGTTAGATGAAGAAAGTATGGTACATGAGTACTTTACTCTCAGGATGGCTGCAAATTTTTATTTTTCCACCACCTACATAGGAAGATTTTCATTTTATCATACTTCTTGTATGTGAATTATCTGTTTGTAGAAGGAGATTGTGTGTTCATTTCCTGGCTTCCCAGATCCAAATAATCACATAGAAACTATATCAATTACAACACTGTTTGGCCTATTAGCTCAGGCTTCTTATTAACTAATTTTCACGTTTTGAATTAACCTATTTCTATTAATTCCTGTATCACCATGAGGCTGTGGCTTACTGGAAAGGTTCTAGCAGCAGCAGCATCTTTCTCCTTTGGCAGCTACATGGTGTCTCCTTGATTCCACCTACTCTTATCGCTGTTCTGATTTCCCACCTGGTTTTACTCCGCTAAGCTATTGGCCCAAACAGCTTTATTTATCAACCAATAAAAACAATGCATACACAGAAGGACATCCCACATCATCTGTTTTTTATATAATCAATCACCTCTAAAGTTTGTGACTTAAGAAAGTAATGTTTGTGATCTCACAACTTCTGTGTCTGGAATCTGGGGTGTTTCTGGTTAAAGCCCTGTTCAGGTTTCAGTGACATAAAAGCTGGGGCTATGGTCCCATCTGAAGGCTCCATTAAGGAAATACCCACTTCAAGTTCACCCATATGGTTGTTGGTAAGATTTAGTTTTCATGGACTGTTGGACAGAGAGCCTCAATTCCATACTGACAGTTGGCTGATGGCCTCTTTTAGTTCCTAGCCACATGGGTGGTTAACTAGCAAGCTCACAGTAGGGCAAGCCAGTGATTGAGAAAGAGTACAAATGAGACAGAAGTCATTTCCTTTCTTAAAACTGATTCTATTTATTTTTATATTTGTGTATGAGTGTTTTGCCTGCATGGATGTCTGTGCACAATATTTAATGCAATGCCCACAGAAGCCAGAAGAGTGCATAGAAACCACCCCTGGAAGAGATGGTTGTAAGCTCCTCTGTGTGTTCTGGGAATCAAAATCAGACAGGTCTTCTGTAAGAGCAGCCAGTGCTCTTAACTACTGGGCCATCTCTGCAGGCCCTAAAGCTATGTAACTTGCCACCTAATATTTCTAGTGATATCTTCTGCTTTGCCACACTGTGCTTGCTAAGGCCAATAAGTCAATCCAAATTCTCTCTCTCCTCACCCTCTGCCCCGATGGAGCTATCAGGAACATCACAGTGCTAAGCATTTAGGGAAGTAATTTTGTAGGTTCTAGGTCCTGGCTCTACCTCTGTTTCACTTTCTGATCCCAGGCAAGTTACTTATTTTTAAAAAACACAGTCCTCTTACCAATAAAATATGTATTATAAATCTACACTCTGTGGTTAATTTTGGAAATACAACAAAACGAAATGTAAGAAATACTTAGCCTTCTACATATGGCAGAAAGAAAATTATTTGAGTACAATTTTTTGACATTATTTAGTCCATTTGTGTCTTTAGCTGAGATTTAGGTTGAGGATACAGTGGTAAAAGTGTTTGATCTTGGGGTCCCTTTCTTGCAAAAGTGGAAAGGAATGAGAATAAGAAGACATGAAGATTTCAGAGAGTAACCTATGGATACAGGAAGTCATGGGCATCAGCCTAGAGGGCACAGTAGTAGATGGTTGCTACCTCATTGGAACAAGATCATTAGACATCACATGTTATGACATGTTTTATATGTACAGATAGAGTGATGGACTGAGGTAGAGAAAAACATATGAAACATGAAATAATCTTGATTAAAAACAACAATAGCAACAGAACTGGAGAGATGACTCAGCAGGTATGAACCCTTGCAATTTATGTTAGTTATCTTTCTGTTGCTGTGATAAAACACCAGGAACAGGGCAGTTTACTGAAGAACAGTTATATTTGGGTTTATGATTCTACAGCACTAGAGTCTATGATGGTGGAATATAGGGAATAGGCTTGGCAGCTGGCGCAGCAAGCTGCAAGCTAACATCTTGAGCAACAATCAGGAAGCAAACTAGGAGTTATAGTAAGGCTCTAAATTCTCCTGCTGTAGGAACTCCTTCAGCCAGTAGCCTTTAAGATACCAGCCCACTTGGGCTTGGCGTCTTATACTATAAATGCTGATAAATGGTGCACTCTCTCTCCCAGCTTCTGGATTCAATTCCTGTTCCCCGTTCATGCAGAGGACTGTGATCCCTGAGTCTATGCCTAAATAAATAACCCTTTATTATACTCAATTCCAGTGTGGGATTATTTTATAACTTCCATCTTCACTCTCTGAGGCTATTACCAGTTGTTGTGGGAACTCCTTCAGCCAATAGCCTTTAAGACACAGGCCCACTTTGGACTTGTCTCATGTACTTATAATAAGTGGAAACAAGAACCATGCACGGCCCTCCTTTTTTTTTTTTTTTTGCTGGATTCCGTTCCAGTTCCCAGAACGCTCAGAGGACTGTAGGCCGCTACCCTTACTGTGAGTTTATCCCCAAATAAATAAACTTTCGTTATATTCCATTCCACGCTATTGTAGAACTCTGTGATACTACTACAATTTGGCGCCACGTGGCCTGAGCCCACACCATTGCCCAGCCCTACCTGTAGCAACAGACCTACCCCTCCAGTATAGCTGTGCACGGCTTGATTCTGCTAGCCCACCACAGCAACTTGGCAATTTCCCTGCAGCCTGCACCGCTCAGTTGAATTACCCGCCTACTAAGCGACTGGGTTACTGCTGCCCAAGGCTTCCTGCTGCAACTCCTCTGTGGCTTCTCTGGTCCCTGACCCATGTGGCCCACTACTGCTACCCAAGCTAGGGTCTGCTTCTGAGTTCCAGCTACTGCCAGTCCTGCTCTGATCAGGCTGAGCTCTGACCCTGGGAGCTCTAACCCTGAACCTGGAACACAGGTTTGTGTTCCCAGATCAGATCCATGAGTACCACTGGCCCAAGCTCCATCCAGTAACCTTCTGGCTTGTGAGTGCCTGAATGCTCTAGGTTCCTTGAACTTCTGCCTAAATCAACTTTCTTCATATACAGGTGTGCTGCTCTTAAGAATTTAACCAAATTTGTTAGCAATTCTATGGTAAGTCTCAGGTATTTCATGTCCTGATCTAGGACCTGCCTTACTGCCACAATTGTGACACCTGCTGGCCAATCCAGATTATTACACTTACAACAATTTTCTGAAAATTATAATGGAGGTAAGTTCATTTGATACCTAAATATTAGATTAACTGGTTAATAAATAAATAAATAAAATATAAAATTGTAAACCAACCTCAAGATAATGTAGACAATATCACCATCCAGGAATTTAACAAACTTTTTGTTCTCCTATGGATGGATTTCTGCAAGAGCTATATGCCCTACTGGTACATATATTTTTTGTGGCCATATTGACTATTAGTTTTGTTCTTCATATTATATCCTTAAAGAAATGGTTTGATAACAGAGTCAAGAATGAGAAACTTTTAGAAATGATACAGCCTTTAGAGACTGGTAATGAGAAATTATCTCACAGGATTCATATTGTTAACAATGACAATCAAAATATGTTCAAAAGTTATGATAAATTAGCAGATAGATCATTCATCCTGGAAGGCAATCTATACACCATCCAACTAATCTCCAAGGATGAGAAGATATCATTAATGGAAAAATTTTAAAAATTAGAATCACATGTACATAATGAGAATCAGAAATTAATTGATTTGATGAAATCATTAGAATATTCACAGCTCAAGAGATTCAGATTTTAAAAAAGATAGTGACAAAAATATTTGAATCAATTTAGGAACTTGTCAGAACTTGTAAGCAAGGGGAGGAGGTAGAGGCAAAGGAAAATAGTAAAGATGTAGCATTGCCAGTACCTCTTAGAGTCAGAATGACTTACCAAGAGTTGTAGCTACTTATCCTGTTACTAGCTCTGAAAAGTCAACAAATATTCAATACCCAAAAGGATATATAGAATGTAAATGGAACCTATATGTATGAAAGATCTAAAAGATATTAAGTAAGCAGTAGAATTTTATGGCATGTATTCACCATATGTAAGGGAGTTGGTAAAGACATGGGCTTCAAGAAATAAGATTATTCAACCTGATCAGCTTCAATTAGTCTCAGCTGTGCTAGAAGATTGGCCATAGTTACAGTGGAAGTGTTATTGGAGAGAGGAGGTTAAAATCCTGGAACATTAAGGTAGAGCCAGAGGATTTAGGACCTCCCAAGATAAAATTCTTGGTGAGGGCTGTTATGTTGATGCATTTCATTGAGCTACATATAATGAACATATCTCACCCTTATGCCATGCAGCAGTCTTGAATGCTTGGGACAAGATTCAAGAAATAAGAAGAAGAATTGAATCATATACTAAGGTCATACAAGACCCAAGAGAACCCCTTAGTGACTTTTTGCAAAGATTAACTAAAGTTGTACAAATAAGGGTAAAAAATCCAGGAGATAGATGAATACTTACTGAATCTCTGGCTTTTGAAAATGCCAATTAAGAATGAAAGAAGATACTTGGGCCTTTAAAGGTCAGATCAGCACCAATGGATGAATGGATCCTGCACACAGCCAATGTTGACTCATTAGACTGTAATACTGAGACTTGGGTAGGAGAAGCAATTTTCAAAGGTATGAAGAGACATCACAATACCAAATATTTTAATTGTGGTAGAATACATCATCAGAAAAGGGATTGTAGACAGGGCATAGAAATAAATATTTATTCTGGGAATGACAAAAATAGAAGGTCTAAATCTACTGGATTATGTAGAAGATGTGGCAAAGGCCAACATTGAACCAATGAGTATAGTTCAACAAGAGACAAACAAGGCAACCCATTACCATTGGGAAACACCTTGGGGGATCTCTCACAAGCCCCCAGGTCAAACATAGTCCATTCATTCCTAGTCATTGTGGAGGACATGCCTCCCCAGGAAAATTAGAAACTCTGGTCCTGTTGTAAAAAAACCATATGGTTCAGGATGATAGAATAATCATGAAGGATGAGTCAAAAATCCAATATAAAATAGGAAGCATATATTTTGGGATACTTCTATAAATGATCAAAGAATAAAACAAGAATACAAATAAATAACATTATAATTGAAAGATTATTGGACACAGGTACAGATGTGACTGTTCAGATGTCAGAATCTTGGCATCTGAACTGGCCTTTTCAGGAGGCAGATGTTCAATTCCTAGGAATTGGAACCCTATCTCAAGTAAAACAAAGCAATATATGGGTGGAATGCATAGGGCTAGAAGGACAGAGAGAAAGGCTAAGGCTATATGTGGCTAATATAGCAGTAAATCTATGGGTTCATGATCTCATGTAGCAATGGAATACCCAGATTAACCTTTATGCAGTCTCAGAAATAGAACATAAACCAACTCATGTTTCTATAAAAAACAATAAGATACTATAAAAAGTATAGTATAAGATACTATAAAAAACAATCACCAACCATTCCGGCATTACAAAAACAGAATGACAACTAGCAAACTCTCAGAAGTACCAACAGCCCTATCCTTAAAATGGTTAACTAATAAACCTATATGGGATAAACAATGGCCTTTAACAATAGAGAAACTGCAGGCTTTAGAACAGCTGATAGAGGAGCAACTAGATGCTCAGGATATTGAAGAACCAATCAGCTCTTGGAATTCTCCTGTATTTGTTATTAAAAAAGAACTCTGGAAAATGGAGAATAGCAAAGATCTAAGAGCTGTTAATAAGGTGATTCAGCCAATGGGCCCTCTACCCTCTACAATCTGTAATTCCTTTGCCTTCCCTATAGCCTAAAGAGTGGACTCTTCTAGTTATTTACTTAAAAGACTGTTTCTACACTATACCTTTACAAGAAAAAGACAGAGAAAAATTTGCCTTCACAGTGCCTACTGATAATAATAATAATTCTTAGCCTGCTAAAAGACATCTATGGAAGATTCTCCCACAGGGAATGTTTAATAGCCTCACCTTGTGCCAATATTTTCTAAGTCAACTATTGGAAATGATGCATAACTAATTCACTGAATTTATACTTTACCATTACATGGATGACATTTTGCTATCTGATTCAAATGCAGATATTTTAGAAAGAATGTTTGAAGAAGTAAATAAAGGTTTGCCTTGTTGGGGATTACAAATTGCTCCTTAAAAAATACAAAAAGAAGATTCTATCAGTTATTTAGCTTATAAAGTAGGTTTGCAGAAAATTAGACCTCAAAAGGTGCAAATTAGGAGAGATCGATTGCAGACTCTTAATGATATCCAAAGATTGCGAGGAGACATTTACAATCTATGGCCCACTTCTGGCATAAAATATGATGACTTGATTAATTTAAACAAAACCTTAGAGTGTGACAAAGACTTAAATAGTCCCAGGGAATTATCAGTTGAAGCTTAGAGAGAACTGATTTGATTGAAGAGAAATTACAGGAGGCACATGTGGATCATGTGGATCCAAATCTTAACAGCATTCTGGTCATATTACCCTTTGAATATTCCTCAACAGGGAATTTAATGCAGAGGGAAGATATTGTCTTAGAATGGATCTTTTTACCACATAAACCTAGTAAAAACTTAAAATCCTGTGTGAAAAAACTTTCTGAATTAATTATAAAAGAGAAATTGAGGCTTCATCAATTAGCAGGAATAGAGCCAGTAGAAATTAAAGTACTATTTACAAATAATGAAATTAACAAGTTATGGAAAGGCAGTGAACCCTGGCAAAGAGCTTGCAGTAATTTTTGGGAGAGAGTAACAATAACTATCCTAAAAGCAAGAGAATTTGACTAATAAACAGAACTAATTGGATCCTTCCTTGCATTGTACAGTATACACCAATAACTGGAGCCCCTACATTCTATGTAAATAACTCAGGAAAAGCAGGTTACAAACCAGAAGATTCAAGTAAAGTGGAACAAAGTCCTTATTATTCTGTCCAAAAGTAAGAATTAAATGCTATTCTTATGGTACTAAGGAAATTTAAAGAATCCCTCAACATGGTTACTGATTAGCAATATTCAGAAAGAGTTGTCTTGCATATTGAAACAACTGAGTTTGTACCAGAGGATACATAATTGACTTCATTATTTATTCAGGTTGAAGATATAATCAGGAATAGGATTCATCCCATATACATAATACACATCCAATCCCATACATGTCTGCCAGGTCCTCTAGCAAAAGGTAATGCAGAAATTGATCAATTATTGACTGGAAATATGCTGAAGGCCTCAGAATGTCACAAAAATCATGTCAATAGCAAAAGTTTAAAAAAGGACTTTTCCATTACATAGCAACAAGCCAAGGAGATTATAAGGAAATGTCCTACTTGTTTGTTATACAACCAAACACCACTACCTGCAATAAGTAACCCAAAGGGTACTCAAAGGAATGAAATTTGACAGATGGATGTGTTCCATTTTGTAAAGTTTGGAAAATTAAGATACGTATATCACACCATTGATACCTATTCAGGTTTCCATTGGGCAACTGCTTTGAGCTCAGAAAAAGCTGATTCGGCAATCACACATTTACTGGAAGTTATAGCCATCATGGTTATACCTGTACAAGTAAAAACAGGTAATGCTCCAGCATATGTTTCTAAGAAAATGAAACAGTTTTTTTGCTTATTATAATATAAAGCATATTACAGGTATACCACACAATCCTACAGGTCCAGCAATTATAGAAAGATCAAATTGAACTCTAAAGGATATGTTAAACAAACAGAAATAGATAAAAAAGACCTCCATAAATTGATTGCATAATGCTTAATTAACTTTGAATTTTCTTAATGCTAATGAGAAAGGAACAATAGCTGCAGAGAGACATGACTAATAGAAAAAAAAAAACTTCTGATTTAAATCAGCCAGTGTATTTCAAGGATATGTTGACCACAGAATGGAAACCAGGAGATGTACTATGTTGGGGAAGGGATTTTGCTCTTGTTTACACAGGAGAATAAAAGCTATGGATACCATCAAAATTAATAAAGATTCTGTTTGAAAAAGAGAAGCATCTTGATAAAGAGAAATGACAGCTCATCCACAGAGATGACAATCTACCGGTTGTAAGGAAACCTCACAAGGGTTGAAGCAGGCTTCTGTTTTCTCCTTTGTAGGTGAATATCCATCTTCAAAAAGTCCAGAGATCTTGAACATCTAGATTTTTAAAGAAGAAAAGATAGCTATCCAGAGAGAATCGAACCGTCAAGTAAAGATAAATCTGACTTATGATACCAATATCCTCTGGAGGGATATTGTAAGATCTTACTACCTAAACTTATATGTAATGGTAGTTGCAACTCATTAAAAATCAAAGCTAACTTTGGAGTTGGATGGTGGCTTTCCTTCTGTAAATCCAAGCATGTTGTTAAATAAAAATTAAATAAAATAAAAAAATTCAGAGTTTCTGTCTCATATCAGAAGCCACCTGGTATGGGACGGAAGGAAAATAAAATCTACTCTGCTTTCAAAAATTTTACTTCTCCACATAGCTATTTTTGTCTGTATAATAGCTTTCATTGAATATATGTCTATAGAAAGTCAAACTTTCCATTTTGGTATGAATAATGTTTATATTTTCCACAAGGAACAGTACATTTTCCTGCAGTAATCTTTGAAGTCTCCAGGAACAAGATGGGACCCTGTAGTCGGAGGCTGCTTGTTCATTTACCAGCTGCCCTGACCCAAAATAATCACACAGAATCTGTATTAATTACAACCCTGCTTGGCCAGTAGCTTAGGCATATTTCTAGCTAGCTCTTACGTCTTAAGGACCCCCTCCAACAATGATTTCACCTGGTTGATACGATGCCATTATGCTGATAGCACCACTTTAAGATCAGTTTTGGATTACAAACTGCTCAAGATGATTCCAACTTAACTAGCTGAGATGGCCCACCTTCTTAAAATATTCTGGCCAGAACTTCAAATAATAACTTCATAAAAACCCTACTGAATACTGGAATTGTACCAGACAGTAATCTTGAACTTAAATATCATTTTAGTTTTTATAGGATCCCATAGAAATAATATCACCCCCATGGCAGCTAGAAGTTGCCAGGCCTCCTTAACCTTATTCCCCAGGGAAAGGTGAGTGTGCTATCTTTCTGCAGCCCCACATTGCAGGACAGTCAGATGTGATATGGAGTCAGGTCAAAGCAGGAACTCCATATATTATTAATAAATTAATAATACATTTATTATTGTGAGCATCAGCTTATATAGGTTAAGTGACATCATGTGTTGTGGGGGTACCTCCAGCCAATGAGAGACAATAGTCAAGCCCTCCCTCTGGCTGCAGGGGCATCTACCTAGATTTTTCTGTCTCATACCCCCTTGGTAGCTTTAAGACTATCTTTCAAACTTGAGACAGGATTTTCTCTGTCCTAAAGGCCTCCAGGTACAGGCTCTGAGATAATTCTGGCCCAATAGGAAGTAATTTTAGAAAACAATGTCTCCTTTTCCAACAAAATTTGTTCTCTGGGTTAAGAACATCTGTTAAGGGTTGGTTATAAGTGATATAGGGTTGGGGGTGGAAATGAAGTATTCTCAGGGATCTGTTTAGGAAAAAAAGAAAGGGAATGGATGGGATGGAATAATAGGTAGATTAGTGTATTACTTGTGAGCTATTATTTATAGATAATTTACATTGGTATAGATTCTTGTATATTGATACAAATTCGTATTTGTTATATTGAATATGCTCCTATTTTTGTTTACAATAGTTGTACTCCTATGCAAAGTTATTTTGCCATATTGTGTGCATGCATGTTTATACCTCTGCTTAAGATATTTTGTATATTGATGAAATTTTAGGATATATTTATCATATTGCACTATATATTTCTACGTGTGATCAAGACATATATATATATTGTTTACATTTTGAGGGCATCGTCCTCATTTGCTGCATATTTGTTCAAAGATTGTTCAATTTTTTTCTTTTTTTTTGAGACAGGGTTTCTCTGTAGCTTTGGGGCCTGTCCTGGAACTATCTCTTGTAGACTAGGCTGGCCTCAAACTCACAAAGATCCATCTGCTTCTACTTCCTGAGTGCTGGGATTAAAGAAATGTGCCACCACTGCCTGGCAGATAGTTTAATTTTTTAATATGAAATCTTAGTCATTAAGCTATATATGTGTTAAGAATTACAGATCAATAGTCACCCATGCTTGTCACACTTATAGTTAGACTAATCAGATTCTTTAGATGCATAGAGATTCTATTCTGCATTAATTGGCAAACACTTTAAAGAACTGTGGAATATGGCATTTAAATAACTTAGGATTCTGTTGATGTGAGATACAATCACTCTTGGCAGCACCAATTGATCTATTACCAAGAGAATGGCACTCTACTTGGAGCTTGTTTTGTTCTTGGCAAAACTGGCCTTTGGGGAAGGAGCTGCCCATGCCTTGACCATTGACAAAATGCATGATGTTGAAACTGGACAAGTAGGATATAAGCAAAAATAACTGCCAAACCTTGCCAGGACAGTGTAAGAGTTTTTCAAAATTTCCGGCCTCTGAAAATGGTCTGTCAGATACTCTAGATCTTAGCCAAAGTTGTTTGCCCCAATGTTGCAAATGAGACTTTGGGTGATTGCCCAGATAGCCAGTTGTCTGTCATTTCTTGCACCTTTTGAAAGCTGCTTGATTGCACTTCCTGTTTACTCAGACAATATTATTTCCCTTCTCAGGTCTTTGATGGGGTTGAAGACCAGATGGTGATAGGTGCTTTCCTCTCATGACCTAGCCAAGACATTTTTAGATAAGACTTAGTGTCCTTAGGATAGGATAACTATGGAAACATTTAGCTTATGTTTCTTGTTTGATGCTTTGATGATGGTTGTATTTCTAGTTCTTATGTATGCCACTTATTTTCCCTGGACAATACGTGATACTTGTTCTTATTGTATATAAATTTGTATTAGGCTTAGAACTATCTTATTAGAGTGGTCTTCAGCCAACAGCCTTTAAGACACCAGCCCACTTTGAATATGGTGTCACATATTAAAAGTGCAGACAAAAAGCATGTGTGGTTCCTTTTGTTCTGCTGGATTCTGTTCCAGTTCCCAGCGCATGCAGAGGACTGCATATTGCTACCCTTACTATGAGTTTATCTCCAAATAAATAAACCCTTGTTATACTCCATTCCGGGGTATTGTGGAACTCTTTGATACTACTACACCAAATGATGTACTTCCTCCAGCAAGGTCACAAATTTTAAATAGCCCCAGACAACACCACCAAATGGGAACCACGTATTTAAATGCCTGAGACGATGGGGACATTTACTATCTAAACTACCACACGTTTTTTCCCAGAGGACTGGGTTTAGTTTTTGGAATTCACATGGAATTTCAGCCGAGGGGGATCTGATGCTTTTTTCTAGTCTCTTAGGACACCTGCATATATGTGCCCTACAGACACATAAACATAAATAAAATTAAAAATATTTTTTAGAAAGGAAGTTGAATTTACACTCACGGATGAGATAATAAGAACACTTAGTTGAAATTAATTTACTTACTTAAACAAATACACAAGCTTGTGAGCAAACAAACCATTTTTTTCTTTTACTCTGCATAACAAGTGCATCACAAATGGAGGTTGCTGTTCTGCACAGGACACGGGAGGTAAAGTCCATGCAGGCAGACCTGCTTCTGACTTGCATTTAGGAAGCAGCGAGAACCTAGTGCCATGCATCAGTAGATTCGGCCCCTGACAAGGGATCTCTGCACAAGCTGTGTTCGCATCAAGCTCCCATCAGTCAAGTCTGATCAATTGGCTGCCTTCAATGGCAGTGCTGGCAGCCTAGTGTTTTACTGCCATGCATTATTCAACTCAACATAAAGGACAAAGCCAGCTCTGTTAGCCACTGCCTGAGGGCACGTGAAGTCAGAGAGGAAATGTGTTTTTGGGATTGTGTTTCTGTATGAGAGTGGAGAAAGCAGACTAGCCATAAGCACTTGACACTACAATCCAGTTAGTAAAATATGTATACTCACAGTGCTGCTGCTCAGGGGTTATTTCTTAGGATACCAGAAATTTCTAGAAAGGACCAGAGCAGAAACAATGAGATTTGTGCTTCATCTTTGTGCAATATTTATACTCAAATGAAGTCTATTTCTGGGTAAAGAGTACACCCAGCTAAGCCACCTGGTGTGCTGATGAGAAAAATGTGTGGGAAATGCTGAACTGTGTCAAAAATCCCAAAGCATCCTGTTTGAAAGCTCAACTTTTGACAGTGAATTAAACAGTCAGAGAGCTGACATTTCCCAGAACTTACCAGCAAGCGTCTGTGTCCTGTTCCTTTTGGGATGCAATATGAAGCTCAACGGACTGGATGTGCCATACACAACAGATATTCCACAGGTGTCTTATTTTCATCATAAAGACTCTCTCGGGGGCCTGTTTCATAAGGGCACAAAATAACATTCACGAGAGTTTTTAGCAATACCAAGCTGTTAAAGAATTCAATTTATGAATTTTTGGGAAACACAAAAATTCACAATCTTCTAAACATGCATCCACAGCTGTGTGTGTATGTATGTATGTATGTGCATAGGTATGTATATGTGTATGTGTGTAGTGTATGTGTGTGTATATTGTGTGTATGTGTAAGTGTGTATACATATGTGTGTGTACATGTCTGCGTATGTGTATGTGAGTGTGTGCAGGCCTGCAGCTGCACCCTCGCTCTTAACACTGTCTTAGTTATCTTCCTGTTGCTGTGGTAAAATAATCCAATATGAACAGTTTTAAAGAGAAAGGGTTTCTTTTGGTTTATGGTTTCAAGGAGATAAGGTCCACAGAGGTGTGGAAGGTATGCTGGCAGGAGCAGGAGACTGATAACATCTTATTTACATTCATGAAGCAGAGAGTGAACTGGAAATGGGGCCCAGGAGTAAAGCCACAAAGTGTTCCCCCAGGAATCTGCTTCCTCCAGTGAGGCTTCTCCTCCTAAAGGTTCCACCACATTCCCGGAGTGTGCCATCCACTGGGAGCTACTTGCTGTGTATGTATGTGTGTGGGGGGCATTTCACATTTAAATGAAAACACACACACACACACAAACACACACACACACACACGAGGAAGATAAAGAGGGATAAAGTGAAGAATTTTATTTTTTAACTACAAAATTTTAACTTCCAGTTAAAGCTCTAAAATAAACTAGCATTTACCTGAATTTCCAAAGCATTTTTCCTGTAGCTGCCTTTTCTTCAGCTGTAAGTTAGAAAGTTCACATTTATGCGTATTGCTAAAGTTCACTTTTCCTATTATAAAATAAATTTGTCACTGAAAGAATATTAGAAATCAGAAATTAACAAAAAGAAGATATTATCCAAAGATAATTAGCATTGATATTTTATGCAAATGAATAGTTAATGTCAATGGGTGAGTTTATGTTGCTTATTGAAATTCCTTTATAATGCTATCAGATATATAATAAACAAGACAAAATGAACTCATGCTGTTTTGCACATCTTTTGTCATTTAAAAACAATGTAATGAATTATAATTGTTAATATTTTTTGGAAAATTTTGAAACATTTATTTATTTAATTTCTCCCTTCCTCCTCCTCTTTCTTTCTCTTTCTCATGTGTGTATATAAATCAGAAGACAACTTTCAAAAGTTTGTTTGCTCTTTGTACCATATGGGTTGGTACTGGTGATTGAACTCTGGTCCACAGGGTTGGCTACAAGCCTCTTTCCTCAGAGAACTGATGTGGGCTTCCCCTCTGTATGATGTGCAAACCATTGGTTAATAAAGACTCTTCTTTGGGCCTATTACAGTGCAGAATAGGGAAAGGTGGAAATTCCAAGCGATAGAGGAGGAAAGAAGGCAGAGTTAGGAAAAGCTAATGTAGCTGACCAAGGAAAAAGATGCCTGCCCTGGAATCTTACAGGTAAACCACAAACCTTGTGGTAAAATATGAAATAATGGAAATGGGTTAATTCAAGATATAAGAGCTAGCTAGAAATATGCATAAACTAATAGGCCAACCAGTGTTTTAATTAATACAGTTTCTGTGTGATTATTTGTGGTCTGGGCAAGCAGCCTCTGCCTCCAGCGAGCCATTCTCTTGGGACTGGATAATTCTTACTCATCTCTATAGATGTGGCTTTCTACGTACTTGATATGTACTTTTATTGTCTTTATGATAAGATGCTTGTGATTGTTAATTGCATTTCATTTTGGTTGTTCATTTGCCATTAACCAGACTTACTGAATTGTATTTACAGATTCCCAAGTCCAGCTTGGTGATATTCCTCTATAAACTTTCCCAAATATTTCTCATGATCTAGTTTTAGATTTTCAAATGCGTTTGGATAATTGAGTCATTTCTACTGTGTGTGCTTTGCATGTGAGGTTTTTATTAGGTTTTGGGTTTAGAAAGTAAGTTTTGAGGACTCCCATTACCACCTACTCATGTTAATTGCTAAAGAAACTGTGTTGTGAGAATTGGAAAGTTCTTCATTCTTCATTTTTGAAGGATGTCAAGGCTTTTGTTTTTATTTATTCTTCTCTCATACATTATAGCAGAATATTGTCAGAAATCATTGACTTTGTTTTTTTTGTTTGTTTGTTGTTCATTTGTTTGTTTGTTTTGGGTCATCTAGCTTCAGGTTCCTGGCAGTCCAGGAAGTGTTTGTCATGAGCTTCCTCTCTTGGGATAGACTTCAAGTTAGATCAGTCATTGGTTGGCCATTCCCACAAGCTCTGAGCCACTATTGCCCTAGCAGCATTTTGCAGGCAGGCAGGACAGGTTTTGGCTCAAAGGTTTTGTGACTGGGTTGTTGTCCCAGTCCTACAATTCACTTATGAACACTGATGCAAAAATTATCAACAAAGTACTCACAATCTGAATCTAAGAACTCATCAAAAATATCATCCACCATGATCAAGAAGGCCTCACCCCAGAGATGTAGAGATGGTTCAGCATATGAAAATTAGTCAATGTAATCCACCACATAAATACACTGAAAGAAAAACAAACACATGATCATCTAATTAGATGCCAAATAAAGCCTTTGACAAAAATTCAACACCCCTTCATGATAAAAATCTTGGTGAGATTAGGGATACAAAGGACATACTTAAATATGATATAGGCAATTTATAATAAGCTGATAGACAATATCAAATTAAATGGAAAGAAATTCAAAGAATTCCACTAAAATTAGGAGCAAGACAAGCTTGTACCTTCTCTATACCTATTGAATATAGTACTTGAAATTCTAGTTAGAGCAATAAGACAACTAAAGGTGATCAGGAGATACAAATTGGAAAAGAAGAAGTCAAAGTATCACTATTTGCAGTTGACATGATTGTTGCAAGGAGGGCCCACTTTTTTTTGTCCCAGCTGCCTGGCTAGCTTAGCCCTACACCATTTCCCCTTTTCTGTTTAAACAAAAATGAAGGCTTTAACTTTAACATAGCAAAACTACATATAACAAAACAGGTATCAAGCAAGAACTACAGTTACAATATTTATATCTACTTTATCTTTTATCATAACTAAGGAAAACTATATCTATCTATTCTTCAACTCCATCAAAGACTCCAGAAGGATATAATATTACCTAAGTAAACAGGAGGTACATTGTAAGCAACTTCCAATACTCTAGAATTGACAGAGATATCTTGCTCCCTGACAGTCACCAAAAGTTTTTCTGTACTGTTGGGGCATCCATCTTCAGCCTACAGGCCCATAGTGTCCAGCAGTCTTTTCTATGAAGCAGGAAATTTTAAAGACAGTTCCACCTACATTGGCAGTTTGCCAGTCACTTTCTTCTGTATCTTGCAGAATATCTCGCAGACTCTTTCATGAATCAGGAACCCTGAAGGATCATCTCACCTTTAGGCAAGTTCAGCAGTCATTTCTCTGCAAGTTCTGCAAGTTCAGTCAAGCAGTTCAGGCAAGAGCAGTTTCTTGCCCAAATGGCTAACCAACTCCATAAGGAGCCTCTTCAATGCCCATCATCCTTTTGAAGTAGCTTGGTGCTGCCAGGAGCAAATGTGTCTCATTATCATGAAAAGTCTTAAATTCTTAAACATTTTAAATGCTATATTCTGAAAGTCTTTGAAAGATTTGAAGAATACCTATTTAACTGAAATATATCACTATACATCTAGAAAATCTAATTAACATGACTATAAGCTTGACTATTATAGATGACTATCTATTAACCTATATTTCTTAATTATACATTACATTTTTAAAATGAGCTACACAAATACAATGCTTAATCAAGAGCAGAAATGTACATATAACAAAACTGACCTTAAATTTGTATCAATAAACCAAGATTCATACCAATGCAAATCTCTATAGCATATCCCCCTTTAAATATAAAAAAAACCAATTATAGTCAATATTTGGGAATATGGGCATAGATTTGTCCATACTGCTTCCTGCTGTTTGGGGGTGCTGTTCATCAGGTCTTTCATGGTGTATCCTGTGTGCTAGGTTCATCTCAGTCAGCAGTTGGGCAAAATAATTTTTTGAGGGTGTTCACGGCAACCATTCAGGAGGGTGTGGTCTATCATACCACACCAGTCTGGAAGCAATCCACAGGTTCTTATCTTCTGTGAAAACAAAAGAAGAATCTCTTTTCCAAAGCATCATATCCTTAGACCCAAATTCTGAAGTCAAGATACTTTTATAATATACATGCTGGTTTAGCTTAGCAGCCATACAATGAAATGTCTCTCTGTACTTTGCTCCTTCAGAGTCAAAAAATTCAAAGATAACACAATAATTTACATAGTCCAGATTCTCTGTGAATTTTCCAATTTGACATGGCTATTTTTTCTTTACTCCTTTTAATCTGTGACTATCTGTACTCTGTCTCTTTAAACACTTTACCATTTTTTTTAAAAAGCATTAACTTTATTTTATGATTCTCTATACTTTTTTTCTTCTCTCTTTCAAGCCTAAGTACATTTACCCAACACTGTGACCCATTTAGAGGTCATTTGTGTCTGAATATGTCCTATTGTGAATCTGTAATTCTTTACTGTCCAGGAATACTTCTTACAATGCTAAGCGCTTCTTAAAAACTTCAGCTGCACCATTGTTAGGAGTAATAAATGCAGTACTGCCTGTTGACTGCCCAGTGTAAAACTTAAGCTGTCCTCTTATTATAATAAATATGGTAGTTTCTTCTTGGTGCTCTGCACAGTCTGAGCTGCTTGTGTCTCTGAGCCCGCACTGCCCCACTTCCAGGCACACAGGGAATCCAGTTGCCACCAAGCAAGCCATCGCACTTTTCTCACAAACCCCATCCAAATACCCTGGCTCCTGCAAGTGACAGAGGTTGCACTGACAGCATAGCCCAGAAGGCCTGCATTTTAAAACTGCATGGCTCTTTTTCTTTTGCTATGGCTGAGTCAGGAAACCCTCTCTTAAACAAGCTGTGGCACGCTGCCAGCAAACAGCAAAAATCTATGTTAAACTCTGTATTTTTGTGTTTAAAATTAAGATCTCTCAGGTTTTTAAGTGGAATTAGTCCATCACGTTGGGGCCAATTGTTGCAAGGAGGGCCTGCTTATTCATCCCAACTACCTGGATAGCTTAGCCCCAAAATAACCACACAGAAACTGTATTAATTAAAACACTGCTTGCCTATTAGCTATAGTTTCTTAATGGCTAATTCTTACATCTTAATTTAACCCATTTCTATTAATCTGTGTATTGCCACGTGGCAGGGGCTTACCATGTAAAATTCTCAGCATCTGTCTTAGGTGGATCTATGGTGTCTCTTTGTCTCTGCTTTCTTCCTCCCAGAATTTAGTTTCATCTTCCCCACCTGCTTAAGTTTTGCCCTATCAACAGGCCAGGGCAGTTTCTTTATTCATTAACCAATGAAAGCAACACATAGCCAGAAGGACCCCTGCACCACATGATAGTATACATAAGACCCAAAAATTCTTCCAGGGAATCCCTGCAGCTGACAAACACCTTTAGTGAAGTGGTTGGATACAAGATTAACTAAAAAAATAAAATGAAGTAAATCAGTAGCCTTTTTATGTACAAATGGCAAATGGATTGAGGAAAGAATCAGGGAAACAACATTCTTTACAAAAGTCAAAAACAATATAAAATATCTTGGGATATCCCCAATAGAGTAAATGAAAGGCTGGTATGACAAAACCTTCATGTCTTCGAAGAAAGAAATTGGAGAAGATATCGGAAGGCGGAAAGAGTTCCCATACTCATGGATTGGTAGGATTAGTAGTAAAAATGGCCACCTTATCAAAATCAATCTACAGATTCAGCACAATCTTCTTCAAAATTCCAATATAATTTTTTGCAGACCTTAAAAGGATAATATTCAATCTCATATAAAAAAGTTAGTTATAACAGTCTTCTACAATAAAAGAACTTTGGGAAGTATCACCATCCCTGATTTTAAGATCTACTACAGAGCAACAGAAATAAAAACCACACGGTATTGGCAAAAAACAAACAAACTAACTAAAACAAAACCCCACAAAACAAAACAAAGCAAAACAGACATGTTGATCAATGGAATCAAGTGAAGATGTAGACATAAATCCACATAGGGACATGTGATTTTTGATAAAAAAAAGTAAGAAATACATATGGAAAAAAGGAAGCATCTTCAATAACAAGATGTTAGTGTAACTGCATGTCTGTAGAAGAATGTAAATAAATCCATATTTATCACCCCACACAAAACTCAAGTTCAAGTGGATCAAAGGCCTCAACATAAAACTAGACACACTGAATCCAATAGAAGAAAGAGTCGGAAATAGCCTTGGACACACTGGCAAAGGAGACATCTTCCTACACAGAACACTGAAGGGTTCTAATTGTAATTTATTGATTTTAACCAGATTGGAATGAGCAACTTAGCTTTTCAGAGGTGGCAGGATAATTGTTCTGCTTAGTTTTTTAAACCTTAAGATAAAAATAAAACTCTGGCCTTGTGGATATCTTGCATCTGCTTTCAGTGTCAGTGTCAGTCTCCCAGGAGGCCTGTGCCACTGACTGTGGTCTGTTCTGCAGTCATCTCTCCTCCCTCTTCCTGGAACACCATTGGCTCCCTGCTGCTCTTACTGAAGTTCGACCCTTCCTTCTGGTCTCAACTTTAAAAGACACTGCTCTGTGCCACTTTCTTAAAGCTTCCAGCACTTGCTGAGTTAGTCTTCCAGGCACACTCTGTCGGATCAGTCCCTGGTCAACCTTATGAACTCTGGGGGCAGGGTGGATTGAAGCTGGATTTACAGTTTATTAGCCTTTTGACCCTGGGTCAAGTGCTTAACCTCTGTATTTCAGGCTTTCTATCTGTAAAAGCTGGAATAAAAGTAATACTGCTTAAGGTGGCTGTAGGGACAAAAATGAGCTTGTGTGCATGCATATGTGCGTGCACGTGTGTGTGTGTCCCACAGTGGACATGGGAGCTTAGAGAACAGCTTGCAGGAGCTGGTTCTCTCCTTCTACTGTGTGGATTCTGGGGATTCAGCTCATATTGCCAGGCTTGGTGGCAAGCTACTTTACCCCCTGAATCATCTTCTCCACCACAATTGTCATTCTTTTGTCTTATAGAATATAGTTTCTATAACAGTGATGTACAGGAATGCTTATTTCATGTCTGTTTCCTCCTCTGAGCCACAAGCTTTAAGTGATTTTGGCTTTCCTCACCACTCTATTTTGGGCCCTACCTCAGGGGTGTAGAGGCATTTATTAAATAAATGAATATTTATTTACTGATAATTTTCTTTATGCTTAAATTCTTTCAGCTATTAAAAATGATATACTTTTATTTATGTGTGTGTGTATGTGTGTGTGTGTGTGTGTGTGTGTGTGTGTGTGTATGAGTGTAGTGCCAATGGAGGCTAGAATAGGGCATTGGGTCCCTTGGAATTGGAGTTATTGGTGGTTGTGAGCTGCTTCACATGGGTTCTTGGTCCCCTAGAAGAGCAGCAAGTGCTCTTAACTACTGATCGTCTCTCCAGCCCTTCTTCAGATGTTTTAACACTCCTATAAACTTTGATAAAGCCTTTCAAGAAACAATTCCTTCTCATTTGATAGATAAAATTAAGGCTCTGACCATTTCATCTCTACTTCAACAACACAGTTTAATACTTCATTCCGCTCTCACCAGACACCCACTTTTACGGCGCAGGGATTGGCTTAACACAACAAAGTGATTTTACTGTATGATGTTTTGCTGTGATAAATATTTCCTTTCCTCTTGTTCCTTACCTTGAATTCTTGTTATTCTTTCTTATAGCACATATTGAGTGGATGGGGTAAAGAAGAAGGACTCCAGATTCAGCCCCAAAGACCATGGGAAATACTCCAGTTCCCCACTGTATGGCTTCCCTTCATTGCCTCTGGCTTGTCCTTATTGCCCTGTGTTCTGATCAAACTGTTCGATGTGTCTGTGTTTTTCAACATTTTTTTTTCATGGCACATATAATATCAGTGGCACATTCAGCTTCTGGGAATACCCATGAGACAGCTTGCCGTAGCACATTATGAGAAATGTTCAGTGGAGCAAATGAATAATAGCATGTTGGACAGTGGTCCACTGGCTGACTTTGCCATAGTTCATTGGGGAGAGAGCAGAGGGGTGAAAACCTAACACTACTGTGAAGGTATGCCATTCTTTAGATCAGAGCTTCTCAAACTATAGGTTGTGATCCCTTTGGAGGTCACATACTAGATATCCTGCATAGCAGATATTTATATTGGGAGTCCAGAGAAGGATGTCAAATGTCCTACTCTGTTACTCTCCCCTTATGCCCCTGAGACAGGGCCTGGAGTGAGACTGGTGGGCAGTAAGCTTCACTGGTCCTCTTACATCCACACCTCATGGCACCGTGGTCACAAGTGTGCCTGTGACATGCCAAGGTGTTTATGTGGGTGCTGGGGATCTGAACTTGGGTCTTCATGCTCACACAGCCAACACTTTTACCCACTGAGCCATTTCCCCAACTCTATTTTGTAATAATGAATAATGGTGTGGCTTATTGTTTCTGAGGTTCAGTCCATTGTCATTATGGTGTAGCATGGTGGCCTGTAGGCAGACATGGTGCTGGGGAAGTAGCTGAGTGACCTAGATTTTGCAGACAATAGGAAGTGGCTGGTCTTATTGGGTGTGGCTTGGGCATATATGAGACTTCAAAGCTTGCCTCCACAGTGATACACTTCCTCCAACAACACCACATATACTCTGACATGGCCAGACCTCTTAATAATGTCACTGCCTTGGGGGTCATTTTCTTTCAAACCACAACACCCTCTCAGCTCAGTTCCCAGCACCCACATCAGATAGCTCACAACCTCATGCAACACTCGCTCTCCAGAGGCTCCTTAATGCTCTCTAGCCTCCATGGGCACATGCTCCTACTCAAACACATATGTATACATATAAATTAAAAAAATTATAAAAAACATGGAGTCAAATTTTAAAATGAGGAAAACAGAAGTTAAAGAGAACATAGTTCAAAACAGCACCCATCAGATCTAAGTTTTCTTCTGCTTCTCCTCCTTGTTAAGTTCTTTGTTTGTTTTGTCTTCTTTATGTTTGATAATATCTATTCTAACCAGAGGGAGTGATAACTCAGAGTGGGTTTGGGTGATAATTTCCCAATGATGATTGGTGTTGAAGATGCTTCCCGGAACTCACTTGCTGTTTGTCAGTCTCTCTTTGAGAAATGTCTATTTAGGTGCATTTCCCATTTTAATTGAATTTATTTTTTTCTTTTGAATTATCTATGTTCCTTATAAATTCTGGTTATTTGTTCCGGTCAGGTGTGTGGTTCTAAGGATTTATCTCTACCTATGAGTCTGCAGCAGTCTTCAGGTTGCCAACCTGTAAGGCATTTACTTTTTTTGGTCAGTGTTCTGCTAGGTCCTGTTGAGTGTTTGTCATTCTGAACAGTTCCTAGCATATGCTACTGTGGCACCCTTCCCAGCTGCATGGTGACAATGCCTTTGAGCCTTTTTCAGGTTTGTAGGGCTCTAAGCTACTCCCAGATCAGTTCAGTGAAGACTAAGTCTCACTTCCACTCAACAAAACTCCAGTGTCCCACTTAAGTCCTCAGTGACTTGATGATGTGTCCAGTTACAGTGACCACTGTTCTTTGCATGATAGATCCTTGCATCTTCCCAACATAAATCCATCAGATGTTTGGGCTTTTGGTACCCACTTAGATCTAGCATTTTTTTCAGGCAATCACCTCTGAAGGCAAAGAGTACTTTATAGCAGGCAGACTTATATCTTCCTACCCATTTTTCCAATGGACAAAGTAGAACTAAGTTTTCTAAGCTGATTAGAAAGGATTAATTTATTACCTCAGGGCCTCTCTGTCAGTAACCATGTGTCAGGACATGGCAGAGTTCTCTTTGATAAGGAAGCTCTCTCTTGACAGATTGTTGGACAGAAATTCTGATCACCTTTTTTGGACAATAAATACTAGTCTTTCTATAATGTGCTGTGCTGCCATGGAAAGAGTAAATGCCTTGAGGACATCGACAGCTCTCAGCAATGAGGAGCCAATGTGCTCTTGATTGCATAATTTAATCCATCATATTGTCACTGACATGGAATTTTTGCAATCTAACTCCTGTTGGTCAAAATATTTATTTTGAGGTCTGCCTTGTAGGCCCTGCTCCCTGCAAATTCCTTTATCTGTTAGAGACTGAACTCTGTTAAGATAAGCCAAGTCCAACCATTGAGTGTATTGGTCACCATAGTTAGTATTAACTCTGAATTCAGGGGAGAAATTGTCTCCATGGACCCTCTCCAGATCTTCTGGGACAGGATAATACACGTAGTCCTACAGATCTCCCCTGCAGGATGAATTCAGCTGTAGGAAGCATTCAGCGCTCGTGGCCCTGTCTCTGAGAGGACAAGGGAGAATGGCAAATGATATTGAAATGGCGTTGAATGGTAATTTTCAAAGTCTCATTGTAACATCACTCCTGTATAAAGATAAAAATGAGTAGAGCAGCTGGGGGATGACTTAGTTTGGAAAGTACCTGCTGCTCAAGCATGAGGATCTGAGTTCAGAGCCCTAGTACAATAGCCAGACACAGTGGCATGCGTGGGTAACCCTAGGGCTGGGGGAGGGCAGAGTCAGGAGAATTCCTGATGTTGCTGGCCAAGCATCCTATCCCTGATGGTAAACTCCAGGCTGACTGAATAAGAGACTCTGTCTCAAGGACTCGGGCACAGAACAACCAAGGAAGACAACAGGCATCACCTTCTACACTCCACACCCATGTGCACACACATTCATAGACACTTCCCTCCAACACCCAACCACCTACATATATGCTACACACAATTTTTTTAAGTGAGTTATAAGTCAATACCTAATGAGGGAATTAAGAAGACGCTAAAACTTGTTCAAAACTGAATTCAAGGAACAGAAAAAATTATAAGGCAGCAATATTGACTGAATGTGAAAATGGAGACGAAACGGGTTTCCCATTAGTGAATGTTGCAAGATGAATGGCTGGGTGTTGTGGGAGATTTGTTTGTGTTGTCACTCTGAGACCACCAATGGAGAGGAACCTTGGTTCAGAGGGCAGAGTCCATGTTCATCTGGCTGGAATGGCCTTAGGGTTTTCTGGTGAACTTAGAGGAGATAGAGAGACACACGGAGGAAGAAGGAGGGGTTTGGAAAAGATTCGAGGGCTTTAGGTGGGGAAACATGGAGAATAGGAATGGCTAATTGTTCCTCTGCTGTTTTTTGGGGAGTTTATCAGGTTTTTAATCTCAATTTCTGACTCCTGAGGTTTTATCAATATTAGAAAAATTAAAGTGAATGTTTTAACTGGGAGGAGATAGATATCAGATAAGACCTCACAGAAAACAGATGGCTCAGCCAGCCCTGACTGCCTTTCCATCAGGTGGCACAGAACTGACACACCTGTGCACACACCCAAGTGGCTTTGTATTGGTCTCAGCCTCTATGGAGTCATATCGACCAGATGAGAGTTCTGGAGAGTAGGCATTGCACACTTCTCCACTGAGGGAAAGCGTTTCTTCACAGGGCGAAGTCTGATAAACCCAGGTTCAGTCTTTCTGTTGCTTCAAGCATCTTGCTTTATAACATTGCAAGGAGAGCCTCCTAGGCTTGTTTGGAAATTCATTATCAAAGATGAAAGGGGCATATTTATGTGTCTCTGAGGGTGTGCCATGAAGACTAGCAAACATAATGAGAGACGCTGTAAAGAGAGAGGTAGGAGAGACTAGCTGTGCTAGTAGGTTCTAGTAGAGCAAACATCATATGGCACAGGCCCATCAGTATCTGTAAAAGAACAAACATCTCCAGCCTGCTCCCTGCATAGGAAGGCCCAGTGCGTCCATCTTCCATGCATCTAGTTATCTTCTCAAGATGAGCATACAGAGGGCTGAACAGGTGTCACACCTTTAGTCAGCACTCAGGAGGCAGAGACAGGAGGATTTCTGAATTTGAGGACAGCCTGCTCTACAGAGTGAGTTCCAGGACAGCCAGAGCTACACAGAGAAACCCTGTCTTGAACAAGCAAAGCAAAATAAATCAAATCAAAACAAAACAAAACATTCTTCAAGAAGGAGAGCGGGTAGGTCAGGGGGAAGAAACCCTATGGAAGGAAGAGAAATAACTCTGACAAGACTACATTATGAATATTTGCCCTAAATCATATTAAGTGAATTAAACCAGTCTCAGGAAAAACAAATGTATGCTTTATTACATTGTGGTTTCTAGATTATGCTGATGCACAAAATCTTGCGCGCGCGCGCGCACACACACACACACACACACACACACACACACACACACACACACATATATATATCAGATGTAAGTGATGAGATGCCCATTTAAGAAGCATGTTTAGACACGGCTCACATTCGTATATACCCATGCTACACCCTTGAAACACACAAGGCACAGCCTTCATTTGTCACAGCTGCAAATAATGGCCATTTTTTCTCTTAAAGCATATTGATTTTACTGGAAACTACATTGGTTAGAACTTAAAATTGCTGATTTATGTGCATCTGATTTTTGCCGATTTGTTCATCTTTATTTTATAAGCAGATACCTCCCTCACAATACTTACCAATTCCAGGATTTGTTCTGTGATTCCTGAATGAGTCATTAAGGTAGACAGATTTAAAACATTGCTATTGTTACTTTTAGTCAATCAGCATCACTCTGTTATTTACAGCTGATCTTATCTTGGTCTTGGGACCCCACTCTTGATGATGACAGAAGCTTGGTAACAAACTTGGTAATTCTGTACTTAATTAAACAAATGTAAAAAAAATATACTTATTGATTTTGAGATAGGATCTCATGCAGCCCAGACTGGCTTTGAACTCACTCTATAGCAGAGGAGGGCCTTTGAGCATCAGATTTTCTGTCTCTGAGGTGCTGGGCTTGTAGGTGTGCACCACCTTCCTGATTTATGGCATGCTTAGGATGGAATCCAGAGTGTTGTGCACACAGGTACATACTCTACTTAAGTTCTAGAGCATTACTATACTCCACTGCTGCATTTAGGCCAACCTCTATGCTTCTTTTGGACTTCAAAAGGGAAAGTCACGTCTGTTGCCATTAAATACGCCTTTAATTGCTTTTTGTGTTCTGTTGTTACTTAGCATATCAAAGATGTACCTTTATTTTGTAATTTTTTGAAGCTACAAAAAACTGAGGGGGATACTGAACTTTTCTGCTTAACTTATTAAAGTAATGGACTATATTGACTATGTTCAGGGTATTGAGCCTGTTGCACTCTGGGAAAACAAACGCCTCCTTCTTTACAAGGGTGCCCATGTTTTTTTGCCATTTTGATTTGGGTGTCTGTGACATTTGGATAATTTTTCTGCATCGAGGTTAGTAAACATAAGTTGGGCAGATTGGATACTTCAGGATGTAGTGAAGGTTGATGTTGAACTATGTGATCTACTTTTGTAAATGTGCTGTTGAAATTTGACTAGAGTATAAATGGTTTAAACAGCAGGTATATCATTTCATACAAAGGTGCTTCTTTGTCTCCAGTCACATTGTTATTATTGTAGGGTCCAGTTTCTTTGTGTGTGTCCCCCAACTTGTCAAAGGCTAGAAGCTGTATATCAAAATCATCTTTATGAAACTGGCCTTATTCATTTCCTCACATTTACAAAAGTCCTGTTGCATCTCTAACCCAATTCACCATGTTCTTTGCATTCATATACATCTACTTGCCTGACATTTGTCTTTCCCTGACTATATCAAATCCATTGCTATACTCACAGGAGTGCTCAATGGATACCCATCTATCGATTTTTATCATGCTCCTGGAGAAATATCCTGGGCAAGAATCAGTTGGATTGAATTCAAGTTTAATATTACAATCATTACCAAGTTATTCATGTGATTTACATCCCAGTCTATAATCACAGGTAATTATCTTGCTGTAATAAAACACATGTTGCTCAAATTGTCACAAATAAAATCAGACCAAACTGATAAAAATATGTAGATTCATTGTGTGGACAAAAGAACAAGTCAACCAAATGAAAGACATTAAATTGACATCTGAGGGCTGAGGAGACAGCACAATCCATAAAGTACTTTTGATGCAAGCAAGGGAACCTGACTTCAGATTCTTACCATCCACATAAAAGCCAAATGTGGTGGCATATGCCTGTAATTCTCATGCTGAAGAGGCAGAGATGGGAGGATCATTGTAGCTCATTAGCTAGTCTTGCCAAATTGGTGATCTCCAGGTTTTCTGAGAAGATTGTCCCCAAAAGTAAGAGAAAGCAACTGAGGAAGACACTCTAAGTTGACCTGTAGTTAACATACACACATGCACACACATACACGCACATGTAGACACATATACCAAATATTTATCAACACATATGCACACATAGACACATACAGATGCACACAGAAACACGCACACATATATACATCCCTCACAGTGATATTGCATTCAGTTCACAGTAGTAACAGCACAGCTTCTACCGCATAAAGGAGGAAGTGTTTTTTGACCCTTCTCAGGATTGGTTCTCGTAAATTAGTATTCTTTGTAAGGCAAGTCATGCTGTTTAAACTGATTTGGCTGCAGATGATTGGTTTAATTTCCTGGAATCATTCTAAGATGGAGAGAATGCTTACGTTTACACTTGGCATTTCGTTTATGATGAGAGCTAGCGTTTCAGAGGAAACAGGGTCACTCTGACTTCGCTCTATCCTGATGTGCATCGACTTTGAAGTAAATGTAAAAAGTGGCTTTCCTTTATAATTTTCTTTAATACCATTTCAACAAGCGTTTGTTTAACTTAATTTTCTTATAAGGAAAATTTTGGAAAAATGATCTTTAATGAAGTACTTTTGCGTTTGTGGTTAGATTCAATAGTGGTAGAGATTTCTTTAGATGGTTAAAAAAGAGTCCAACTAGTAATGAAAGAGAAATTAACAGCAGCTTTATTCATTAGCTAACATTTGCCCATCTCTCAGCATCTGCAGTTCTTTCCCCGGAATTGCATTTTGCAAAGCCTGGTATGAATGGGAAATTCCTGAGATGAGCCGAAGTTAAAAATAACCCCCTGTTAGCTGCTAATAAGTATTAGTGAGGCAGCAACTCAATGCCATGGTGACCCAATTCAAACATAATCAAAGTGAGCTGGACTAAAGGGCACAGGGATCTACAATCTTCTCCCACTCCCCTTTTTGGGGGTTTTAGTCAGGAATTAGTATAAAATTATGCCTGTTCTCTGAGGTGCATCATGCCTCTTTCAGTTTCACTAGTCAAGGCCTTTACTCTTTGGAAAAAAATTTCTTCACATCCTATAATCATCTGTGAATTTGAATAAGAATTCCCTGCACAGACACATATATTTGAATGTGTAGTCAGCAGGCAGTGGTACTATTTGAAAGCATTAGGAGGATTAGCAGGTGTGGTTCTGTTGGAGTAGATGTGGCCTTGTTGGAGGAAGTGTGTCACTCAGTGTAGCCTTTGAGGTTTGGAAAGCCCTAATCAGGCCCAGTGTCACTCTCTTCCTGCTGCCTGTGGATCTGGATTTAGCTATCAACTACTTTTCCAACACCATGCCTGCCTTGTCTTCTGCCATATTTTCCATCATAATGATAATGGACCAAGCTTCAAGCAAGTCCTCCATTAAATGCTTCCTTTTATAAGAGTTGTCATGTTCATGGTATCTTATCACAGCAATAGATCAGTGACTGATACACCATCTTCATCACCAAGAAGTTGTCTTCATGATTAAGATTCAGCTTGTGGCTGGTGGCAGCTATTGTTTTTGACAAGGGAAGGGCACAACATTCTTATTTATCTGTTTTATAAAAGTCTCTGTAACTCAGGAGTTACATATGTTGCTGGTCAGAGGAAGAAGAAAGACACAAAGCTTTATTTGGTGAAGAAATAACTAATTTTCTGGTAGCGGTATTGATCATGGGGTATAGTTTTCAAGTCTCCAAATAGAAGGGATGAAATGGTACAAGATGAACTAGATTGACAAATGCATCTCCATATTTGGTATTGTTTACATAGCAGTTGTCTCAAGCCGGTGGGGTAACTCTTTCATCAGAGACAATGTATTTTTTTCTCGTGTGTGTGTGTGTGTGTGTGTGTGTGTGTGTGTGTGTGTGTGTGTGTGTTGCTTCTGAACCACAATAGTACTCATTTTTGGGAGGAGGAGAGGAAGAGGGAGGGAGGAGGGAAGCTCATCAGACTCATAATGATAAAGAAGTATACAAGGTTTAGGAAGCAAAGGAAGTTTACAAGGTCCCTCCTCAGTGTGTGCTATGGGGTAGGAGGCTTTCCACTGAAACCACCTGGAGGTTAGATTAGGAGCTTTCTAGTGTATTGACTTATGCTGGCTAGATTTCTCAGTAATGCAGTTGCTATGGACTCATACATGCTCTGGTAAGAAACTCCAATCAATTTATTGGTTCTTCAGCTTATTTTAATGGACTCAGATTTTGGGTGTGTTGTTGGTGCCCTATCTGGAGTGAACATATGTTTGTTCACATTTACACAGGGAAAGCCTTATAATGCTAATTTAAATGAGCTAGAAATATTAGATAACCAGGTGAGGTGGCACATGCCTTAATCCCATCACTCAGGAGACACAGGCAGGAGAATATCTTTGAGTTCAAGGCCAGCATGGTCTACATAGTAAATTATAGGACTCATTACAGTTCTTTGTAGAGAAACCCTGTCTCAAAAAATGTAAGAATCTAGAAGGGAACTGGCAGTGGAACTACCTGATGAAGTTCCAAATATGGTACAAGACAGGCACTACTTTATGCCTAGAGGCACAAGAGTGGGTGTTAGGAAGAAGCAATGTTTTAAAAGTAGTGTCTTCTTTGGTAACTGGAAGATGGAGAAAATAAAAGCATTGCAATCTGCAGGGCACTGAGCTGTAGGGCCCAGTAGGATGGAGACATGGAGTGATTATGATGCAATCTATCTCGAACTTTCAGGGTTAACACTCCTTTAGGGAAAGGATAAGGCTCTTACTAAGCAGCTGTGGTGATCTGAAAAAGAATGCTCCCCATAGGTTCATATATTTGAATGCTTAGTCACTTGGGAGTCAAACTGTTTGAGGATTGGTAGGTGTGGCCTTGGAGTAGTTGTGTCACTGGGGATGAATTTTGAGATTTCAAATCCCATGCCATGCCCAGTCTCTCTTCTTTTGCTTGCTGCTTGTGGATCATGATGTAAAGCTCTCAGCCACTACTCCAGCCCTGTGCCTGCCGCGATGATCATGGACTCACCCTCTAAAACTGTAAGTGTGCTCCCAAATTAAATGCTTTCGTTTATAAGGGTTAACTTGGCCATGGTGTCTCTTCATAGCTTCTAAGACAGAATTATTACCAAATCTTAGAACAAGGTAGCGCTATAGGCAGGGATCAGAGTTCAGAGGACATTTGCTGAGATCTCTGGATTCTTGTGTCTTAGAACAAAGACTTGTACAAGGAAATAGATATCTCACAGGTGAAGTTAATGGGTTCTTTCAAGAAGAGGGTAAAGGAGCTAGAGAGATGACTCAGCAGTTAAGAGTGCATCCTGCTCTTCGAGGTACCTGGGATTCTGGTCCCAGTACCCACATTGTTGGCTCACAACCACCCTTTACTTGCCCAAATGGAAAATGTATACACATTGTATCCAGAAACTCACCCAGGCACACACACACACATACACAGAAATAGAATAAATAAATCTTTATAAGATGGGGATGTAGTTTGCATGTGGTGCTCCCTCTTGTATGAATGGGAGCATCATTGACAAGAGCAGACTGGCACTGCTCTCATGGGTATCACATTTGGAAGGAAGGTTGACAGATGTGATAATTCCTTGTTATTGAGACACAGATACACCCAACACAGCTGACATAGAATTTCATATCTTTGGGAGAATTATCATGAATATTCTTTAAATCAGACATCATTTTGAAATTCCACATGTGCTGCGGGAGCTACTTCCGCTCCTTCAGCCAATAGCCTTTAAGATACCAGCCCACTGGGGTGTGGTCTCTTTAGTTTTGAAAAGCAGTGGTAGCCGTGTGCTCACTCTCTTGCTTCCAGCTTCTGGCTGTTAGTCTTCGTTCCTGATTGTGCAGAGGGCTGTTGTCTGGGATGGTAATCTGTAAGTTTTTCCCTTTAAATAAATAACCATTTTATTAATCACAATTCCAAACTGGTGTGGGATTGTTTTATGACTTATGCCTTCGCTCATGCCTGCTTTCTTTTGAAAGTGAGATATAGTATAAGTTCTTTTTTCTTCCACTTTAAAAATGCTGACAATTTCATGCATCAATACTATGAATTTCACTAACTTTTACCCCTTCTGCTCCCTCATCCCTTTTCCCACTCTCATTGGCACCGGCTTCTCAGTAAGTCTCCCTCTTTCTTACTTCCATGTCTTCTTTTTGTGTGTGGCCCACTTAGTTTAACTTGTTTGTTACCTTAGCAAGGGTATGTTATTCACTTGAGCAAGAACAAGTTATCTGTGGCTACACCACTGAAGAAAGTGACTCCTGTCCTTTAACAGTAATTCACTGCCAAGTTGGGAGTGTTGGGACCTCATGAGCATTCATGATGAAATATTGATGGAACCAATTTTGTGCAATCACAAGACTAGTTACTCCCATAATTCTAGAAGAAATAACAAGACTAAAGAAATCCATTTTGTTTTTATTGTTAGGCTGGTAATTACTCCTTAAATGTATTTCGGTTCTGAGCATTAAAGCCAGAGCTTGCTCATGCTAGGTAAGCTCTTTGCCTTTGAGCCATGCCTTCAGCCTTCTCTCTTGGAGCATAAAGGGTCACGACCAGTGGGCAAACACTCAATCAGCTAATTATCTACAACCAGTCTTTCATATTTGTTGGTTTGATTGATATAGGGGTTGAAAAATTCAGAAAATATACTGAACTGAACAGATATTTTTAAACTGTTGTCATTGTTCTTTAAATAATAGCATTTATGGACCATTTACCTAGCTTTTCCTTTGTGTCTGGTGTTATTAGTAGCCTGGAGAAGGTTTCAAGTACACAGCAGCATGTGTGAATGTGATGCAATTTATCCAAGAAAACTTGGTATCTGCAGACTTAGTAGGAACAGGAAAACTTAGTTCAATCTGTCCTGGATGTAGACCGCCAATAGTAATTAGAATGCATAGGACTTGGAAAGCTATTGTTTTGATAGGTGTAGTTGATATTTTGCTATAGAAAAAAGAGTGCTGCCTCAGACAGGTGAATAAGAGGGGTGTGTGTGTGTGTGTGTGTGTGTGTGTGTGTGTGTGTACATGTGCATCAGAGTACAGGTACAGATGCCAGAAGAGGACAATCACCCTCTACATTATGCTCTCTAGACACAGTCTCTCACTGAACCTGAACCTAGTTTAGCTTCCAGCAAGTCCCAGCCATCCTCCTGTCTTCCCCATCTATGGCACTAGAGTTACAGGTGTGTTGGCCATGTGTGGGCTTTAATGTGGGGTCTGGGCACCTAAACTTAGATATTCTTGCTTGCTCAGTAAGCACTCTTATCCATGAAACCATCTCTCCAGTCCAAACAATGATATCTTGGAGAGTAAAATATGTGATGCATAACCCAGAAACCGTAGGGTCTGTGAAGACTAGAGTTATTAAGGGAAGATTTAAAATTAGGATTTAAAAGTATACATTTTGTTTTTAATAGACCCACAATAATCACCTGTATTTGAAAGGTGTAATATGGCATTTCAAAGCATGTATGTAGGGGACATAGAGATGGCTCAGAACTTAAGAGAACTTAAGAGAACCACTTGCAAAGGTTCTGGGTTCAGTTCCCAGTCACCATTTTGTTGCTTACAACCTTCCATAATCCAAGTCTGGGAGATCTGGTGCACGTGCAGACAAAACCCTCATACACACAAAATCCCTCTCAAAGTTTGTATGTCATGTGCGACCTCAGGTCAGAATAAGTGGCGTAGCCACCAGTTACCTCCACATTTATCATTTCTTCACATTAGTAATATGAAAAATCCTTTTTACCATAAATGTTGAAATACTTAAGTAGTTGTTATTAACAATATTTATTCTATTATTCCTCAAAACATACAGAGTTACTTCTACATCCAACTTTACCCTTGAGCCCAGTAACCACACTCTCCATGTCTCTCTACCCATTTGTTCTTCCAAGGCTTTGGTAACTATTATTAATTCTTTACTTATTTGAAATCAACATTTTAGTTTCCATATGTGAATGACAGCATAGAGTATTTGTTACCAAGTAAATCACATACATTAGAGAATGACCTAAAGATAGCAGTACTTTGTATTAGTTCTCGTGTATAAAGCATTCATTTATTATTATTATTTAAAGTTTTAGAAAATAAATGTTTAAAGAAAGTGTGATTTAGAAGATTAAACTCACTTATAATATGCCAACCAAGAGATAGCTATGATTTACACTTGCTCTGCTTTCTTCCAGTATATTTTTCTTTATGATAAGTAATTTTAAATTTAGATGAGTTCTACCTCCCATAAAATTAAAATTAACATTTTCCCTTATAAAACTTGTTCTTTGTAAAAATGGTCTTATGTTTCTAATATTAATCCAAGGTCCTTTAAAGAAATATGGTTTTATCAAAAGGCATCTAAGCATACTTGGAGGTCAGGTGTCAGTAGCTGGAGGTGGTGTAGATCAATCAACAAGTATGGTTTCTGTCCATTGTCCGGTCTGTCCTCAGCATCATGGGAGCATGGGAAAGTCCATCTATAAACAGATGGATCTAAAGTGGAGCCGGGTAGTAGAGGAGACCTAGCTGTTGGGAATAGAAGGAGATGAATGACATACCTACAAAAAATAACAACTTTCCTGGAGTGGCTGCTAAATACAGTCCAGCATGTAAGCCTTTGCATCAGGTTAAGTGAATCAAGCTGAGGTTTATGTGTTAGAAGCATGACTTTACTGAAAGAATTTTAGACTGTTAAGAATGGGGGGTTTCACTGGGAGCACCAACTTATCTTAAAATCATGTAGTGGGGCTGTTCCCATGATTAAGAGACTTGCAGCCCTTGCAGAGGACCAGAGTTTGATTTTCAGCATCCTCAGCTGGCAGCTAATGGTTGCCTGCAACTCTGCTGGCCTCCATGGGCACCTGTACACACACACACACACACACACACACACACACACACACACACACACACACCTCTAAAATGTAAATATGTAAAAATAGTACAATTCAATAGTGTTACAACATTGATCCCTTTGTTCTAGTCCCAGCTGTTTGGAATAAGGTCTAAGGTCATTTCTTTTGAACAACTCTTGCTGTTGGGGTACAGAGTTCCTGGGTGAAAGTCTCCACCAGCAGACTAAACCTTACAAAAGGTCATTTCATTTAGAGTTTAACAATAATAGCAGAATTCTAGGGTTTTGCTCCAGTGTTTTTTATTTAGTTTCTTTTGGAAGAGGACCTGCCCTCTTGGGTGGTAATGAACGGCCCAGACAGAATAGCTGTGTTTATTTTCAGGGTACATTCTTCTGTTTTGCGATGGTCTCCATAGTGCTGATAAGCTGGGAAAGGGATTTTTCTGAGCGTTTGTCATTGCCTTGTTCCTCATTCTTTTCCTGCCATGTAACATGGACTGCATTAGACTTTTAGAAAAAAGAACATATAAAGAAATTATTTAAGCTTCTGCTTCATCTGTAGAGTCACCCAGAATGGCTGTAATTACATGTAAGGAAGAATCTCAGTGGTGCTCTGTGGCATCTTCTCTTGGCAGATCTTGGAGAGAATAGGCAATCAGGTTGACCGGGCCTATAGCCATCATCACTTTTCCACCACCACCACTGTAGATAAGACAACATTGCATATTAGCCTTCAGAGGAAATCATCTGAACATCAGGCCTCATGATCCGTCATATATTCCAGAATTATTTTCATTAGGAAGGAAATATTCTAACATATTTCTACTAAAATATATTTCAGATATCAAGGCCAGGCCTCTGGCCACGCTTGCCATGCAGGCATGGAGACTCAGGTTTTATCCCCAGCACCTACATAGAAAATCTAGGTGTGGTGGCACATGCGTATATCCCATCTCTGGGGAGGGAGAGACAAGGAGATTCCTTGGGTTTAGTGGTCAGTCTACCAGAATTGGCTTGTTTCAGGCTGTTAGGTCTTGTCTCAAAAGATACCTGGAGCTTGATTTGATTGATGACAAATGATGTCAGTTGCTGAACTCCACACTCAATTGCTCACACATGAATGTATAGTCTGTACACACACACAGACACACAGACACACACACGCACACACCATACCCCATATACACAGAGTTCCCACAAATGTGAGCTCCTGCTTGGTTAGGGTGACTATTAATCTTTATACTGGCCAGAATGGATTGTCTCCTGAACAAGTCAGGAGCCCATACCTCCCCCATCAAACTTGATATCTCCTGGAAGTTTTGCCAGCCATGGGTTCCATCTGTTTCCACAGTTCCGAAATGGTCAAGCTCATTTGACTGCTTTCCTTACATTTTACATTCTCTTCCTCTTCTTGAGGATCACAGCACTCATGGCTCTTGTGAAGCACAGGTGTCTGCTACTTCTAGTTTCAGTATTTAATATTTAAATTACGTATGTGAAAGACTTTCTAAAATACATTATGACAACCAACAGAAGTTGTGGATTATTTCAACTTTGCTTGTGACGACAGCAAATACAATCCTCATTTTGATGCAGGTACTGTGAGCAGATCTACAAATGCTCAGTGAATGTTTACCCTTACTCTGAATGGTTCTTTTGAATTATTATACTCCTTATACTATCAATAGACTCACATAGTGAAAAACCAACACAAGACCTGTGAAACTAACCAATGTAATGCCCTTCTTTTGTAGACTAAAATTCCCCTAAAGTTTTATTTGTCTGCAGGGAGATCTGACAGAACTGGGAATCTAACCTAGGTCTCCTGGGTCCCATGCTTCTTCTGGCTTTCCTTCTCATAGCTAGCTAAGCTCTCAACTAAGTAAGCTTCATGTGTCTCTTGGTACCACTCCCTGGTACCAAGTTCAATTATCGTCTTCTGATGTACAGCCCATTTTGTGTGTGATAATGGTACTCTTTGGAAAAAATTGGTTCCGAATGATAAACAAAACTGGACAAATCAAAACAAAAACAAAACCCAAATGAAACAATCAATAAAATGGAAATGTATGGTTTATATAATATATGGGGCTTTGCTGTAGGTGAGCTCTCTGCAGGCCTTCAACCTTGTCCTCCTCTCAGGATTGCCATCAAGATGACTCATGGAAGCAGCGGGGAGGTACAAGATTCCCAGAACTCCCACACTCTCTTCAGACTGTCTGGAGGGGCTAATTGGTCAGGATGGCTCTTACAGAACCATGGGGAGCCTTTGTCCTGAAACCTCCATCAGGAGTTTCCTACTGAATCGCTGATGAAAATTGTGACTCACATCTTCCCAAGTGTCCCTTGGCCAGAGAAAAAGGCACAACACATAGACTGGCTTAATTTAACTCAGGACCTCCTAGGAGCTTGAGTCAGGGTGAAAGAAAGTGTAGGTGACTTTGATGACTATGACCTGTGGTGAGGAGGTAGCTGGAAAATACATGGGCATGCTGGCCAAGAATCCATGAATAACATTTAACAGAACTAGACAAAAAAGGAGACATACAGATTCTAAGGATAAATATGTCTACTTCTCATAAATTAGTTTATGTTGATATATTTTGTGGCTTACTTTATTTCTCAGAGAACTTTTTGAAAACTCTTGTTTGTGTGCTATTATTCTTCACAACTGGAACTTCGGGACCAATGAAAATTGGCAGCAAAGTTCCTTCTAAGATTTAAAGTCTGTATATAGCTTTCTCTGAGACAGGTAGAGACAATGAGACTGATGGGAAATATATAGGAAATATAGACAGTTTCTGCTATAATATTTCAGGTCTTTGAGAAAATTTGGGTAACAGCTTTCTACTCAGTGACTTCTGGCCAGTTAGGGACTTCATTGCCCCTTTGACTAGTTGATTTCAATTCATATTAAAGTTGAGTGGAACCTCATATTCCGAAGTCACATCATTCAAGAGAAAGCCAAATAATCCAGAATACCAGAATGAATAACTAGGGTAAAGATGGCAGAATGGCATTCAAATAAAGCTCTCCATAGTCCTGGGAAAGACTGGAAAATTGTCCCCCACAAGTTTTTACAGACTGGAATATGAACCACAGCCATGTGTGCACACTAAGCTTTGTCAGTGAAATGTGGGAAGAGATATGAGCTACTTTCAAGGGAAGCTATGACAGTCAGAGTATGACCACAGTATGACTCTGTGTTTGCTATTTGTCCTATTGGTTTGATAAAATACCCTGACAAAAACAACTTTATAAATGGTTTATTTTTGGTCCCAATTCCTGGGCGTGGTCTACCATGATGGGGCAGTCATGGCAGAAGGAATGTGAGGCAGCTGGTCACATTGCATCCCTGATCAGAAAGCAGAGGTATGAGTACCTTTGCTCAACTCATGCTCTCTCTTTCCAAAAGTTATTATTTTATTTTGAGATTATAATGTAATTGCATCATTTACCTTTTTGTTTTTCTCCTTTGAAAATGGGAGAAAATCCCCCATACCCTTCTTCGTTCTCTTTTAAATTAATGGCATATTGTTTTTGATTAATTGTTGTTTTACACACACACACACACACACACACACACACACACACACACACACACACACACACTTCTAAACCTGTAAGTTCAACTTCTCAGTCTGTATATGTTACTTGCATGTACATTTTTAAGGCTGATTGTTTGGTATTGTGTAACCAGTTAGTGTACTCTTCCCTGGGGAAGATTATTTCTCCCGCTCCTAGAATCCCTGAGTTTTCTGTAGTCTTCTGGGTAGGGCTGAAGCCTCTTGGGATTTCACCTGTCCTCTTCAGCAAGTTCATTTCTGATGTCCTATTCAGTTCATGTTTAGGCAGGTATGTTGGTGAAATTTTATGGGTGTCGTGTATGACATTCCTAGAAGACACAATCTTATAGAACATGACAGAGCCTCTGGCTCTTACAATCTTTCATCCCCTTGTACACAATGATCCTGAAGTCATTGGTGAGGAAGCTGTTTTGTAGATTCATCTACTGGAACTGGGCTCTACAATCCTGCATTTTGATTGGACATGGTTTCCTGTAAAGGTCTCTGTCAAAGAGAATATTCCTTGACAGAGGGTGAGGATAACACTTATCTGTGTGTAAGCACAGAGTGTAGTGATGGGTGATATTGGTTTTGTTAAGTGATGGTTGTAGGTTCTCCTCCATGATTGTGAGCTCACTAGCTCTGGGTAACTGCTTTTCCAGTACGATGCATGCTATCCCTCTTGTTGGGCAGTCTAATCAGAGAGCTGTAAGTCCAGTTAGAGAGCTAGTGGCTGCCCCTATTAATAGGCATGCTAGTGTTGCTGACTGTGGTTGATAGGCATCATAGCTGGGTAGGACTGTTGTTTGCCTCTGTCTTTTAGAAGCTTTTGTGGTGCCTTCTGGTAACATGGACGCTAGTTCTCAGGGAGGGGGCATTTATGTCAGATCCAGCTCAGGGGCCTCTGGGCCCAGAGTCTGAAGTATAAGATGTCTTCAGCAATAGGAATTTACTTTCTATCATGTTCTCCTTTTTATTTATTCTAGGACCCCAGCCTGTGGAATGTCCATAGATGAGGTAGGTTTTTCTACTGCAGTTAATTGAAATTCTACAATCCCTCACAGGCATGACCAGAGGCTTGTCTTCTAGATAATTCTAGATTCTGTCACAATTGACCAGAAATATTAATCATCACATTCTCTTCCTATCTTGGTACCTTTAGGGTCATTCATTACAAAAACAAAAACAAAGAACCCCTTAATCTTTATGAAAGGCCCTCCCTGCCTATTTGTATGGATGAAAATGAATTTACACTTCTTCACCAGTGGCCTGGAAGCTATGCAGGGTGTTTGCTGACATCTGCATTAAACCATGTAGGTCTGGGACACTGGGCACTGGAGTGTAACCTTGCTTGTACTGACTCACATCAAACCAAACAAAGTATTTTCTCAGAAGGGCTATTAAAACAATAAAAAGGTATAGTCAAAATAATCTATCTTTTCAGTAGAAGGCAGATGTGGAATGTTACCTGTGTATGTGTATATGTGTGTGTGCACACGCGTATGTGCATATGTGTGTATGCAGGTCAGAAGACAACCACAGATGTTCCTCTGGTGCTAGTCACTTTGATTTTGAAACAGGGTCTCTCACTGGCCTGGAAATACCAAGTAGGCTAGGCTGGTTGCCCCAGGAATCTCCTTTGCTCTCCCTGCCCAGTGCTGAGGTGACAAGTACATGCCATAAGGCCCAGCTTTTTATGTGAGTTCTGGAGACCAAACCCAGATGTTTGTCCTTAGGAGCTGAGCACTCTACTATGGGACTATGATCCTTGTATCCATTTGCTATTTTTAAACCTCTTAAGTTATGTGTTCAGAAGAGCTTGTACTGTACTTGGGACAGATGCCAGGTTGTATCTGAGAGTTAAGATTTCAGAAGAAATACACAATATAAGATCTTACCCTTCTTTCTCAGGTAAACTGAAAAAGGAATTTTAATTGAAAGATTACCTTAATCAATTGACTTGGGTCATGTATCCAGGGTATTGCTTGGAGTATGAATTAATGAAGAAAGTATCAGTCTATTGTGGAAATCATCATCCCTAAGCTTTAAAAAAAAAAACGTCATCCTTGACTTTTAAAAAAAATGCAAAGCACGACCCATTGTACAGGCCACCAAGTAGATTCCTCCATGGTTCTTGTTTCTTCTCAGTGATTAATCATGACTTGGATGCATAAACCAAATAAATCTCTTCCTCCCCCAATTTGCTTTTGGTCAGACTGTTTTATCTAGAATACACCCCTAAAGAGAGATCAAGTTAAAAATATCAGGAGATAACAAATTGGCCTTCTGTGTTTCTCTTCACTTTTCACCCATAAACAATGTTAAAGATTATGACTAAAATCACAGGGCTTTTCATACTTTTGTAACTTTTCCAAGAGCCTTTGAGTTGTGATAAATAGAAATAAAACATCAAAAGTGACAATTACACTGCCTTTTCCAAAAAAGACACGGCCTTTAAATTGGAATCAATAAAGCTCCAGCATTTCTCATTCACACTTTTGGGTGGCAAAACAAGACTGATAAAGGAGAAAAGACAGAGAGATGCAAGAAAAATCTGGCTTCACACTACTTGCCACCTACTTGAGAATATTCATTCCTTTTCGTGTTCACTTCTTTAGAGATTTTAAAATTTCTAGATTTCCTCAGACTGAGTGGTTTTAGAATTGTTGATCCATTCATCTAGCACCCTTGTGGGAGCTGAGAGAAATGTGATTTGGCCTAGCTCTCCTAAGAAGGAAACGAGACAACCAGATGCTAAATCGATATGTTCGTCTTCTTACCACATGATATGTCACCTTCCCCTTGCTGTGCCATAAAGTAAAGAACAAATAATCTAATCCCACCACTAGCTTCGCTATGCCAGTGCCCTTCTTCTCCTGTGACTCTACCTCATGCAGCCACCGTGGGCGTCCACACTGACGGGAAAGCCTCACACTGGAAGTCTGTAGGGACCCTTCCCTTCCCTCTTCCACCTGAGGCCTGACCTGAGGTCTGCTCTAAAATGAAAGGATATTTTCTCAGAGACTTTTTCTGCATATATGCAGACAGCTTAGGAAGCTTTTCTGTCTGTTTTCTTCCTTGAGGAGAGGATGTGCCCAGAACAGTCCCAATATATAATAGAGATTTCAAAACTTCTGCTGAATGAATAAATGGTTGCATCATAAGACGCTAAGAATCAAGTCTCTACATGATCAAAAAGGAAGGGACCATTATTTATTTCAAACACTACACTTGCTAGGGTATGTGAGAGAGACTTTTTATAGGGAGATACAACACACATACATTCACTCACCCCAGATTTTGTTTGTTTTTATTTTTCTTTCTCTTTGGGGGGTCCACCACCCAGCTCCCAAAAAAATAAAGGCTTATTCTTTTTTATGAATGTGCTGCCTTAGCTTGGCTTGTTTCTAGCTAGCTTTTCTTAAATTATCCCATCTATCTTTTGCTCTGGGCTTTTGCCTTTCTTTACTGCTTATTCCTTGGCTTGCTGTGTAGCTGGGTGGTTGACCCCTGAGGTCTTTCTCCTTTTTCTTGCTCCTCAATCCTCTCTTCTAGATTTCTCCTCCTATTTATTCTGTCTGCCAGCCCCACCTATCCTTTTTCCTGCCTAGTTATTGGCCGTTCAGCTCTTTAATAGAAACATCAGGTGTCTTAGTCAGGCACAGCAACACAGCTATATAGTTAAACAAATGCAACATAAAAGAATGCAACACATTTTTGAATTGTTAAACAAATGTTCCACAGCGTAAACAAATACAACACCTCTTCAAGAAATATTCCACAATGAATGCAGCAAAGTCCAACTTGGTGGCTCAAAGAGTTTTTATTGGAGCTACTAACAAGAGTAGATGAGGGCTTGATTGCAGGAGCAGGGATGGTCCAAAATATGCACCATATAGCCCACCCCTGCTCCTGCATAGGCATGTCTGGAGTTCTATGCACAACTTACCAGTCTCTCAGTGTGTCCTAGAAACACCCTCTATGCAGCTTGGCTGGCTGGACTCTGCTCCTTCAGCAGCTCGTTTGTGCTTCTGTATGGGGCTGCTGACTCTTGCAACTTTATGCTTTCTCAGACATGTGAGGCTTGTTTAACAACTTCTTGAGTCTCATGAGCTTCCCCCGCTTTCCCAGAGGGGCTGCTTCAATTCCAAGAAAACTGATGCAAAGGGCATCCTCAGTGTTTGCTGCCTGTGATTGGTCTTCTGTGGCCCCTCCAGGCAGGAACACATGATACTTTTTATGTGCTCAGAGTGTGGGATGGGCCTAGGAGCTTTGCCTATAAAACCTAGTTTGATTTCATAAGCAGAGCATTGTTCCTGTAATGAAGCACCTGACGGTGGATACTTAAAAAGTAAAAGAGATTTCTTTATAAAGTAAATAAAATCACTATTCTGGAGGGTCAGGGGCATGGTAGCAGCAATATGTGCTGGCTTCATGGAAGAGGGCATCACAGTGAGAAAATGTGTGAAAATGGTCATTTAGCGAGAATGGAAGCTCAAGAGAATTTGGGGATTAGGGTTCAGCTTTTATAACAACCCTCTTAAAAGAATAAACCAAGGTACCATAAGAGCAACATCAACTATTTGTGAGTGCAGTGCCCCAATGTTCTAAGCACCATCTCTTACACTGAGAGCTGAACCTCTGATTCAGGGAGATATCAGAAACCATGGAGCCTTTAGGGTCCACTGTTTGCTTCCATTCGTAGATGGGAGTCGCATCCAAAGGTTCAGGTGACTCCTACAGAGTGCTGCGGCTGTGAGAATTAGGTTTGTGCTTCTGTCTGTTGGCTGCAGATGTACCTCTTTCCACTCGATTATGGAGGAGAAGCAGAGGTAGAAGAGGAGTAATGTATGACATGTCCTTACAGAAACACTCAGCTTTTAGACAAAGAGCTCACAAGGGTCTACATTATCCCTAGTGTTGAAGGAGGCCGCTTGTTGGTTTCCAACTTCTCAGCCCCGAAATAATCACACAGAAACTATATTATTTAAAACACTGCTTGACTCTAGCATTTTTCTGGCTAACTTACATCCTAAACTAACCCATCTCCACTAATCTGTGTATCACCACGTGGCTGTGGCTTACCGGGTAAAATTCTGTCCTGTGTCTATCTCCAGCAGAGCTACATGGCTTCTCTCTGACTCTGCCCTTCTTTCTCCCATCATTCAGTTTAGTTTTCCCTGCCTAGCTAACTTCTGCCCTACTTTAATTCCAAAGCAGTTTCTTTATTCATTAATGGTAATCACAGCATACAGAGGGGAATCCCACATCATCCTGGGAACCCAGAAAAGCGTTAATGTTCACTCGTATTCTCCAAGTCTTCATTTCTGTCTAGTAAGCTCCCCACTACTATTTAATATCATTAATTATGTCTGTTGTTTCAAATTCACAATTTTGATTCATTTAGTAATACTGGCATTTGCATGTAATATACATCAGCTCACACATATTTTATTATTTGTTTATTTCATTTTCTTTTTTGGAATTTTAATTGTGTGTGTGAGTCACAGTGTGGGTGCTGGGAACTGAACTCAAGTCCTCTGGAAAAGCAGTATGTGCTCTTAATCACAAAATCATCTCTCTATCTCTTCATGAATAATTTTAGCTGCTGCCTTTACTCCTCAGCCTCAAATGAAGAACCAATAGTTCCTAGATAGAAAGCACATGTTTCAAGTAGTAGTCAATATAGTGTTAGAGACAAAAGAAGGGGAAAAAGCTGACAAATTTCTTGGGACAAATTCCATGAACACTTAACGTTTCCTGTTCTGTGTATGTGAGGAAAGCTGGCTCGGTGTGGAGGTGGGCAGCCCAGAGGCTTTTGTGTTTCAAAGCTGCAGGCAGCAGTCTACAGAGCAAGGAGCTGAAGGGTGAGATGACATTACAGAGCACTTCCAGGCATCACTTATGTGGGCTTTGTCTCCGGAGACACTCATGGTCTCCTCTTCCAGGTAAGGAAAGTTCTGCCCACTTAGTAACAGGCCAATCAGAAGTATGATGATTTCACAGGATGGAGCTTGTACTGGTATTCTAAAACAAAACAAAAAAAAGTGTGCATTTGGGCGGACTTTGAAGGCATTTTAGAAATTTAAGGTTTAATTTAATTTTTATTTTTGGTATTTGTTTCCTCATTTGCAGAATTAGTGCAGATCAGCTGGTAACAGGCTGTGAATCTCAGAGACAAGAACTTTCCATAAGCTTAGCTGTCAGGAAGTTGAGGAAAGAGGATGGCGAGCTCATCTTTAATATCATTGTTGATACAATAAGGAAGTGTTTCTGTGAGTACATGGATACTACAGTTTTTCCTTCCTCTGAGGCATGCACCATATTATTTTCAAGAGAAAAAGGAAGTGTGTCTGTTTCTTTCTAGACAGAAAACAGATGGCTTTTTAACATATTTGAGAAAGCAATAAAAGCTGGAGAGCCCAGAGTCTAGTGAAGCAATGTTCATGTACATGCAACATGTGAAGATGGATGGAATTGCACATATTTAAAGGAGTCTCTCATTTTTGAGGTTCTTTAACTCATAGCAGTTACTGGGTCGATAAGACAGTTCCACTGGTAAAGATGCTTTCATTGCCAGTCTGATCACCCGCGTTCCATCCCCAGGACCCACAGTGAGAGGAGAGAGTTGGTTCTTGGGAGACGCCCCTGACCTTCACACATCTCAATATGTGATAATTGTAATAATTAGTAAAACAATCATTAAAAAAGAGGTTGTGACTGCTGTGAAAATATAGACTAGAGAGTTGGGGGACTTTGTCCTAGGAGACAGAACCTCTTCCTCTCTCTGTCCCCCAATACAAAATGTTCTGTGCATAGTTGAGAACGGGAGATGGGGAGGATTTGCTCACAGTTCATGCTGTGACTGTGATCTCCTTTTCAAAGCTCTATGGCTTCTCACTGTTCATTGAACCAAAGTCAGCTAGAAATTATGGACTGAATTGAGAGGAACAAACTTATCCTCAACAGCCATGTGTAACCCCAAGGAATATACTCAAAAATAAGCCAAATGCAGCTGGGGTGGGGAGTGGAAGAGGGGTGGGCAGTTTACTGGATAGATTCACTCAAGGAGATCAGCTAGATACCAGCAGACAGTGGGAGAAAACGTCCTCCAATCACAGCAAAGAGAATCCCACTGAGAAGATTTCCTTTGGTAAACTAGACACTGAACATTCTAGAAGTTGTATTTTAGGAAAGTTCAAGCATCTCCTGCCTCTTCAAAGAGAACCAGGAATTCATCAACAAATTATGAAGGGGAGATAGAAGCAGCAGAAGCAGAAGAAAGTTTGGTGACCAACCCTGGCCCAATGACACAAAGAAAATAACCAATGTCAGAATTAAACTCTGTTTTGAGGCTGCAGAAAAGGCTGGCATGTGGGGGAGAATAAAATCAGCAAGGAAAGGGGGAAAAGACAAAGATAAAACAGCTGAGAGGAGAAAACATACTTGCGAAGCATAGCCTATAAATAATAGCTATTCCAGAAAGACAGAACAGAAAAAAATAAATGAATTTAAATGAAAAGCATCGCACAAACTTGCACATGAAGATTGAGAAAGGAAAATCTATTCTAGGCAGACAGGATGGAGAGAAACCAGGCATGGGTATTTCATTACAAAGACATTTAGATTTTAAAAATAAAAGGAATTTAAGGAAGAAAAGGCTGTTTCTTTCAAAGCATAAAATGCCTCAGTTTTGCAGTACCAAAGCTGAATGTCAGTAGGCACAGCAATACTTAAAGCATTTCAATGGGAAAATCCCACTAGTAATTTAATAATTCAATATATATTCACAGAAGCACACAGACCAATAAGCTTAGAGGGTAGAGGATAGAATGTGGTATGTGAGGAGATAAACTCAGGGATGGAGAGATTAGGGAAAATAGAGATTCAGTGGCTGATGTTCTTGGAATGATATTGTATTGTGGACTGGAGACTTCAGGGTTTGACTTGGGGACAGAATATTAAAAGGAAGCTTTGAAACAGGTATAGTGGTGAATGCCTTTAATCCTAACACTTGAGGGGCACAGGCAGGGGGAATCTCTGTGAGTTCGAGGCCAGCTTGGTCTACATAGTAAGTTCCAGGACAGCCAGAACTACATGGTGGAACCCTGTCTCAACAAAACAAAAGAAAAATACTCCCAACAGAAGCTTCTATAGGAGAACAATATATTGGTGTTGGATCATCTTTCCAGCCTTGTATGTCAGGTTTTATAATCTATGATTATGCCATATTTACTAATTTACACACCTGTTTAATAACTTAATAGATGAGGAAGAGAGTGGAAAACCCAAGGGGGAAAATTTTTTTAAAAAAAGGAGAAATTGAGAATTTATAGACAGCATTTACTAAGACCATAAAAGTATTTACCTGGTGTGGTGATATTTTGTTTGTGCTGTAATGAACAGAGCTTGCCTGAAGATCAGAGTGCAGAGCTAAGCTACTAGCTAGCCATAGAGGCCAGGCAGTGGTGGCCCACACCTTTAATCAATCCCAGCCCTTGGGAGGCCAAGGCAGATGAATCTCTGTGATTTCAAGGCCACCCTGGATTACATGAGATTGGCCCAGTCTAAAAGAGAAGTCAAGCCAGGTGGCCATAGCTCAGACCTTTAATCCCAGTACTTGGGAGTCATACACGTTCAATCCCAACACTAGGGAGGTGGAGACAGGAAGGGGTATGACTGGGTGGAGAGAGGAATATAAGACACGGGGAGACAGGAGCTCAGAGCATTCAGTCTGAGGATTCGTGGAGACAGGATCTTGTGCCCTTTGGTCTGAAGGGTCATTAAAGGTAAAAAAACACTCTAGTGGCTGGCTGCTCTACATCTCTGATCGTTCAGCTTTTACCCCAATATCTGACTCCATGTTTTTATTATTAAGACTGATTAGAAATTGTGCTACCACCTGGGATCTGCATGTTTATATTTTTTAAAATTTCCTCTTACTTGTGTAGCTTTATGTTATGCTGAAAACTTTAATAAAACTTTTTTGAAAATAAAATAGACTTGAGGCCAATATCATCCCTCAGGGCTAACTCAAATGTCAATAAATTCATTCAGTGGGAAAAAAAAAAGCCAAGAGATAAAAACTCCACCCCTTCAGAATCTTCATTTGGAGACAGATGACCTAAGTCAGAGAGCTAGATGAACCTTCACAAGCACAGTCAGAGGCAGAGAGGGAATGAGTGCAGACACTGCACACAGGCTTCCACTCAGTTCACTTCCTCTACTCTTACAAACCAGGGCATGCTGCCCTGCAGTGTGGGCTGGGCCTTTCCTCATCACTTAGTGCAATCTGGACAATCCCCACACACTTGTCCACAGGCTGACCTGATCTAGACGATCTCTCTTGGACATTCTCTTAATAGTGGTTTTCGATTGTTTCAAGTTGACAGTTGAAGATAGTTTTCTTCCGTGCAGAACTGATCCAGTAAAGATAGAAGAATAGAGTAAGGGCCTTATACAGCATGGATGCACATGAACAGGCCTGTACGTGGTTACATACACATATCCACACATGTAACCATGTATGTACCAGCTACAGAAAAGGGATTAAGAGGACAAGGGAGCCAGGCGATGGTGGCTCATACCTTTAATTCCAGCACTCCAGAGGCAGAGGCAGGCAGATCTCTGTGAGTTTGAGGCCAGCCTGGCCTACAAGAGCTAGTTTCAGGACATGCACCAAAGCTACAGAGAAACCCTGTCTCAAAAACAAACAAACAAAAAACATCCCCTACCCCCCAAAAAACCAAAAAGGAGGAACGAGGAAGAGTAAAGAGAAAACTCTGCACTTAGACAGATATTTCCTGGGCTAGGACGATTGTGTTGTCCAGCAGTTTCCTCAGATTGGAAACATTTCCTCCAGGAGGGGGTGGTAAAGAAACTCAAGAATTAAACAAACTTCACAGGACTGGGAAAACTGGAATAGACAAGATTCAGTCCCACATCCTCAGCACTCCTCAGGGTTGCAGAATCAGGAAACAATCTCTGAATGATACGTGGACCAGCCGAGCTGCCTAGAGAGAGAGGACATGTCTCAGACCTGTTGAGCTGCCCACAAGGATGTGCAAGAGAGCTGCAGGGTTGAAGCTTTGATGAATGTTACCTGTGTTGGGCTGGGGTTTTGGTGATGCAGCTTTGTTCCTGTGAAACAGTCCTCACTGTTAATAAGGTCTCATTAGTTCACTGAGCTGGACTCTGGTGTGGTTGTTATTTTGGTCTGCTGCTTTTCCCTTTTCTGGGATGAGTAGATGCCTGGGTGATGTTTCTCCTCAGGAAGAGGCTCTCACACAACAGTGTGTGAGTTCAGCTCTGCCATTTTTTGAGGGAGAATAAATCCCTTGTGAACATCGCCTTTCTGTCACTTGGGAATTCTGACAGCTTGTGTTTCTTGTGCAATGGACTGTTGACTTGAGTGTGAATATTATGCATATCTTCTAGGGCTCAGTAGGCAGTGTCTGTTTATAAAGTTAACATAATGTTTATAAAGTGGAAGTAAACATAATGCATTGATACTGAATTAGATAAAGCTTTATTTGGGTAATATTTTTTATGTCACCTGAATAAATAATATAAAAATAAAGGTTACTGAGAGCCACCACCCTACCATAAAGGGCAACATTTGATAATCCCACTCATTTGTTACTATTATTTGGAATCTCTGTAATAGAAAGAGCCAGTGTTTTATATAAACATATAGAAAAAAATAAGAAGCTATAATTGTCTTTTCTCACTGATATCCTTCAAAGAATTCTAGATATTTTAAAGGAATTATCTAATGTTGATACTTTTGTTTAAATCATTCATGAAACATTTAGAATTTTAAGAAATTTTAATAACATATTTATATGATTCAAAGGTGTAAAATATTAAATTTTTAAATAAAATTCTTTTAGTTACAAGCCTGAGATGAGATGCCTTGTCTATATATATTATCAACTTTACATCACATCTTGAGAGTTCTTTATATTCTTTTAAATTTTATCTTCTAAATTTTCTCAACTCTCCACTATAACTTTATCTTTCCTTCTCTCTCTCTCTCTTTCTTTCTTATTTCTTCTGGTGTGTGTGTGTGTGTGTGTGTGTGTGTGTGTGTGTGTGTGTGCGTGCGTGCGTGCGTGCATGCTATAGCTTGCTTGTGGGTATGAGAGGACAACATGCAGTCATTTCTTATGCCCTATTACATGGGCTTAGGCATATAATTCAGGTCATCAGTCTTGGCAGCAAGCACTTCCACTAGCTAAACAATCTCACTGGTCCATAGTCTAGTTTTTATAATGTCCCTGTTGTGAAATTGTTTCTGGTGGGCATTAGTGACCCTAGTGATGTAAAATTCAAAGAAATTTGGCACTTGTCTAACTTAGGCTAAGGCAAACTTGTGATGGATTTTGGTTGCAATTGATATAAAACTCAGGAAATCCTCTGTCTTCCCATGCTCCTCTGCCATGATGACTTCCTGTGGGTGTTAGATATACAAGAAGAGATGGCAAAGAGCCATTCTCTTTAGTCATCTAGAATCATAGCAGGTCTATAATAGAAGCTTAAAAGGGAAAAGTCATTCTTCATGAGGGTGTAGACTGAATTTCAATGGAACCTTTTATGGATCCTGAACTGAATTTCAGACTGATAAAAGAGCTTTGCCAACGCTTCAGAGGAGTTGGAATCTGAACCAGGAGCAAACCATAGCCCACACTGCATCTTGTCTCCATTGTGAGTATTTATTTAAGCTACACATGTCAAAATTTATGAAATGAAATATACAGGTAAAACAAAACATGGAATGGGTAAATGGCTCAATGGATAGAGTGCTCGCTGTGCAAACATGAAGATCTGAGTTCTGATCCCTAGCATCCTGCAAAAAGCTGAGTGTGGCAGCATGTGCCTGACCAGAAGAAGTAGACCAGCAGATCCCTATAATGTGATGCCCACCCAGTCTAACCAAATTGGTGAACACATATCTACTTAACTCAAATAGAAAACCTACAAAAGATCAAAGTGACAATACCACCAAAGTTCCTGCACATAGGAACACACACATACACACACGCACACAAACACACACACTGCTTATTGCATGTATTCTCTGTATTAGCTGCTCCTTCCTTGGTGGAATGCAAGCATAGGCTGATCTTGATGTAGAAGCTGCATGGAACAGAAGTGAGTAAAGGAGGAATCCTTAAAGGAACAATTCAAAAGGCCATTTTTCAACTGATCTTTGTCAATTCACAGTAACATTTATTTTATAAAGTGGGCTGGGAAGAGAATGAGAAAGTAACACACAAAATGATACATGAAATGTGAATAAATACACAATTATTTGTTAAGTGACACTGTTCCTGGGAACACACAAATACATATCTACTTAACCCAAACAAAAAACCAACAAAAGATCAAAGTGACAATACCACCAGAGTCCAGCTTAGAGAAGCTATGACTTTTCCGGGCTTACATACAGGAGTACTGGTTAGATGTTACTTAACGAAGCATAGAAAATGCAGAGAGAGCTGTGTCACCAAAAGCTTACTCCAGGGTGGAAGAAGACTCATGGGTACAGGAACCCTGCTGCTCTCTGTATGACTAACATGCCTAACAGATCAACAGAGCAGAGAGTTTCCACTCCTTAGCAGTCCTTACTACTTATATAAACTTGGGGTTGGGAGTGCTTGGGAACCCGCTAAGCCTAGGGGACTTTGTGAGCCTTGTCAGTTGCTTACTTCCTGGGTCTTAGTGAGCAGTGTCCTTTCATAACTTCCTGCCCCTCAATGAACTTCTTTTCAGGGTAGAATGTCTTTAACTCCAGAGGCAATTGTTATGCTACACCCTTATAAAGCAAAGATTAACACTCTTGATCCTCCAGTGTCCCAATTTACTCTAAAACCTGCAGCTACATACCAAACAGTTAAGGGAAAACATTATTCTTCCAGAAAAAGGAAGCACCAGGTTGTTAGTAGGCAAAAAAGAAAAAAAAGAAATAAGGGCCATGAAAAGCCCTGGAGAATGTAAGAGACAAATAAAAATTCTATTATACTTTATATGGTTAGACTAAGAAGGAATAAGAAATAATAGTGGCAGGGTCATTTCAAAGCATGATTTTCAAATTTAAATTGAAATATCAGATAAACAAAAATGAACATATGGAATATATTCATAATGTAGTTTAAAGGCTCATTAATTCCGTGCATTCCAAACTTTGTATACTAAGGAAATGACACTTTCTCTTTCAGACCACATAGAACATTTGTACAAATCTATTTTCCTCTAGGAAAAATAAACCATGAATTCCAAATAGCAGAAAGGCCGTTTTGTGTATCTATAAGTAATATCAAGATGAAAGAAAAAAATTACAATCTACTAAGCTAAAATCAGAAGTTTCTGGAGGAGGTGAAAGTACGTGTATCAATATCTCATATTTTATTGCAGAAAGCCGAGGGGTATTGTGAAGACAGGAAACCAAGAAATAGTGACTTGGATATAGTATCCAAGGTCACCAAAGTCTCCTGAAGAGTACAGTATGGCAAAGCCCCTATGTCACCAAGAGAAAACATATTACAGTTTCAAATATGGCTCAGTGCTTAAGAGTGCTGGCTACTGTACAGAGGACCAAAGTTTGGTTCTCAGCTCACATCTGTAACTCCAGTTCCAGGGATCTGACTCCATATTCTGACCTCTGTCCCCGTCAGGCATGCACACAGTACACAAACATGCAGGCAGGCAAACACCTACATATATAAAATAAAAATAAATCAGTAAAATAATGACTAATAAATTCATCTAAAGAAAAGTGCCTTGACACCTTGTACATACAAACAAGGGCCAAGGAACACCTACTAATACAAAGGGGTAAAAAGAAGAGCCAAAAACTCTAATTAGAAAACTGCACTCAAGCAGAGTAATTTTCTACGATAAAGATCTTCATGTACTTAGAGTTCATAACAAGCCTACTCAAAATCTTTTTGAACCAAACTAGATAGCATACAAATTCATAGTTTATAAAGCATAACATATGTACATTGGTATGAAAGCATGCATATATGCATATATTCCCAAAACAGATATTATAGCTTTTTAAAGTACAGAGGAAACATTTGCAAAAGTGAAAATAGATTCTGTTCTAAACTACAGAGAAAGATCAAACAAATTGCAAAGGTATAAATAATGTAGACTATGTTCTCTGAACACCATTCAAGAAAACTAAAGTAAAAGAATGCATGTGCCAATTGAACAGGCTATGCCTCTTGAGGAAATAAACCTGAATTTTCATCTATAAAATAACAAGAAGAAGCATATAAGTAAATATATGGGGCATCATTGAAGAACAGGTCAGGAAAAAACATAAACATATGCATTTACTGTAGTAAGAAGGGAAATCAATAAACACTCAACTCAAAAAGTTCAAGACTCAAAAAAGTAGAATTAAACGATCAAGAAAAATAGGCATAAAATAATGATACAGAAAACAGGCAAAATACTTGAGTTCCTTAGATTCAGATGAGGAAAGTTAAAATTCTCAAGATCTGCGTGTATTGAGTTAGTTGTTGCTGTTGTTTAAAACAGAACAGGGAGCTTGAAAGGATGGCTCAGTGGTTCAGAGTTCTTGCCGCAGTTATGGAAGGTCAGCATTTAGTTCCTAGCACAC
>PVIU01001117.1:86898-237248 GCA_004026605.1 Ondatra zibethicus
CACACACACACACACACACACACACACACACACACCACACCACACACACCACGCCACACACCAAAGAAAACAGGTCATGAGAACAACCAAGTTCCCTGCCAAACAGAGTAGAGTTGCTATCTGATAATTCCAGTCCATACCAGAACTTCCGGAAGGTCTTATGTTTGCACAAATAACTAGGACCTAACCTAAGGGACTGATTTGGCAGGCTTGGGGTGACTCTAAAACAGTTCACTTGTAAACTTTTCCAGATAAAGCTGGATACACTGTTCCAAGACCTCTGCCTGAATAACTACTGAACCCATGACAGAGAGACCATAGTGTAACAAAAGGGAACTAGAAAGCAGTGGAGAAGAAAGCAAAATCCAGCTGTGCAAATAATAGCAGAAATAGAGGAAATGCCTGTTTCCAGCGTTGACTGTCCTTGAGTCTCAACAGACGGGTACTCAAGACTCTCCTTTGATGAGCTGAGTCAGGACCAGTGAGGCATGGCTCTTGTTGAGGGTGCTTTCTTAAAGCTCTGATGTGATTTTGGTGGCTAGTACAAAGTAAGCATTAGAACAAGGGATTAGCTGTGTCCTCTTATTTAATTTAGAAACTAAAATAGTAGCAATAGGGGCCAGGGAGACCAAGATTCTTGTTGCCAATCCTGATGACTGAGTTTGATCCCTGGAACCCACATGGTGGAAGGAGAGAACCGACTCTAGTAAGTTGTCCTTTGACCTTGGCATGTGCACTGTGGCATGGGCTCCACAGCCATGCAAAAATAAGCAAATGTTAAAAAAAATGGTAGTGTTAAAAATTTCGATGTTTCTCAGAGGCAGAGATCCCTATTGGAGCACTGGACTGAGCTCCCAAAGTCCAGTTGAAGAATGGGAGCAATGAGAAGATGAGCAAAGAGGTCAAGACCATGATGGGTTCACCCACTGAAACAGTCTACCTGAGCTAATGGGTGCTCACCAATGCCAACCGGACTGAGAAGGAACAAGCACAGGATCAAACTAGTTCTTCTGAATGTGGTTGGCAGTTGCATGGATGGGGCAGACTGAGGGGCCACTGGCAGTGGCACCAGGATTTATCCCTACTGCTTGAATTGGCTTTTGGGGAACCTATTCTCTTTGGATGGATACCTTGTTCAGCCTAAATATAGTAGGGAGGGCCTTGAACCTTCCCCAAAGCAGTGTGCCTTACCCTCTCTGAGGAGTGGATTTGGGATGGGCAGGGGGATAAGTGAAGGGAATGGGAGGAGGGGAGGGAGTAGGAAGTTGGATTGGTATGTCTAATGAAAATTGATAGTTTGTTTTCTTTTAAAAAACAAAAAACAATACAAACAAAAATTTTTTGATGTTTCTATAGAATGGAGATTCTAGGCTATGGGCAGCACTATATCCTAGTTTCTCAACTCACTCTCTGAAGAACATTATTTCTCTGTAATGGAATAGAGGAGTATTTATCTGCAAGGCTGAAGTTTCTGCATCCCAGAAATCTCTTGGTATTACAGCATTTAGGGCTTCTCCATTGGTTTTAGTTATCATTTATCATCTTTTACTCTGTACTGAAAATATTAAATAAATGATATGTCTTAAATTCTGTGTTATTCTAAATAGCCTGATGAAATCTCATTATATTATGCTCTGTCTTGCCCTATGTGGTCATCTTTTTGGTGTAGCTATGCTGTGTATTCTACCTGCATGGTAGGTATTCTGCAGCCATCAGATCTATTGTTGAGGTACTGGGATGCTTGGAACTAAGTTCCCCTTACATATTATTAACTTCATGCTAAGCTAGGACATTTAAGCCATACCCTTCGTATCATCTGTTCACACCGGTGTTGTGCCATCTACACCTTCAGAAGAAGAAATAGGATTGTCACATAATGAGGTATTTTTAAAGGGGAAGAGAACATAGTCCCACAACTATTTTTTAAAGGAAGTATTTTATTTTTATTTTGTGTGTAAATGTATGTGCATGTTTGTGCCTCTGTATTGTTTGTATGTGTGTGTATACACATATGTACAAGTGCCTGTAAAGACCAGGAAGGCTAGTCAGATCCTGTAGTACTGAGGTGCGGGCCGCATTCCCGGCACCCAGCTAGCTTAACTCCCAAAATAATTACACAGAAATTGTATTCATTAAATTACTTCCTGGACCATTATATCTAGCCTCTTCTTGGCCAACTCTTACATCTTGATTCAGCCCATTTCTAATAATCTATTTGTCACCATGAGGTAATGGCTTACTGGGAAAGATTCAGCATGTCTGACCTGGCAGGTTCATGGTGGGCAGCTCTCTCTGACTCTGTCTTCTTCCCAGCATTCTGTTCTCTTTTCCCCACCTATCTAAGTCCTGCCCTATCAAAAGGCCAAGGCAGTATCTTTATTTAACCAATGAAAGCGACACAAATGCAGAAGAACCTCCTACACCAAGATCCCTTGGAGCTGGATTTACAGAAAGATATAAATCAGCCTGTTTTGGACTTTGGAAACCAAACTCTGATCCTTTAAAGGACTGCAAGCATTCTTAACCACTAAAACATCTTTCCAGCCCCACTATTTTTTGGCACATGCATGTTTATGCTCATTCATATGTGTATGGGTGCACTTGTGTAAGGGTGGTTGTGTGTGTGTGTGTGTGTGTGTGTGTGTATTTAGGCCCAGATATTGATGCTGGGTTTCTCTCTTGCTCACCCTACAATTTGTTTACTGAGGTAGGGTCTCTCACTGAACCAAGACTTCGCAATTGGCTTCCATAACTAACTGGCTTGCTCCCAGGGACCTCTTGGAATTACATACTGCTGGATACAATGCTTGCCAGACTTTTATATGGACTGTGAATGCCATTTATTCATCCTTGGGTGGAAAACACTGACTCTCTCGTGGTGTCATCGCTTGCTCATTTTATCATACTGTATTATCATAAGTTTGATTGCTATTATTGTTGATCTTTTTGTATGACTACATCTATAAATTAAACACTATCATAAGTAAGTAAAGCAAAATATCAATACAAAATATGTCTTAAAATATACTGTTTCAGTCATCCTCCTGCTGCTAAGGGTGCCCTAAAATACATATTCACTAATTCCACATAAAATACTTATGTTTCTCTTGATGTCCAACACTGAATGAAATAAATTACTTCAAGGAAATATTGCCTCAAAAGAGTACAAAATTATGGCAAAATGTTAAAATCTTCTTAAAATTATGAAGAAATGATGTAGTGGATATGACCAAAATGCACTGTATACATGCATTAAATTCTCTAGAAATAAAATATACTATTTTTCAAAAAGGAGTTAATGGGGAAAATTGTTCAATGTTGTTGGAATTGCAAAGATCCAAAGTTAAAGAAAAGGCTGTCTTTCACATCTGGCGAAGATTTAGGGACAATGCACATCATGCTGGTGCGCAAGACAGGTAAGAGAAACAAATGGCTGGAAAAGAAGACTACAGAGACTGTGTCAGCTAACTTGATCACTTGAAACAATTAAAACTAATGCTTACAGCTTCATCCTCTGAACTTTCAATACTTTTCTTACTTCCCCATATTTGGATTTTAATTATTTTTAAAGATTTATTTTATTTTAGTTATGTGTGTGTGTGTGTGTGTGTGTGTGTGTGTGTGAATGTGCACATGTGTGTGTGTTGTGCCCACAGAGACTAGAAGATGGAACGAGTCCCTGTAATTAGTTATAGGGGTTATGAGCCATCAGACATAGGTGCTGGGCACAGAGCAGTATATCCTCTTAACCCATGAGTCATAGCTCCAATCCCAATAATATGTGGGTTTTAACTATATCACTGCATACAATATATTCCTAGGTAGCCAAATCATAGCAATATTTATACAATGTTTATAAAAAGTGAAATTTGGGAAAATCCAGTATGAAACAGGAGTCACTATTTAAATGTAATTGGAAATATTGATGTACTGATTTATACAGTTGTTATTTATTGACAGAATAGGAATCACTGAAATAGTACAAAAATGGGTTTAAAATTGCTCAAGTAATTATCCATAATGATGGCTGAAAATGACAATCGCAAGGATTACAAAACAAACAGAAAAGTTCTGTTACAGATGGAAAGAACTGAGAAGAAATATGTTTTTGAAAGTCATGACTGGCATTGAATTTTAAGTTCCTCCAGATACTTTTGAGTTTTCCAAAATTTGTATTAGTTTACTTTTAGATCAGAAAGAAAATGCATTTTCTACAAACTATAAAGATGTTACCATGTGCCTATCAGAGGCCAGGTTGAAATTTTACAGAAGTCAATGTAGTCTCTTCTAGTGTCTATCAGTTTCTGTGGAGAGCACACTGATGAGAAGGATAAACATATGGTTTGAAGAGAGAGTGACAGGCTTGTGTCTGAATGCTGTCCCTGTGTTCTGACTCTTGGCATGCATGCCTGCTGTGTGCACTGAGCCCTGTTGCAATAGCCTCACACAACCTAACCTTGAGGTTGTCCACAATACATGTAGGGCCTGTGCCCTGACTAAGGTGATGAACTACCACTGAACTCCTGACTTAGGGTGTAGGCCTAAGGAGGCAGATGCCCAACCTTGCAATCTTGTTCCTAGAGACGGTTATTCAGTAGGCTTGGGGTCAAGAAAAACAATTCAGTATGTGTATGTGTGTGCATACGTGTGCAGGATCCTAGGAAGACTATGTTTGTCTTCTTTTATTTCCTTCCACCTTGTTCTTTTGAGACAGGATCTCTCACTGAACTGGGAACTTGTTCCCCATATCCCATTTTGGCTGCTCGGCGAGCAAGTCCCAGCAATCCTCTTTCTGTCCCTACCTCACCCCCAGCCCTGGGATCATAGGTCCTGGCTGTCATGCCTGGCATTCTATCTATGCAGATTCTGGGGATTGAAACTCAGGTTTTCATGCTTGTACAGCAAGTGCTGTTAGTTGCTGAGCCATTTCCCAGGCCCCAAATGCCTAAATGTATGTTTTAAATATTGTTTATCATTTCCTGTTGGGGCTCAGTTTAGCAGGAAGGGAGAGAGCTGTGGTTCTCAATCTTCCTAATGTTGAGACACTTTAATATAGCTCCTCATGTTGTGGTGACTACGTTGTTACTTCATAACTGCAACTTGCTGATGATGTGACCTGTAATGTAAATGTCTTTTATGTGGTATATTTGATATGTGACCCATGTGAAAGGGTCATTCGGCCTCCATAGTGGTTGAGACCCAAAGGTTGAGAACCACTGAATTAGCGGGGATTTAGGAAACCTAGAACTTTAGCTGGGATTTCAAGTATTCTAGTTACTTAGGAGTCAGAAAGGAAATTTGTGCATTAAATATGCAAACTTGTTCATGTGTACCCATGAGAAGGAAAATTTTTCCATTTTTTAAAAAACATAGACAAAGAAGAAAATCAGCTGTGGAGAAAAGACCTGAGTTATCATCATCAATTCACTTCTGATGAAACATGCATAAATTTGCATGAGTTGTATTATTTATATTGATAAGATAAATGATTTTGTGACGGTTCTGTGAATTTTTCAAAAGTTATATATTTTTGTAGTTTTAAAGCAAAATGATCACTCTGCCTTCTCTATTATTTTTATGTTCCCAACCAGCATTGATGTTTTAAAAACTGACCAAATAGTACTTCCTCAGATGACTAGGCATGCTGAGTACATTACTATAAAAACTCAGGAAGCCGTTGTAAGAGGGCAGCAGAAGACTTCTGTCTGAGAGTGCAGAAATCTAGTGACACTGTGGCCAGAAAGATAACAAAAGTGCTGATGAGGTCCAGAGGACACACTGGTAAACTGGTCCTTTGAATGATGACAGGTGTTAGTCAAATCCTGCCTGGGCACCACTGCCTTGCTAAGTCTATTGTACCCTGCTCTTTGGCATTTTAAGAATAGCCAGAAATCTCAATATCTATGATAATCCCCTCATTTTAATATATTAGGCACTCTTAAAGTATTAAATAAGTCATAGTGTGGGCTGAGCAAACATGTCAAATGTGTTCCTGTGATAACGCTGACTTGGGTTGGAAAAAAAAAAACATGTATAAAAAAAGCTCCACATGCCTTCCACTTTCTAGTCCTTCCTCCAGGGTTTACGGAGAGTACTACTAATCACTGCAAACAAGTTCTAATTTGGCAGCTTCAGAGAAAGATCAACATTTCCCTGGGCAAGATATTAAGAGATTTATGGGTCAAAGGACCTTAGCATGCTTTCCTCTGATGAACGGGAACAAGGAAGATAAATAAGCTAGAACCAGAGATGCATCTGCACAGGCTGTTTTTGGAAAACATTATTTGATGTTTTTGTGGATTCTTTTTTTGTTCCATATCAATACCTATTGCACCTCAACTCTTAGCAAAGGGGCTCAGCCTCCTGCAATATTGTTTGCATATGATTTGATGAACATGGCTCAATCGTGTTAGAAAAATTGCACATGACTTGGATGCTACATCAAATCATTTGAATTGATGAATAAAATGAAAATTCATTATCTCAAAGCCAATGAGATGTAGACAGGATTACTCAGTTTTCTATAACTTCAAGGGGAGTTTGCAGCATGCTCTTCTTTTGTAAATGTAAAATTTCATCAAAGAATGATAAATAAATATATAGCTGATGTGTCTGAATCAGTTAAAAGGAAGCAACGGCAGTAGCTGTAGAATGCCATAGATTTGTCAAAAGTGAAAAGAAAGATATTAGGGAGAAATGCATTACACATAGCTACTTCTTATTTTTATTTTCTTATTACATTATAGTCAGAAACTTTTAAATTTGTAGACAGATGGCAGTGGGTAATTAAAATGCTAGCAAAATTATGGAAGGTGAAAGCCACATATATATCTCTGTAATAACAGCCATGGAGAAATTGGATGTGGTTTGCAATAAACCCAGGCAGAGATGGAGTTGAAATCAAGTATGTATTGCGGGGTGGAGCACAGACAACATCCATCAAGGTGTTTCCTTTCCCTTTGTGCAATGCTTGAGATGGGCACTGATTTATACTGAGGATGTGAGACAACATTTTCTAAGACAAAATGGATACCTCAAAAATATTACTTTCAATTGCTTGTTTTTATTATGAGAGATGGAAGTTGACATCCACCAAAATTGAACAAAAATAATCACAATAACTTTAGCTGGGATTGATTAATGTCAGCTTGGGAAATGACAGTACTCCTTCTGTATGTTAGATTAAGTATTGAATGCGAAGAAAAGAGATAAAGCATTGCCTTCCATGCAAGATTTCTTTCTCTCCAAGATTAGTTGATTTTAAAATTATTAGCAAAGTAATACTTTGGAGATAAAATATTGAGGACAATATAAGCTAGAAGAAAATTAAAATCTCCTGTAATGCCTTAATCCAGAATGGTCTTCAGTAAATACATTGTTCATATTTATAAATCACTAAAAGCAAGCAACTTTCATATATTACAGAATTATCTACTCTTTAACTCACTTCCCCTATTTTCTTTAAATAGGCTTTGTACATTTCATCTAGAATTATTGACCTATGCTGTGTGGCTATTTTCTTCTCCTGGAAGGTGGCTCCAAAGACCCAAGTAGTAAACTAAACTGACAAGATTCAAGACATAAAAAAAAAAAATTAAGTTCATGAAAATTCCTGAAACTTGCAAGATTCTGGAGGCTTCTCCCTGAGGTGGTACAAGCAGCAGTAACAATCGCTGAAGAGAAGACTCTTTTCTCAAGCAGCCTAAATATGTGCAGGGAGCTCCCTGTTGCAGCTTTCATTAGTGGTCACCCAGGCTGGGGTGGGCTTTGCAGCCATGCAGCTTCTTTTGAGTCACCCATTCTCCTGGAAGTGACCCCTCAGCAAACTCCTGGATGTAACCCCAACAAGTTGATGATTCAAACTAGACATGGGTGGAATCTTTTGTTTGTTTAGTTATTAATGTTCTGTCTGTTTGCTCACATCTACCCAGGAAGTCATACAACAGTCCATTACTACACCGTTGTGTGATGAATGCTCCTTTATGTCATGCGTTTTCCTTTTTTTTTTGTGTGTGTAATAGAATTGTTTTAAAACCTGAGTATTCTAATCCTGCTGTGAAATACCAAATATGGCATAGTATTTTTTCAGGATAGTACAGAAAATAAGATTGACATTTGACATTTAAGGGTGATAGGATTTGTAGGATAATATGGTTTTTGACATATAATCTTAAATTGTCCCTTTTAAAGGCCAAAAATTATTGAAGAGATTCTCACACAGCAGATGGACATGAGAGTAGCCACACTAATATCAGTAAAACAAATGAACAAATCACACACACACACACACACACACACACACACACACACACACACACACACACACACACATCCCTCTGATGGTTTCTCAAGTCTCCCTCTCATTCTATGAAGAGAAAAGACATTGTCTTCATTTTCAGGGGTCCCTGCCTTGGTACCATCTCCTTCTAGAGCTAAGAATTGGGTGAAGTCTATGCCAGACTTGGTCGCAAGTCTCCTAGTCTTTCTGTCCCTTCCCAGAATGAAGCAAGGAGCCAAAGACTTCTTTCCAGTTGCTGTGTTGTCACATGGGAAGAGATGAGGAGTCTTTCTTGGCTTCTTTTCTCATATCAATTTGTATTATTACTGTCATTTTTATCAAATTGAAAGAAACTGGAGTCACTGGGAAGAGGAAACTTCAATCAAGAATTGCCTCCATCAGACTGGTTTATAGGAACTGATGTGAGAATTTTCTTGATTTATTATTGATGTAGGAATGCCCAGCCCACTGTGGACAGTACCATCCCTAGGCAGGTGGGCCTGCGCTTTTTTAGAAAGGTAGCTGAGGGTGAGATGAGGAGGGAACCAGCATGAGAAAGCTGGGTGAGGCAAGCCAGTAAGCAGCCTTCCTTCGTGGATTCTGTTCTGTTATTTCCTCATATTTCCTGCTTGAGTTCCTGCCCTGAATTCCTTCCATGATAGACTATGACATAGAAGTGTAAGCCAAGTAAACCTTTTCTTCCCCAAGATTGTTTTGGTCACAATGTTTTATTGTAGCAACAGAGAAAAGAAACTGGAATGGTGATCATATCTGCATTTGGACCAGGAGACAGACTAAAGTCCATGCCCCCCTTCCCCCATTGCCTTTGTATCTGAGGGCCCAGAGAACTGACTGATCTCAGAGCCATTACCTTAGCATTTGTCTAATCTCTCTTAGCTATATAATAAACCTAGACAAAGAAGTTTGATGTTTTTGTAATTTTTGGAAGTTCCCCCTCTCTCAGGAATTTCTCTCACACTTCATTTCTCACTTTCTTTAAATTTCTTGCTTTTTGGTAATTCTTAATAGAGTTTTCTTTGATTTTGTATATGCCAACGAGAATCTACATCTTTATTTTTCATTGGCACAAGACAACCCACTTGAGGCTACTGTCCCAGGTTGATTTTTGGTGACGGTAATTTTCTGGTACCCTAGGTCCGGACACATAAAACACAGCCTGGAAAGCTTCCATTGTACTAAAAGACAAAACAAAGCAAAGCCAATAACTCAATGATGTCTCTGCTTGGAAGAAGGATTTAGGGCTTTTTATTCTGTGATGCTGTTGCTGCTGGTTTCAATTTCAGGTATTTATTGAGTTTTCAAATGGGTTGCAAATGCTGCTACTTGTAGTTTAGTTTCATTTGTGTACATTTTTTTTGTAACTTCTAAGCAGTATTCAGGCAAAAATAAATCGATTACTTCATTTGCAATTTCCGCTCCTGTTTTCATGAAAACCGTGACTTTTTCCACTGTAAAGGCAACATTTGAAGAATTGCTTTTGGCTTAATTTTCAGTCTGACATTGATTTGACTTGAAGTCTGCTTACATGTAAGAAGGACAGAACAAACCTTATTATGCTTTTGCAAAATGCAATTTGGCAATAAATCAATTTCTTTTCTTACTTTATAGACTTAATAAGTCATAAGTAGCATTTCCTATAGGACCATGCTTCCTGGGACTAATTCTGCATTTTTTACCGTTTAGTAAAAAAGTTTTACTCTTTAGTACAAAACACATGTTGCTATGTTTTAATGCAATAACATGCTTTACTGTTGGGTAGTTTTGAGTTTTTTAAACAAAAATTTCAAAATCTCCTATATTCTTTTATCCTTTTCTAGTACTATTTTGGGAGATAGTATGTCACTTTGCAGTCCTAGCTGGCCTCAAACTCAATATGAAGACTAGGTTGGTCTCAAACTCATAGAGATACACCTGCTTCTGCCTCTTGAGTACTGGAATTAAAACTGTGTGCCAGGAATCCAGCCATTTCTGTTTTTTGAAAACTGAATTTTCTTCAGTTGTCAAAAAGAATAAAGTGAGTCTGACTTACAGTTTTCACTGGAACCGTAGCATAGCCAGGCCTTAGCTTCAGGGACACTGGCATGTGTTGTTGTCCAGTCTCCTTTCGAACAGGTGGATTTTGCACACCTTCTTTCAAGTAAAGAGTGAAAAAGTTTGTCAAAGTTCACGGTTTTCTTTGTAATGATACTTTTTTTTAAAAATGAATTTGCATCCCACCATTTTGTATTTTGTAGTGAAACAATTGGGAAATTTTCTACATTTTCTCTTTCTTAAAAATGACATTTGTTTTTATAGTATATGCATGAATGTTCTGCTTGCATCCAGGTGTGGGCGCCATGTGTGTGCAGTGCTTCTAGAGGCCAGAAGAGGCTGTCAGATCCCCTGGAACTAGAATTACAGTGGTTGTGAGCTGTCCTATGAGTATTGGGCACAAAACCTAGGTCATGACCTCTGGAAGTACAATGAGTGTTCTTAACTACTGAACTATGTCTTCAGTGCCCACCCAAATTAACACATTTTTTTTTGCCAGTGTTTGGGTTTATAAGATGTTTGTCTATATTTTTCATAACAATCATTTTATTTAAATTCTATAAATTATGAAAGCATTTATTTAATTGCACTTTCACTAGATAAACATCTATTTAGTAAATTATTCACAATCATATTTACTTCTCAATTGTTTTCAGATCCTATTTTATTCCTTTTCCTGTATTTGCAGAATTGTAAATGGTCATATGGCAAAGTGTGTATAGAGAACACTGTTTTCTGATGGGTATATTTTATCCTATGATCATGATTGTTCTGTGATTTCAGTAGAAATTATAACATTAAAACAATCCATTGCAGTTCTCAGTGACTCTTACACGAGATTACCTTATTTCATTAGTTTAGTATTTTAGTTTGATAAGAATGGCTTTCATATGCCCATCCATTTGAATGCTTAGTCACAATGGAGTAGCAACATTTGGAAGGATTAAAAATATGATGATGTATGGCCTGTATGAAGTGTGTCACTGGGGGTAAATTTTGTGGTTTCAAAAGCCCATGCAAAGCCCAGAGTCGCTTTCTCTCTCTGCCTGCTGCTTGTGGAACAGAATGCAGCTCTCAGCTATTTCTCTAGCACCAAGCCTGCCTGCTTACCCCCATGCTCACCACATGATGATAATGGACTCACCTCTGAAACTGTAAGCAAGCCCCTATTAAATACTTCTCTTGCAAGTTGCCTTGGTCATGCTGTCTTTTCACAGCAATAGAACAGTGATCCTTATTTCACCTGTATAGCTGAGTTTTCGACTTTCTCCATAAGTTATAAAATGCTCTTTGTGGCACAGCCGCGAGACTGGCTTCACTCCACTTACCACCTCATCCAAGTTTGAAGTTTGCCTCAGCATCCTCATGTTGTAGTAACCCAACATTGTGAGCCATTTACTCGTAGGAGTAAGGCTTCATATGCAGCTCACAAATTTTCCTTTTTACCTCTCATTTTCTCTGAGTCATAAGGAAGGAAGCTCTAGAGTCCTGGAATTTCATACATTAATCTTCGGTCAAACTTTCTATTACATCCATGCAAATACTGATTAGAATTTTTATTTACCAATAATATTGTCTTTAACAATCTAAAGGAAGACTTTAAAGAATCCTGTTGTTGTTAAACCATGGAAATAGATACATTCATATTATTCCAATTGCTTTCTGTTGCTGTGATCAATATTATGACCAAATGTATTGTGGCAAGGAAAGAATTTATTGCTTCTTCTCAGTCCATCATGGAGGAAGTCGGGACAGGAGCTGGAAGCAGGAACTGAAGCAGACACCACCTCTTGGATTGCTCACCTAATTTTTCTATACAGAACGGGACCCCATGTCTAAGGATGCCACCACCCACAGAAGGCCAAGCCCTCTAAACTATCAATTAAAAAAATGCCCCACAGGCTTTCTCACAGTCCAATCAAATGGAGACAATTCTTCAACCAAGACTCTGTCTTTCTAGTCTTCTCAGATAACTCACTCACACACACACACACACACACACACACACACACACACACACACACGAAACAAAAACAGAGAAACAACCAGTATACAAAGTGACCTACATATTCCTGTATCTGGGATATATTTTTAAAGCAAGCCTCTAGCAGTGGAATCCCTTCAGAAGATTCAGGCATGTATCAGTTTAAGACCTTTTGATGGGTATTGCAAAAGCTCTGGCTTCCCATCATGCCATGTTTATCATTTCTTGACTTGTAATTTGCAGCATAACTCTATGATTCAGGGTGATGTTTCTCAAATTCTGTCTACTGCATCTATCTGCTCCTGCCATTTAAAAAGTGTTTGTCTAAGTGAATGGGAAGAGGAGTACAGTTTGTGATGAAATCCCATCAAGGTAGTGTCTGTTTTGATTAACCATTATGAGTAAATTATTAAATCCTACAATGAAAAAAGGGTATCTGCATCACCATGTACATTTAGCTTAGAATACAAACAAGCTTTCAGATAAGCTGGGGCATTGAGAATATTTCATGGAACACATTCAGTCATCACTGTGGGGAAGGAAAAGATTGTTGTTTTTTATAATGGCCAAAATAAATTTCTTGTAATTGTTATGAGTTCACCCTGTGATATTCTCAGACTTGTTTTGAAAGCATAAACATAAAATATTTAGTTTGCACACACACACACACACACACACACACACACACAGAGAGAGAGAGAGAGAGAGAGAGAGGGAGTAAATTTGTTAGTGCAGTTCAATACACATAAAACATTCCTAGAGATCATTTTTTAAAATATGGATTATAAAACCTTAAAGAAAATTTCATCACACTTAAATATGGCTATGATATCAAATTCCATTAAGACAAAAATCCACTGAGATTTGTCACCCCTTTTCTGTGCTTTGTACAGTTAAACTTGGCCAGAAATCCAGGGCAAGGGAACATAACTTTCTCTAATAGTGGGTAGAGATTTTCATTATACTGGTTATGAATTGAAGAAAATAAATAAAAGTCAGTACACTTTCAGAAAGCTACAGGTTTCCACGTGCATTAAGTTTGGACGAAAATGCTTATTTTTGCTGCAAGTGGAGGAAGCAAAGCAAGCAAACAAACAAAAAGAATCAGGCAGGCAATTAATGACAGGAATTGTATGCACCATGATACATTTGTAATGAGAGACAAGCAGATATACCAGATTAGAAGGTTCACCTCCTTCAGGAGACTGGTTAATTCCTCACTCACTTTTTTTTTAATCATGCATGACCTATTTCTTTCCTTCTCTTGTGTTATTAAAGTATTTGGCTCAAAAGATCAAAGCACATTTGGTGAACTCAATATTATAAAAAGGTTCTCTTGAAAAAAGCAGCATATTATAATCTTATAAATATCACTTAACGTTCAGTATGTGGTACTAACATGTGTGTATTATATTATATATAGATAAAGAAAATTAGGATTATATATTTTTTCTTCTAGATAAGATTTAAACTCAAATTCAACTGTGTTGAAGGTGGGGTGTCAGAGCATCTAGACTGAAAAATATCATTCTGTTATTAATGAATCACTATAGGCCATTGTTTCAACTTGCATCTTGCATTCTTTAATTTAAGACTTATTTTGTGGCTATGTATTTGTGTTTATGTGCCTCATATGCATGCAGGTGTCTGGGGAGGTCAGGAAAGGGTGTTGGGTCCCCTGGAATTGGAGTTACAGGTGGATATGAGCCACCATGTGGGTTAGAAACCGAACCTGTTTTCCGAAAGAACTATAGGATCTTTACCCGCTGAGACATCTCTCCAGCTCCAAATACACAGTTTCAAAGCTTATAATACTGGCATAGAAAATCAAGTTGCCAAAGAATGTTGTGGGCTTTCACAGGCACTCAGAAAGCTTTCTGCTATTAGACACAGGGTATAGGTTATGTGCTAATCCAGTGCATCGGCATAATATGTTAAAGTTACTATTGTCTTGTTTCTTATCCCACCACTGTCATAAAACATTCTGATAAGAACAACTTAAGAGAGGAAGAAAGGCTTGCCTTGGCTGCCAGTTACAGGGCACAATCCATAATGGCTGACAAGTGATATCCATAGGAGTGCAAAGAACTGACTACATCACCTCCATAGTCAGGATGCAGAGAGAGGTGGAATGGGAGCTAATGCTCAGCTGCCTTTCTCCATATTATATAGTTCAGGATCCTCTGCCGAGGGCATGGTCCTGCTCAATAGGCCTTCAAACATCAAATAATATAAAGAAGATAACCCCCATAAGAATGTCCAGAGATCTATCTCTCAGAGACTTTACAGTCTGCCAAGCTTGGAGTTAATACTAGCCATCATGTTTACATATTTTGAATTTTTTTGTATTGTGTATTTAATTACCATGTATACTTATTAAATACACACCAACATTACGTCATACATGCTTATGCACATTTCATACAAAGGCATTATACTGTACAATGTTATATGTTACATACGTCTCTTGTTTGTGTGTATATGTGTGTGTTTAGTTTAAAATGGGATACACTACATGCTCAGTATTGTTTATGGAACACATACACACTGGCGAATTGTAGTCGGAGACTGCTTGTTCATTTCCTGGCTTCCCAGACTCAAAATAATCACACAGAAACTATATTAATTGCAATACTGCTGGGCCAATAGCTTAGGCTTTTTATGAAATAACTCTTACATCTTAATTTAACCCATTTCTATTAATCTGTGTATTGCCATGTGGCTGTGGCCTACTGGTAAGATTCCATTTGGTGTCTGTTTCCTTCAGCGGCTACAAGGCATCTTTTTGACTCTACCTACTCTGTCTCTTCATCTCTGGAATTTTCTCCTGGCTTTCCTCTGTTAAGCCACTGGCAGAAAGCAGCTTCTTTATTAACCAGTAGCAATAAAACATATTCACACCGTACCAAGGGGAATCCTATATCAGTGAATATTAACTGTTGTTTGTAGGCATATTATTTGCTCTTTAAAGGAAAAACAATAGAACTGGTTAACTATTACAATGGAATGGTAGTATTTGACTCCTCCCAGTTTTGAGAGTAAACATCAGATTTTTGATGAAGTATATTGAGAACATTGAGAACCTGACAACATTTTTTGCTTGGTTAACAGGTGGGAGATATTGAGATGAAGCTACGAGGTAGGTGCTATTCAGGTCTCCCAGTCCCATTATTTTCCACCCCTTGTCATCTCACTTTCTGCCTCCTTGTCAGCTTGACACATAAACATATCACAATTTGGCCTTTACTTTCTTATTCACCCCCAAGCTCACAGATTAATACCAACATTACATCATGAACATTCCAAATTTTAAAAGTCCCACAGTCTTTACAAATTCATACACTTGCTGGGCAGTGGTGGTGCATGACTTTAATCCCAGTACTTGGGAGGCAGAGGCAGGCGAATCTCTATAAATTCAAGCCAGCCCAGTCTACAAAGTAAGGTCCAGGACAGCCAGGACTGTGACACAGGGAAACTCTGTCTCGAAAAACAAAAACAAAACCAAAAACCGCAAACGCTTAAAATTCATTCTCCTTAAAAATATCTGGTTTCTTTGAAAATCTAGTGTGTCTCAGCTGAGGGCTCCTATAAAATAAAAAATAAGTTAAGTACTTTCCCGTTCAAGAGGGAAGAACCAGGTCACATTCACAATAAAATCAAAGCAAAACCAAACTCCAACTGTGTAAATAACTCAATGCTCAATACCTTGGATTATCTCCTGGGCTCCTCTGGGTCAAGCCTCTGGCTCCACCTTCTGCAGCACACAAAGCTTGTATTTGCAGCTCTGGCTGGCTCCACTCCATGGCTGCTGCTGTTCTTGGAGGGCATCCTATGATATTGGCAGGTGGAGGTTTTCTAAACTGGACTGCACTTTCACCAATAGTCTTGTCTGGGCTCTTTTCATGGTGCCAAGCTTCAACTTCTCTGCATGACCCCTTCAACACGGAGCCTTCAATTTTACTGAGGCTGAACCTTCACCAATGGCTCCTCCTGGCCTCTCACAGTGCCAAGTCTCTGCTGCTTTCCGTGATTCCTTCATGCCTTCAAAACTAGCACTTTCTGGGTGACTCTTACACTACCAAGTTCAGCTGTAATCTTGGACACCTTTGCAGCACAGTTTCTTGTGCTGCCCCTGAGGAAACAGTTTCCAGAATTTACCTCAGTGATACTGGTCTCTTTTTAACCATTCCTAGTTACTCTGCTCGAGCTAACTAATATCAATTGTTCTAATAACACAAAGATCTCACTTCAGCATTGTTGGTGTCTGGTTAATCGTGGCTAACTCTTCAACCCCAGATGACAGGAACTTCAGATTCTTAATTCAAAATGTTCAATGGGCCTGATAGAGTCTCTAAGTGTCTCTCAAACCTTCCTCAGAAACTTCACAAGTCAGGCATCCACCCTCTAAATTTCTCTTAAAATTTTTATCTTCCACTCTCCCACAGAATACCTCACCAAGATTTGAAAGCTCAATGGCTTTTCCAACCCAAATTCTAAAGTTCTGCAACTCTCCCATCTCATCAAAAATCAAAACCAAAACCAAAACAACCACAACAACAAAGCCCCCCTCATGGTTACATATGTTAAGGCGATACCCTACGATCCTGGCACCAATTTTTACTGTGATAAAATGCCAGGACCAGACCAGCTTGGGAGGACAGGGTTTATTTGGCTTAAGTCAGAACAGGAACTCAAAGAGGGCAGAAGCCTAGAATCAGGAGCAGATGCCCTGCCTGGCTTGCTCTCTCAGCTGCTTTCCTATAGAACCCGGGACCATCAGGTCAGGAATAGTATCACCCACAATGGGCTGGGCCCTTCCCCTTCAATATTAATTAAAAAAATGGCCTACAGATGGGTCTTAAGGAGGCATTTTCTCAATTGAGGCTTTCTTCCTTCAGATGACTCTAGCTTATATCAAATTGGCAAAAGACTAGCCAGGACATGTCTCCAACACATTCTCTTCCTTTATTTCCACCCATTTTTTGTACCTCCTTCTATTTGCTTGAGGGAAGGGGCCACAGTCTTTTAACAATATTTTATCATTTGAAAGTTTCACGCATTTATCCAATGCATAGTGATAATATCCATCCACCACTACTTCTCTCCAACCTTTATTGTCCCCAAACCCATATTGCTCTCAATTCCTCTCAATTCTGTGTTCTCTTTTAATACTATTATTAGTAACCCTGTGTCCAATTAGTGCTGCCCGTATGTGCATGGGTGTGTAGCCACGCACTGGGTCATAAGAAATTCACGAGTAGACGCATGCCCCCAAGAGACTGACTCTCCCTCTCCCAGCAGACACCACCAGCAAATGGTTCCTCTAACAGAGGATGGGGGCACTCCCTATCCATTCTGGAGTTGATTCTGCATAGGTCTCGTGTGGGCAACAGCCCTGCTGTATTCAGACATCAACATTTCACAGCCTCCCTCTTCATCTTGCAGCTCTTGAATTCTTTCTGTACCAATTTTCTATGAAGTTCCCTGAGACTTACATGGTGGGAGGTTGGTACAGATAATTTATCCACAGTTAAGCACCCAGCTATTTATGCTCTGCATTTTGACTAACTTCAAGTCTCTGCGTTATCTTCAACCTACTGCCAAAAGAAGCTTCTATGTCCAAATTTGAGAGCAGCACAAATTCTTACTTTCTTAAAGAGGGCACACCAGAAGGTGCCTAGTGAGATTGATCCTTTAGTAGTTTTCTCTCCCCAGACACAAAAATACCCTTCACAAGATCTCAGGAAAACTTGTAAGGGCTTTGGTTTCCTATAGTAAAAGTAAAAGAGGCAGAAGAGAAATCTGGAAGGAAGGAACTGCCTAGATCACACCTTTCTAAGACTAAGCAGTGTTGGGACAGATTTTTCCCCTTGGGAGAATGAAAAGTCCAAGTGACAGACATGGAAGGCAGTCCCGAGCCCACTGAATTCAAGTCCAGGGCTGCAAAGAGCTCCACGATGCTGCTTCTGCTCACTTTCTTCCAAGCTAGAATGAGTCACTGGAGCTACTTCAGCTGGAGGGATGCTGTCCTTATTTCCCTCTCATTGCCATTCAGCAGCCTTGGGAAGCAGAGTAGGTAAGGAGTGAGAATTTACCCACTGGCAGAACTGAAAGAAGTTCCTTTACCCTGACCAGAGCTCATAGACAGAGGAAATGCAGAAAAATGATGGAAGCAATTAAAAAACCAAATTGAAAATCTCTGAGCTGAAACATACAGTAAGCAAAATTAAAACTGTGACAGCATCAGCAATCAGACTGATCAAAGAGAAGGATTCATGGACTTGAAGATGATAACATGATCTCACTGGCTGAATCACATATTTCCCAACATTACCTCCTGCTATGGCTTGGGCTGGAACATCTGCAAGGCTGTGTCAGTCTTTGTGAGACTCAAGAGTGACCCACCTTAGCACCAGTCTTGGGGGCCAAGAAACTACTTTATTATCATGTTTCAAGCTGGAGCAACGTGGAGTGGAGCACAGGTCTATCCTCTGAGATTAGGACAGGGTTCCTGTGAGGCTCAGAGAATGTAACAGAAGATGAGGTAGAGAGACAGTAAGAGCCAGATGACCAATACATCTGCTGCAAAAGAGGGTCTTCTAGATAGGAAATGTTAACAACATGGCCACCTAAGCAAGGTCTGTACAGTTATAGTGCCAGTTGATATTCAAGCATGGATTGGGGAAGCCTCACACGACCCCACCTCTAGATGAAGAGATACAGATATTTAATGGCTTCTGAGAGAGGAAAAAAGTCAAACATTTCTGGGATTGAGTCCTCTGGTAGGGTATCTGATGACATATTGTTGGTCTTAAACATATACACATACAAGGAACACTAAGCAGACTCAGGATGTTTTATGTTTACAACATATGTAATATATTATGTGTAATATATATATGTAACAATAATAATTGAGTGAAAGAGGTTTTAAGTCTGAGAGGGAGGATAGTGTGGGAGGCCCTTCTGTTTATGTGTTACTTTTATTGGCTAAAGAATAAAGAAACTGTCTTGGCCTGTGATAGGGCAAAAGAACAGAGCTGGATGGGGGAAACTAAAGTGAATGTTGGGGGGAAGAAGGGTGGAGTCAGAGAGACACCATGTAGCCCCACTGGAGACAGACACTGGAATGTTAGCCAGGAAGCCACAGCCACGTAGTGATACCCAGATTAATAGAAATGGGTTAAATTGATATGCAAGTTAGCCAATAAGAAGCTAGAGCGAATAGGCCAAGCAGTAATTTAATTAATACAGTTTCTCTGTGATTATTTTGGGGCTAAGCGGCCAGGAACCAACAATCAGCCCTCCTTGCAACAGGAAAAATGAAGGGAGACATGAAGGAAGTTAGAAGGGAGAGAGGATAGGTTAGAAATTATATAAATACAATTATATAAATACAAAATAAATTATATAAATTCTCGGGAAAAAAATACAAGGTGGTTAAGAATTGACTTTGCCTTAGAACTTGGAACCAGATTGGAAAAACTAAACACTGGAAAAAGGAAAGGGGGCTCATCCCCAGTCCTGCCTGGAATTGAACCTCTAGAACATCCTTGGATCCAGGTGTTCTGGACACACAGTCAGTTTATTGGACACATAGATTCAATTTATTGGATACATCATCATTGCTGGTAGCAGGTCTCAGTGGTCATGAGGCAAGGATCTACAACAGCATTAGCTCTTTAGGAGTGTGGGCTTTTGATCTAACCTCAATGTCATGTAGGTCTTGGCATATTATGGGCTTAGGGTGTGATATTGGGTGCACTGGTGGTTGTACATGTGGAAGAGGAGCCTGGCTAATATGCCCAGAGTAGTTTGCCTAGAAGCTATCTAGGTAAGACTTCTGGGTAATGTTGTAAAATCTCATTATGACTTGAAGCTCTGTCCCTAGATTATTCTGTCTAAAACAGAGAATGAGAAATGAGATTGGATTACCCTTTAGTACCAAATCAGTGGAGATGCATTGACACTGAACATAGGGCACTATACCGTGCTGTAAGAGTCAAATAACTGAGACAATAGGCAGCCCTAGAATTCATGGAGAGACAGCACTCTGTGAACACTGTAGGGAATAGCTAACTTTCAGCGCTCAGATCACTGTGTGCACCAACACATGTCAACAACTTTCAGGACTGGTGACCTCACGTAGCATGCAAAATAAGGTACCTCAAAGGAAGCAGAGGGTAACAAGTGGGGGGGAGATTTCCTGGATGAAGGGTTTAGAGCAGCTGTATTGGGTGTCGTAGCTTCATTTCTGCTGCCATAATAAAATACCCTAAGAACAGTGACTTAGGGGAGAAAAACCTCTAAGCTACAGTCCATCATAGCAAGGGGTTCAAGATGGCAGGTGCTTGAAGCACCTAGTTGCATCACATCCACAGTCAAGGTTAGAGATGAATGAATGCATACACACTTAGTCCTCAGCTAGCTCTCTTTCTCTGCTTCTGTTGTTTAGGGCCTCAAACAAGGAAATGATGCTGCACACTTTCAAACTGTATCTTCCTACTTCCATTAAGGGTATTAAGACAATCCTCACAGACATACCTGCAACCCAACCTGTCTACACAGTCCTTTATTGAGAGACATGTCCACAACCCAATCCATCTACACCCCCTTTATTGAGACTTTCCACAGACATACCCACAACCCAACCCATCTACACAGTCCCTCATTGAGAAATACACCCCAGGACTCAACCTGTTTACAGAGTCCCTCACTGAGACTTTTTCCCCAGGTGATTCTTGATTGTGCTAATATGACAATTAAAACTGATCATCACAGGATCGTTGCATATGCTTCAAAAGAACACAGGTAATTCTTTATTAAAATACCAAAGTTATTTATTAACAAACTAAAAACAACCCTAAATTTGTGGTGACTCTTGCACAAAAATTCCAGAAGAGTCAAAGCCATCTTGAGCAAAAGCAACATAACAGGGTACACTATAGACTCACTTGGTGCCCTTTTCCCTCTCCCCAAAGCCATGTAAAGCACCCACCTGGGAGCATGCCCTGCTGTATTGTGGCTATCCCTTTCCTCCCTCTTATGGCTGCAGAAGAAGCTCGTTATCCCATCTAGTGCCTGTGACTACCACTCCTGGCTTGTAAGCTAAGCCCTGCTATGTCACATGGTATGAAATATGCTTTTCACCCCTTGCTCCTGAAGGGGAAGTGTAGCACCCAGAGACCCATATATCTCCTATTGGGGTCTCCTATGGCTATCTATGGCCATCATCCTGTATTTCCTCTGATCATTCGGGAAATAGAGGTTCTCTCCCTTCAAGCACCCTGTCATGATATACACATTGACTGTCTCTCCTGATGTTCTGCTGCTTCAAGGCCTCCTCATGGCTGCCATGTTCACTAGTCTGTCTTTCTTCTAATAAATCTTACCTGAAGGGTAATTTCATGTCAGTCCCTTTCAGTGGGCTTGCAGTACATTGTAACAAATGAACTCCCTGACATATAAGCAAATTGAGATGCTGTAGAAATCAAACTGCATAGGATTGGCATAAAACTAGGCACACAGACCAATGGAGTGGGCTAGAGGGCCTCCATGAGTTCCACACACGGATCGCCAGCAGGGTCCCGGTGAGAGTATTCAGAGCACACAGAGGAGCAAGGATGAGCCTCTCAGCAAGTGGCACTGGGACAAACTAGATATTTGGATGTGGAAGGATGAAACCTCTCTCCAGCTATACAAATCAACTCAAAGGGGATTCAGTCCCTACCCAAAGACCTGAAATTGAAAATACTATGGAAAAAACAGAGGGAGGGGATCTGCAGACCCTAGACCGGGCAGGCTTGTTTATGGACAAGATCCTAAAACTATGAGAAACTAAAGAAAAAATATGGAAGTAGGATTATACTAAAAATTTCTTTTCAGTAAAGGAAATGATTCACAGATTGATGAGACATCCTATAATAGCATGGCAGAAAAATTTTGCAAGCTTTATACTTGATAATGGATTAATTAATCCAGAATGTGTAAGGAATTCTGAAGTGCAATGGCAAAATAAGAAACATCCAACTTCCAAACAGGAGTGAAAGATAAATAAATATTTTTCAAAGGCAGACAGGCGAATAGGCCACAGATCTAAAAAAAGAAGCTCAAAACTAGTAATCCTCAGGAAAATGCAAATTAAATCATAAGGAGAACTTACCTCACTTTAGTGAGGCTCAATACTGTGATATAAAAATGGCCAGTGCTCCTGGAAGGAAGACAAGGAGCAGAAGAACAATGGAAAGCATCCAACCATAAACATGAACTCCTTCCATTTGTAACAAGATGAATAGAAAGGCAGAGAATTATGCTGAACAAGCCAGGTTCAGAAATAGGCAGATGCTGTTCACCCTGCTCAATTGTAGACTCTAATGAAATCAATCTCACAGAAGTTTAGAGTATAAAAAGTGTTTACCAGATGCTGGGTAGGGAGCAGGGGGATAGAGACAGGTTACCCATGATCACCTACTTAACAGTTTGAAAAAAGAACTTCCTGTGTGCTATTGCACAGTAAGACTGCACCTATGTACTACATATTTCATTTTGTTCATTTTTATTTTTTTTACTGACAGGGATTGAACCTAGGGCTTCACGTATATTAGACAAGTGCTTTACCGCAGAGTTACAACCTCAGTCCTATTCTGTATATTTTAGAGAGCAATTAGAAGCGATTTTGAATATTTTAACTTGAGTACCTCTATGCCCAACCCACTAATATGCAGAATTATATTACTTCATTTTGGGTCAAAAGTCAAATCATTTGAGTTCTGTGGATGTAGCTCATTTGGTTAGCATGCACAAGTCCAAAGTTCAGGTTCCACCACAGCACTGCTTAGATGGCTGTTATTGGAAATGTCAGCAATCCCAGCACTCAGAAGGCAGAAGTAGAAGGGTCAGAAGTTCAAATTCATCTGACAGCTATGTAGCTAGTTTGAGGCAAACCTGGCCAATAGAACTCATCTCATCTCATCTCAAAACAAAACAAAACAAAACAAACAAACAACAACATCATGGAAGAGTAAAGTAGTTTAGAAAAGAGAGTATACTCCTGAGCATAATTAATGGTTGCTTTCTTTGGCATGACCTCAATGTACTTCTGTGTTTGTTGTTTGGTTAGTGCTTAATCAGTTGCACTTTGTTTACTTGGTGCTTTGTCTAACTCAGTGGATCACCCTGTTAGTGATTCTGTGATGTGGGGTCTTTCATTAAAGATTCTGAGTGAAGACATGTAAAAGATCTAGGTGTATATGTCTATGCTTGTAATGTATGTTTGTTGGATTGAACTGGATGGGGTATAAAAAAAAACCTGATTGGACAGGTTAGCTAAGGTAAAATGGTTGAAGATACTGCTTTCCATTTTTGGGACATGGCCCACAGCCTTTCATAACTCAAAGAGCAGGGGTTTGACTCTCAGGACTCACCCACTGTCTGCTGAGATCTGAGGGGAAGGAGGGTTGAAAGGAAGGGTAGAAGGAATGGAGAAGCGTGCACCTGCCTTGTCTTATCTAAAATTATCTACCAGGCAGCAGACAGTAAGGCAACCCTATTGGTAATGTAGTTAATGAGCTATGGAAAAAAGACAAGGAAGAAATAGGATCAGAGGTACACAGGCCCTACACTGTGGCTCACAAGACCTATCCTTTACCACTGGTGTGAGCTAATAAAGGTGGAGGAGATGCAGAAATAAGCTGAGAGTCAGATTACATCACCTCCTGTCACAGAAATCTCAACCGCAGTAGCCTTTACCTTAGGAAGCACGGTAGATGTGAGGGAAGGGAAGACATCAGATCATGTGCACTTGTGTTTAGTGTTTACAACTAGTTATAAGGCTTTGAAAGACTGAAGAGCAAAAGAGCCATCCTTGCTTTTAATAACATTGCCTGGTTAATCTTCGTATGCACAGTGAATGTTTCTACACCCCAGTAAACCATTTATATTTACAAATATATGTTTATATATATGTGTGCATGTATGTTTATGCATATTTATACATAATATTTTCTACTTCTCAACATGTGTATCCACATATCTATGTATATATCTACTTATATGAGCTGTATGTACATTAATGTATATTATATACACACATATGATATGTATGTATATCTCTCTATATATGTCTACATATATATGTAAATATACATTTGTTGTATTAAAGCATATTTTTGTTGGTTTAATTTATAAATTCATCAGAATAAGAGATAATAAATAATTTTGAAACTATTTTTTCCTGTGATAAGAAGTTACACACAGTCTTTTTGAGCATAGCTTACTGTGTTGTAAATTGTAGTCACCTAGTATATAAGATTTTCTATTCTTATTAAGTCAGGAACTGCTTCTTTTTTTTAAAGGACTTTCCAGTAACTCTTTCAACACTCTTCATGTGCCCTGGGGGTCTTACTAAGTAAGATAAGGATTACTGGGACACAAGTACCTTGATAGTCTGATAACTGAGGTTGTTATTAAGTGAATAACAGGCAGGCAACACTCTGGGTGAGAGGGAGTTGCAAAACACATCCTATTCAAAATAGCATGAGTTAAGCTGCCTGAGTTGCATATTTCTGGAGTTTTCCATTTAGTATTTTTGACTGACATTGTCTGTTGGTAATGAACAGTTTCATTTTGCTGCTGTAACAAACAATGATCAAATTAAACTGAGGGGAATAAATGGTTTATTTGATCCTATATATCACAGTCTATCAATAAGGAAAGTCATGGCAAGGATTCAAGCAGGAACTTGAAGCAGACACAAGGCAGAAGTGGTGTGTGCTCCCTCTCTTATAGGCTTATGTTTTGCTAGCTATCTTTAAATCTCAGAACTCCTGCACAAGAATGATGATGGTCATCTTTTATCAAATCCTCCCCCCCCCACACACAAAAAAATAAATCTCCCAGAGACATGCTCAATAGGCTGCCTGATCTGGGGATCCCTCAATTGAGGCTTTTCCAGGAAGATTCTAGGCTGTCATGTTGACTCTAACTATCCCGCACAGGTTCATGTGTCTGAACACTTGGTACCCTGTTTGTGGCATTGTCTAGGAATATTATGGAATCTTTAGGCAGTAGAGCCTTGAGGGAGGAAGTAGGTCACTGGAAGTGGGCTTTGAAAGTTCATAGCTTTACCTTCCTTCCAACTCACTCTCCTCTGCATGGTATTCTTGGATGAATAGGTGAACTCCCAGCTTCCTGCTATGGCTTCCGGTTGCCATGCCTTCCTCCTCCACTATTATGGATTTTTCCAAAATAACTCTTTTTCCTTAAAAAAAAAAAAAGCTCCAGTCATGGTATTTTGTCCCAACAAAACAGGTAACCAATACAGATGGTAGCTCAAGACACAGTATAAAAGTCCACAGAGAAGAAAGAATACTGAACCATCTTGAGAAGGTATGGTTAATCTGAATGAAAAATCTAGAAAACAGTGCAGGACTTTGTGCTATGAACACCCTGTGTTGCAGTAATCGAGAATGAACTCTTACCAAGAACCATATACTGTTCTTAGATTTGTATTAATTGCTTTTTTGTTTTCAATAGCCAGAATATGAAACACTTGTTTATCTATGAAGACCTTTCTTCTAGCAAAGAGTAGGTAGGAAATTAAAGTCATGCAACAATTAGATACAAACTATCTCTCATTTCCTTAAGAAGTAGTAGGGCATCTATTTCTTATGAGACCATGTCTCCACTGCTTAGTCACTCTTTAAGGAATTGTGCAGAATGTAAAGGAAGCTAGGATGTGCCTCTATCCAACCCTACTTATCCAGTGTCTGCATTCTAGGTCTGTGATACTCACCTTTGTCCTTTGGCAGGTCACTGCACCCCAAGATCCCATATAGTGAGAGAGCTGACTCCCACAAGGTTTTCCTCCAACCTTCATATTTACACTGCAACACACCTCTTCCCAGAATCTTTAAAAATCATTTCTAAGTAGAGATAAATTGTGAGAGTATTTTAAAAACTTAATTGAAGTAAAATTTGCACAACCTAAACTTTGTCAATTTTACGCAGTTCTGTGGCCATTATTACTTCCACAGTGTGGTATTTACCACCAGCTCCATGTGACTCAAAACACCTCACACCCGTTAAGCATCTCTGTTTGACCCTCTCCCTATTCCTCACAATCATCGCTCTGCTTTCCATTCTTATATATTTATATTTCATACAAATGGAATCATACAAAATGTGACCTTGTGTGTCTGTTTTTCTCACTCTCATACTGTTTTCCGGATTTATCCATGTCGTAGTGTGTGTTAGCACTTCATTTTTCTTTGTTTGTTTTTGTTGTTATTGTTTTTCCTGCTGAATAATACACTCCATGTCCATTTCTAAGGCTGGAGAGACAGTGTGATTGACAGTTGCACCAGCAACATTGTGACAGAGAGGGAGGGAAGCACGCATTCAAAGGAAAATAGAATTGCCGGAAGACAAGGTTAACAGTTATCTTCAACATTAAGCTTCAATAGTTTCTCTGCCTAGACCCGGATCCTACTTAAATCCAAGTTGAGGATTACTAAGATGTGTATCACTTCCTTCCTTTGGCTTCTTGCAATTATTACCAAGCTAGAATCTACCAGAAATAATTTGAAAGTATAAAGGAGCAGACAGATCAAGGTAACTTTGTTTTTTTTTTTTCCCTGATGCCTGCAGGATAGTTAAAGAACACATCACACATCCAACGAGGGAAGAGCTGACTTAGGGGAAAACAAGACATAAACAGAAAAGTAGCTCTTAAGAAAGCCAGACACTGTGATCCCTAAAATGTAAGAAGAAACTTTCTTGTCCTTTAAACTTTAAATTTTAAGTCTGAGTACTCTTGAAGAGGTAACTGTAGTCCTCTGTTCATTTCAGCATTATTAAAAATAGACCAAGAGAGACAAGTTCTAGCTGGTAGGTGTTCATCAGTGGAAGGATGGATAAAGGAACAATGGGGGCATATTCCTTAGCAAAAGAGGGCATTTGGATGGAGACAATCCTGGAGAAATTGGGCTAAGTGAAATAAAGCAGACACAGAAATGAAAATGCCAGCTATTACTTATCTGTGGAATCTAATGAAGTTGAACCAGCAGAAATAGAAATGCTGGTTGCAGGACTGGGCAGTCTTAGAAGCTGGGTTGAAGGAGGGACTGTGAGCTGCTTGTCAGAAGGTACAGACCCTGAGGTAGCATGATCAATTTTTATATTCATTGTACAGACAGGGTGACTGTAGTCAGTAACAATGGATATTTCTGGACTGAAAAGATTGCTCAGTGGTTAAAAGCACTTGTTGCTCTTCCAGATGATCTGCATTCAGTTCCTAGCACACACCTTGAACCATTCATAGCTACCTGAAACTCCAGCTCCAGGGGATCTGATGCTCTCTTCTGGCCTCTACAGGCACCTGCACACATGTATGCACACACATAGACGAACACAATATACATACATAAAAAGGAAAAATAAAGTCTTATAAAATAATAATGCATATTTCGAAATAGCTAGGTGAACTTCCAAATGTCTCTGTCCGTCTCTGTCTCTCTCTGTCTCTCTCACCAAAACAAACCAAAGAACATAAGTCATATTAAGCTAGGGCCATATGAACAGACTTGTTTCAGTGCCATTAACTCTATAATGATCTTATATCCAAGGAAAAGTACATTTTGAGGTACTGGGTTTTAGAAGTACAGTATATTTTGTGAGTTAGTAGAAAGAAAGAATTAAATTCAAAGCATGCTATAAAAATCACTTAAATTGAAACTTTAAAAGTTATCTCTGAGTATGTGTGTATGATATGTTCATATGTGATTGTGGGTGTGTGTATGTATGCATGTGGAAGTCAGAGGACAACCCTCAGGTGCTGGCCCTCACTCTACCTTGTTTGAGGCAGCATCTCTTGTTCACTGTGCCTGTACATGTCAGGCCTAGCTGGCCCAAGATCTTCTGGGATTATCCTGTCTGCCCCTCCCTTCTTGGGGGAGGAGCTCTAGGGTTATGAATGGGTATTCCCATGCTTGGCTCTACATGGATTCATGGGATCTGAACTCAGGTCCTCAGACTTTCACAGCAAGTGATTCACCCAAGGAGCTGCAACAGTTATTGAGAGGCACTGTTAGCACCGAAACATAGCCGTTAAGTATTAACTGAACTATTCCAAACAAACAGACAATAATTCTTGTCTCAGCTCAAGCAAGGACCCAGTCCTGGAGAGAAACCCATGCCAGCTTCTTCTTTTTCCTGTCTTTCCATGTGAGATGATGGGATTGAGCACTTTACACTGATGCGCTGTTATCAAACTGGTGTGACTTGTTCTCGGGATTTGCCTGCAGTCAGGACTGAGCTCAGCAGCTACAAGGTGGGCAGCTGAGTCAGTTGCACCTCAGCTACACCTGGCTGTCCCCATGCCTATTGCATGTGCTACTTTTTCTAAACAAGACAGGATAAGTCAGGTGTCAACAGCATCTTTGTTCCCCAGGGTTTGCCGTAAGCTAGCATAGTTACTCAGCTCCAGCCTTGTACCTGAGTTTCTATCCACAGTTCACAGGATAGGGTCAGTATAGAGCTGGTGAGTCCTGCTGATACAGAAAAAAAAAAAAAAAAAAAAAAAAAAAACAAGCTCAGACCTAAACTGGGAAGAAAACCTGACTCTCCACACCTGATATCCAAGCATACATTCAGGAATATGGCTTAGCTATTAACAGACTCTCATTCATTTAAATATTGAGCGTCTGCTACAGTTCTCACTCTGTGGTATGCACTAGGATTCATCCTGGAATGAGATGTTTATAATTCCTTGTTATAATGCTAGTGCTTATAGTTAGTTTATCAGCCATTAAGGCAAATATGAGAGAGTAATTGTACCTCTCTCTGACGCATCTTCTGATGAACCTTGGTTGCACAAATCTGTCTTAATATCTAAGTTTAGATGCTCAGTCACTCATCGAGGTCATTAGTTTTCTCTCCACTGTCTTTTGAGCAGAGAAATTAGTCAAAAATCTCTTTCTTTGGACCAAATCCACTTGAAATAAATTATGCTTTTCTATCCCCAGAATTCTCAGGGATAATGGAGTCAGGATAGGCAGGACTTCTCTTTTAAAATCTGTCTCTGAGTAATTTACACACACACACACACACACACAAACACACACACACACATGCACACTCATGCACTCACAACATGTGTGCACATCAGATTATACCCTAACCCTAACCATAACAATAACCCTAGCATTCCAAGATAAGAAAAGTTTAAATACAGGTCACAAAGATAGAAAGAGAGGGATGTGGGTCAGTTGGCGTAGTGCTTGCCTAGGATGTTCGAAGCCTTGGGTTTGATAGCCAGCATCATAAACCAGGCATGGTGACACAGGCCTGCAATCCCAGGACTCAGTAAGTGGAGGCAGGAAGATCACAAAGTGTAAGACCACAGTGAGTTTGAGGCCAACTTGGAACCCAGGAGACCATGTCTTACTGAACTAACAAATGTCTTTATTTTTAAGGCTGTCAAAGAAAATTTGAATTTCTAAACCCAAAGAAATGATTCATGGCTGAGATAACAGGTATGTCAGTCACCCATTTTTGATCATGAGATATTATTGCACAAGGCACTCAAACTCCACGCTGTACCCCACAAATATGTCAATTACTATGTGACAATTAAAATACATTTGAATTAAAAATTTAAACTCCCACTAGGAAACCTAAGACAAGAAAGAAAAAGAAAAGTACTGGATGAATCTGTCTGTTGCCTCACAAATTCTGGAAGAAAACCCCTGAGGGAGTTGAGCTCATTTTACACCCTATATGGCAACCCAGGTTCATCCTTTTTATCCACACTTTCCTTTCCAAACTGTTTCCAGAAAACCCCCGCTGATACAGTCAGGGAGGTTCCTTCCTAAACCTATTTCAACTCTCTCTCTCTCTCTCTCTCTCTCTCTCTCTCTCTCTCTCTCTCTCTCTCTCTCTCTGTCTCTCTCTCTCTCTCTCTCTCTCTCTCTCTCCTATATCCTAGAGATCCTTAGTTGAAGTAACAGCACGGAACATCCCGAGGTCACTGGGATTACCGTGTATGTGACAGAGTATCCTGATGCCATAGAGAGCGCTCAGTGGCTAAGAGTGATTGCTGCGCAGGCATGAGTACCTGAGTTTGAATCTTCTGCATTCTCCTAAAAATAGAACTCTGGCGTGGCCATGCAAGGAGCTGCAACCTGCTCACTGTGGGAGATAGAATCAGGGGGAAACAACGAAGCTTGCTGGCAACCAGCCCAGCTCTTGGTTCTGGTGGGAGATTCTGTGCCAAGGAATAAAGGGGAGACTGATCGAGTAGGAACTTGATGTCCTCCTCTGGCTTCTGCCAGAGCATCCACACTCCCACATTCATGCATGCCCACGTCAGTGGGAAGGCGAGAGGGCCATGAAACTGCTGGGCTCCGTAGCAAAGCTGTTGTAGCCTCTCCTATTTCACACCAGTTTCTAATTGTGCAGAGAGACTATCAGGCTGAGTGTTGTCTAATTCCAATAACTATTCCCTGCACCCCCACCTGCCATGTGCACACACATCTTTCCCTACAGTCCGATGTCTACAAAATTCTTTACAGCGAGCTTCTAACATTTTGTGTGGATGGTTCTACACTTAGGCATTTCTATTTTTTAATGTGTTATTTATAGCATAAGAAGACACTACTTAATTCCAGGTGTGAACTGTAGCTCATTTTCTTTCACCAGAACAGAAATTCTTCCTCTAAGGTTCATAAATTATGTTTTATGGGAAGAATTCATAAACTTTGGAATTTTATGCAAAGTTGTAAGTTCTGTGATCTTTGGGGCTTTATGCTAAAATGTGGCAACTTTTTCCTATTGTTGTGCATTCTGAGAGGAGTCCAGAACCTTCAGTGCTATTATAGGACTTTTTATTTTTTATGATATTGTGGAAATATTTTTTACTTTATTTAAAACATTTTAGATTTTAATTATTTTTGCATTTAAAGTCCTGTCTATAACTTTTCTTCATAAACACTTTTATTTATTTGTGTGTGTGTGTGTGTGTGTGTGTGTGTGTGTGTGTGTGCATGCTCATGCATATGCCTTGCTGACATGTGGAGGTCAGAGGACATCTTGCAGGAATGTTTTCTTTCCTGCAATGGTGATCAGGGGATCAAACTGAGATTGACTTGGTAGCAAGCACCTATTTCTGCTGAGTTATTCTGCAGGTACACCTTTCCTTTTCAATCTGTTTAGTTGCACATTATTTTTTGTTTTTAAGCTCTTATTTCATATTTTAAATATTATTGAAAGCAAAAGCAAATGCAGGTCTTGTTAAAGTGTGTTTTGTTATACAACAGATTCCTGGCCCAAGCCCTTTCTCTGGTTCTTCATTATCCTGAGCCCACCCCTACTTCCTGATCTGCGTCATCATATTGACCCCTGTATTAGTAAGTTCTTAGAGAACAGAGTCAGAACACTGTAAGACACAGGCACAGGCAAGGACTTTCTGCAAAGTATTCCCAGGAAATAAAACCAAGAACTGATCAATGGGATTGCTTAAATTGAAAAGTGTCTACACAGCAAGGGAAACAGATATCAATTACAAAAACAACTTAAAAAATGGGAAAGACTGCTGGCTGTACATCTCATAAAGGATTTGTATTGCTTGTCTGCTCCTGGATGTGGGGACATCCACAAAGTGTGGTTATCTGCTTTCTATGTTCATCTACAAACTGCAGGCTCATGAGCACTGCTTCCTTCTAAGCTCTCGTGTAGACTGCAGGCTCATGAGCTCCTCTGTCTCCTATGTTCACTTATAGATTGAAGGATTATGAGCACTGGTCCCTTCTGTGCTCACGTGTAGATTGCCTTGATCTTCTGCAGGTCAGGTGCAGGCAACCACAGTAGCTGTGAGCTCATGAATGCACTGGTTCTGTCACATCTGGAGGTCACTGTTTTGCTCTGATCTTCCATGACCTCTACCTCTTAGAGTCTTTCTTCCTTCTCTTCTGAGATGGTCCCTGAGTCCTGTGGGGAGGAGATGTGACATGTTCTATTCATTACAGAGAACTCTGCAAACGATCATTCTCTGTATTTTGGCCCATTAGGAGTTTCTGCATTAACTGTCACTCACTGCCCAGAGGAACTAGTTGGGGAAGCTTTTATAGCTTATATGGTAGACACCCTTTCGCCTAGTTTGTTCAATGCAGCTGTGGAGATGGTCATAGCTGCAAGCCTAGTCCAGCGGTAGAGCTCATGGGTTTGAAGGGAAAGAAGAGTTCTCTGGGGAATTGTGATCATGTTGTTTCTGTGACCAGAGAATTAGTTGATGAAGAGACAAAATATTCAAGATCCCTTTGTTTCCCTGAGTGCAAACAATTGCTGGTATGAAGTGGTTTCTGTTTTGCCTTCCTAACCAGAAGTTTCACATGTTTTTGACTGAAAATGTCTGCGAATCACATCGCCATGTATGAGGATTGTACCTCAACAAAAAGAAATAAATTATAATATAAAGAACAGTTGTTTTGTCTGATTGTTCCCAGAGCCTCCGTGCTACTATTTGTCTGCTTCTCAACTGCCTGAGTTGTGTTCAATGATTTGTACATAATTTTCCTTGAAATTATTTAGTTCCACTAGGATGCATCTAGATTTCTGTCTTCTATGGTAATCAGGGTACATCACACTTAATGTTCATTATCCAACCAGAGAAGTGCATGCGTACTCTGGATGGAGCATGCCATACAGTCACAACCTAAGTGTTTTATTTTGAATTGGATTAAGTATTATGATGGGAACAATGCTGTCCTGTCCCAAAGATGTTCACATCCTAAGCCCGGGAACATGGAAATATGTTAAACTACTCGGCAAAAGAAATTAAGATTTATTGCTTTGCTACTTTGAAACTAGGAAGGCTATCTTGAGTAGATCCATTGTAGATATTATGTTAGAAGTGGAAGAAATCTTGGAAGAGAAGGTTAATGTGATGCTTTGTTAGACGATCTTGGTGGGCAATTGTTAGATTGAAAACAGAGAAGGTGAGCAAGGTTTCAGAAATGTGATTAGCCCTTAAAAGTTTCAAGGTAAGGAAACTGTTTCCCACAGATCCGCCACAGGCGGCTGTTTATAGCTTTACTACAGTGTCTTGGGTTGAACCACTGAGAGCTGTGCCAGTCACCCTGTGGAGTTGTAAAACTTTATGTGTTGTCTAGTTTTGTGTCAACTTGACAAAAACTAGAGACACACCTGTGAAGAGGAAATCTTTTTTTTAAATATTTTTTTAAAAAGAAAACAAACTCTCTTCTTTCATTATATATACCAATCCAAGTTCCCACTTCCTCCCCTCCTCCTATTCCCTCCACTTACCCCCTCACACCCCCATCCACTCTTCTGAGAGGGCAAGGCACATTGCTTCGGGGGAAGGTCCAACGCCCTTCCTACTATATCTAGGCAGAGCAAGGTATCCATCCAAAGAGAATATGTTACCAAAAAGCCAGTACAACCCTAGATAAGACCCTTAGGAATAGAGGAGATGGTGCCTGAACTGACCTTGCCCTGTTAGTCAGACTGATGAACATCTTAAATATTACCATAGAACATTCATCCAGCAACTGATGGAGACAGAGGCAGAGACCCACATCGGAGCACTGAACTGAGCTCCCAAAGTCCAGCTGAAGAGTGGGAGGAATGAGAATATGAGCAAAGAGGTCAAGACTACGATGGGTACACCCAGTGAAGAGGAAATCTTAATTGGGAAATGCCTCCATAAGTCTCACCTTTAAGCAAGTCTATAGGGTGGGTTTTTGTTTTATTTTTGATTAATGATTGATGTGGGAGTGTGTGGCCCACTGTGGGTGCTACCCTTGGGCAGGCGGTCCTGGATTCTATAAGAAAGCAGGCTGAGCAAGCCATGAGGAGCAATTCAGTAAGTATCCCTTCCTGGCCTCTGCATCAGTTGCTGTCTCCATGATCCTGTCTTTAGTTCCTATCTTGATTTCCCTTGGTGACATTCTGTGATGTGGACCTTAAGCAGAGACAGACCCTTTTCTAAGTTGTCTAAGGTCATAGTGTTTATCACAGCAATAGAAACAATAAGACAGTTTCCATGTCTTATTGTGTTGTTCCTTCGGTGAGAGAACCACACAAAGCATTGGGCTACCTTCAGCCAGCTTTGCCTTTGGTTATTTGTGTCCATGTCTAAACTCCTTCTTGCTGCTACTGATATTCATTGGTACAAGAATCTGTGTATAGAAAGTGACAAAGTCATCTTGCTATAAATTTGATGATGCTATAAAAATGGTTGGATCTCTGTAGTTGCTCCTGAAAGTGTGGTTACAGAGCAGAAACCAGAGACCTACATGTCTTCCTGTTGTACTTTATGGCCAGCCTTATCCTTTACTCTTGTTCAGGAGGTAGATGGGAATGACTCCTGTCAATATCTTTTTTTCCCAGAATACATTTTAAAGTGGGATTAATAACTATTTTGTCCCCATTTTTAGTCTTTTAGAATGCTTCTGTATCTTAAGGAGAGAAATAGCCTTTGCTATTTTTCTCATTTCATTTTGATTTTATTGGTTCTGGTAACCACAGGGAGAGAGACTTTAATGCATTTCTTTCTGAGTAACAGTTTGAAGCCCCTCTTTATTTCAGAATATGAGTTTTTAATTAACATTATTCACTTTATATTGAAGATTTCTCTGTAAGGTATTTTTGATGTTGGCAATTCTACTCCCAGGAGTATATTAACAGGAAACAGAAATTCTGTGTATATAAAGAATATAGACTGGACGGGGTCTCCTCAAAATCCATATGTTGGAGGCCTAATGCTTAATGGGGCTTTATTTGGAGATGCTTACTTCAGAGGATAATGTTAAATGAGATAATAAGGGTGGGGCCCTGATGTCCTAAGACTGGTAGCTGGTTCTCTCTCTTCTGCTCCACAACCTTCCTTCTCTCCTTTCTGCTTTTCTCCTCTCTCTCTCTTTCTCTCTCTCTCTCTGTCACACACACACATACACATTCACCTCCATTTTACTCTTTTTCATTCCTCATTCACAAAGAAAATTTCTTTGAGTCTCCCAGGAAAGAAGTTCTTAGAATGACATCTATACTTCCTGGAACCTTGATCTAGGCCTTTGTTGCTTCCAGAACCATGCTATTTGAGCTACTCAACCTGTGTTATTTCATAATAAGAGCCATAGCTGGCTGAAACAGGATCATGTGGGGTTGAGCTAGGCTCCCCATGGGTTGACTGCAGGGTATGATGGTAACGAGATGGTGCTTAGTGAATGGATGTGAGAAACATCACCCCAGACTTCTTAGAAATTTGAGAGGTCTTGGAACATGAGATGTTCGATTTTTCAGACTTCTACCCTCTGATTCTTTATTACAAGGGAAGAATTCTCTTCCACAAACTAGCTATTTTCCAGGATTTTCTTCTTCTGCACTTTTGTACAATGGTAACTCAATTTTCTTTAAGATTGAGTCCTCAAGAACACTCCCAATGATTGCCCTTGAAATTCTTCTCACGGCAGCTTTGCTTCAGCCTTCACAGCAAATACAAGATAGTGTTGACCCGGGCCGACTGCTTGCCAGCATCTTTGGAGTTTAGGGCCAGAGGAGAGCAGGCCAGTGACCTGATGGCCTTGACTGCAGTGTGGGCTTTCGTACTTGTTAGAGCTACAAGGCTGAGATCAGTTAACTGTACTTCATCACATCCATCATCTGAGCTAACTGCGGCCTAGCATGGGGTCTGAAAGGAGGGGCTGTGTTTCCGATCCCTCACCACTGTTCTAGGTTTACAGCAAGAACTGAATGTAAGTGACATGGCTTCATCTGTGAAACAGGGAGGCATTTTTATTTGTTTTAACTATGTGTATGGGCAGGCGACTATGTGGGGTTATGTAGGTGCACACGAGTGTAGATGCTGAAGAAGGCCAGAGGCATGGAACGAGCTGCAGGTCTTCTGTAAGAGTAGCAGTTCTCTAAACACTGAGCCATGCCCATCCCCAAGGATGAGGTATTAGGTTTCAGTGGCCCTTCCTAATTTGTCTTCTCAGAAGCCCTCCTCTTGTCCCTTGTGTGATCGTAATTAGTCTCTTTTTTTCTGATACTCAATGTAGCCAGTCCTAATTCTTGTTGTTTTGCCTCTGCTTCTATTACTGTTTGTTGCCAGTTTTGGAGAAACTGCAGAATGTGATGCCAGAAGATCTGAATTTGCCTATGTCTCCATCAGCTCTGGGGGCGGGCTTTCTCAGCTACTCAGTTTTCTTTATTTTCAGTATATTCTTCCTCTCTCTCTCTGTCATCTGTCTTTCTTCTTTCCAAAAGAGACTTTCTCTTTCACTTGTAAGTCAGCCAGCCAGCCATTTCTTTAATTAATAAAGCCCATCTTAAGCTCAATTGTGAAACTTCTTAATTATATGTTGCTAATATGATTATAACTTAAAGTGCTTCAAGTTCATCCATGGAAATTGATTGTAGAGGCTATATGTGAAATTTCCAACAATTTAATTCTCCATTAAATGATTTATCTTCCACCATCAGAAACTGAGATGTTTATTACATAGAAAGCATTCCTAATACTCATATTTCTCTTTAAGTTTCAAGTTATATTTTTAGTCATTGTTTCAAGAAGCATTTTTCTTTCTCATTTCTCCCTTCCCTTCCTTCCCTCCCCTCCCCTGTCCTCTCCTCTCTTTTTCTCTTCTTTTCATTCTACCATTTTTTTCAGACAGTGTGTTACCATGTACCTGAGTCTTACCATGTACTTGAACTTGGGACCTTCCTGCCTTGTCCTCTTAAGTGCTGCCATCATAGGTGTGCACAACCACAACTGGCTTAGACAAAAAAGCCTTAAAATGTTTAATTAATCCCATCTCATTCTATAAAATGGAGTCTATTTCAGAGAATTTAATATTGACCTCATAATTGTAGTTTTGTTGTAGAAAGCAATTATTTTAACGGCTACACTTTGTTCATTTGAGACAAGGTCTTGTCATGTAGATCATACTTTCCTGGAACACAAAGAGCTCCGCCTGCCTCTGCCATCTAAGTGCTGGGATTAAAGGTCTGTGCCACCATTTTGGCTCTTCACGGCTACTTTGACAGACCATTCTCTTTATTCACTAAATTAATCTTCAATAGCAACAAGAACAACAAAGTTTAAGCAAACATCTTGACGGGATGTGGAAGACTCGTTCCTCTCATCTAGCACTGGGGGGCTGAGACGTGAGGATTGACATAACTCACAGCTAGCATGAACTACACAGAGAGCATCAGGTCACAGATGAGCATCAGGTCATATGTGAGATTTATCTTTAAAAAAATGAAAAAGAGATCTTGTTTTGCTACTTTTAATTTTGATTCTTTTGAGGGAGCTGCTACATAACTGGGGAGACTGCCACTGAGCTTAGGGAGAGAGACCTGCTTAGTCTTCAGAGAAAGCCCTGGAAGGGCAGCTTTTCCTTATTCAGAGAGTCTGTCGCTATGGGACGGCACTGGGTGGTGGCAGCATGTGGCAGATCCTGAGACTCTGCAAAGAAACAGAGCCAGGCTGAATGCAGTGGCTGAATGCAGTTGTAGCAGGAAGGTTTCACACATTGCTCTGATGGTTATCGCATCAGCTTAGAAATAGATTCCTCCCCCCCTTGGTTAATCTGCTATCAAAATATTTCTGGCAGGTATAATTCAGGCAGAATGAATGGAGTTTGAGGCATGTATTTTAGCTGCTTGAATTCTGACTTTGGTCCAGCAAGACAACTCGATGGTTAAACAAGCATGTCATACTAAGCTGAGTTTGATCCTCAGGATTCACATGGTGGAAGGAGAAGGATCCGGCTCCTGAAAGTTGTCTTCTGACCCCAACTTGCATGTTATGGTATTTGTCCCTCCAGGATAAATAAATAAATACAACAAATAAGTGTATTTCCTGGGCCTTAGCCAATCTATAGTGTCATGAAACTGTTTATTAAGTGTTGTGTTGTCATCGGTGTGTGATATGTAATATTTCTTCTCATAAATTAACTTTATAAATAATTTAATTTTGTCTAGATCTTCTTTGGTATTTCAAATATCTCTCCCTATAAATGCCCATTATCAGACAAGCAAAATGATTATCGTATAAATCATTAATGGTGTTATCTAGATAGCAATTTAAGAGATAATATTTTCTAATTAACTTTGCATATTACATTGGTTCATAATAATTCTTGTAAGGGAGAGCTAAAATAAGATACATATTATCTAATATCTAAGTAGAATATAGCATGTAATTTCTAAGCTTATTTATTATATTCCAACTGTTGTGACTATTAGAAAAAAGTAGAAATGTATACATTTAGAAATGTTTTGTGTATCTGTGTGTTTACGCATATATGTGTATATATGAGTGTATATGTGTATTGCACGTGTATGTATGAATGTGTGTGTGTTGTATGTATGTGTGTACAACAGAACTCTGAGAAAATCAACAGGACCATGTCTTTACTGTCTGATTCACTATGATTTGCTATAGTTCTAGTTTTGAATATTGTAAGACATCTTATGAAGGGTTAATTACTGTGTGGTACTCTATTGTGTAAATGTACATTTTCCTTATCCATTCCTTGGCCAAGGGAGGAAAATAATGACATCTGGAATTTTGCAGGAAAATGGATGGAGCTAGAAAACATAATTTTGAGTGATATAACCCAGATACAGAAAGACAATTATCAGTGTATTCACTCATAAGTGGTTTTTAAACATAAAGCAAAGAAAACCAGCCTACAAATCACAATCCCAGATAATCTAGAGAACAATGAGGACCCTAAGAGAGACATACATGGATCTTATCTACATGGGAAGTAGTAAAAGACAAGATCTTCTGAGTAAATTGGGAGCATGGGGACTATGGGAGAGGCTTGAAGGGGAGGGGAGAGGTAGGGAGGGGAGCTCATTAAAATCAATTTTAGAAAAATAAAGGTTGATTGCATCCCAAGATCACCTTAAATTTCATCTTAGAACAACAGTGGACTTTCTTGAAAAGAAAGAACTAATGCATAATTCTCTCTGAAATATTCATTAGAAGGAGGTATGTTACATTTTTTTCCAATGATAAGTCTATTGGTATACAAAGTTTCAATTAAGCACTTGAACATATGACTTAGATCCTTCTTAAAGTAGACAAACTCCTTGGAAGCATGTTATGTCATAAAAATATTTCCAGTGTTTTTGTGATTTCTGATGATACAAGGATGCTGGAAATGAAAGCAAATCCTGTCTGCTCATTCATTTCTTTTCTTTTTTAAAACATCAATGGTTGAACGCTTTTGGCAACAACTGTGTACAAACTTGAAAGCCTATGAAATTTTGCTCAGTATTGGAAAGATTGCCAATGGAGTGAGAAATTAGAAAAGACAGTTGGAGTTTCCTACACATACACACACACACACACACACAAACTCACAACAATGATAGTCTTGGAGTCACGGAGCAGAATTCTTACTTATCCTTTGTCATATATATGGGGATTAAAATTATGGTAGGATTTCTGCTCAATGAATCCTCAGAAGCATTTTAAAATAAACCATTTGTTTTATTTCTATTTATGTGCATATATACTTGTGTGCATATATGTCACAGGTGTGTAGTTGGTGTGGAAATTAGAAAAAGGCATCAGATTCACTGGAGCTATAGTAACTGTGGGCATCCAAAGAGCGGATATGGTTAACTCTTGCCTCAAAGGAAAACATCCTTGTTTTCCAAGGTCTGAGGATCATTCCCACATCCCAGAACTACTGACTTACTGGAATGATGGCCTCAAAACTTCTCTATATGTTATCTTGTATTAGTTGCAAATACATAACAAGAAGCAACTTACACAAAAAGGGATGTATTGTGATTCACAGTGTGAGATACTGTCTGTCATGACAGGGAAGACCTGGTGGCAGTCTCTCATTGTTGGGAGCTTGCGGCTCTGACTCCTTTTATCTCTGCATGTCTAAGTGGAACAGGAAGAAGAAAACAGGCAGGAAATATGGCCAGACTAAAACCATGAAGTCTAAGTCTTACACTTACACTTTCCAGCGGCCCACTTTTCCAGCTCGACTTTTCTACCTGAAGATCCCACAGCCTCTCAAACCATGTGACAAACTGGGACCTCAATACACAAAACCATAAGCTTGTAAGGGACATTTTACATTTGGACCATAGCATAGCTTAAGGATAATGGTCCTGATGGCACTTACTAAGTCAATGGAATGAAAGTTTTAGGTTTTTGATGCATATTGTCCCTTGTCCGCCAGCAAGTTAAATGCCCACTTTCTTACTCCTGGCCATCTTTAGCAGGCTTTGAGAAAAGATCTACTTGCTTGGCATACATTTCATAACCATCTGACCAGCCATTATTCTGCAACCATGACATGTAATAACAAGCGATTGACACAAATTCAATTGTTATCACAATCCTCATTGTTGTAAGTTCCTATAAAACTGTAAAAATGCACCAGTGACACGCTCAGCAGAAGAACGAGCCAATACAGGGTCTCCCTTTGAGTAGAATGTGCTTGGGATAATAGAGTGCCGGGCTTGCTTCATTGAGCAGATCTTTCTGGCACCGAATGTGCATAGCTCAGCAACACAAAGTGTAGGCATCATTATTATAAATTTTGTCAGTTTTACTGCCTAAACATTTTCTGAATTTCTCTCTCCATCCTCCCTGTGGCATACATTTCTGCACAGTAACCACCTTCCCTCGCCTGTAGCGCAGGCACAGCCTTGTCACTCATTCACGACACTCTTTTGCCCTCTTGAGTCTGTTTCTGACCTGGAAGCTAGGGTGATGTTTTTTGTAATGTAAGTTGAGGGTGACAACCCTGGGTTTCACCAAAGCTATCCATAAAATTCTCACCTCTTCTGGAGTGTTTCCTCCTGCTTATAGACCTATTGGGATTTGATGCTGGCCTTTCTCTTGCTTTCTGTGAACTCAACCACTTACACTTCTGTCACACAGAACTGTGATGTCTCCAGTATCCTGCTTTGCTCTTAAGATGTCTGTTCCTGGAGCTCAGTTTTCTTTTCCTCCAGTGCCATTGTTTCCTTTGCTGCTATCTATTCCCTTCACCTCAGATCACTGTGCTCAACTCCAATGTCATGATAAAGTTTTCTGTTACTGTAGTTTATATCAGCTGCTCCACTTTGGTCTTTCAAAGCCGTGTGTCAATATCACCGGTTAGAATTTGCACTGATCAGTTCATAATATTTGATTTGTTACCATTTTGTTTGCTTATTATCTCACCTCAGAGATTTATGGAGGACTGCAACAAAGCTTAAACGCATGCAAACTAACAAAAGGCCAGATTTCAGTATGTCTGTCTGTCTTCCAAACTGAAACGTAAGCAGATGATGGACAGGTTTGAGAGCAGCTAATACGTGGAAGTCAGTGACTTTCAATGAGGACGGATTTTGCTCCTCAGGGATGCTTCGCAAAGTTGGCACACTGTTTGACTGCTGGGAAGTAGAGTGGGCATATGTTACATAGAGGGGTAGGGACAGGGCTTACACATTTTCTGATATGTTCTGATACATGAAGCAGCCATGCCTGAGGAACCTGTGGTAGAGTGAACTTTCTCTGAAACAAAACTGAGCCAAAACACTTAGAGAACTTTTAGTAAGTTGATTAACATTTGTAAGTCTTACATTTGCCAACCCTGCCTGTCTAGTACTTATAGAGATATTTATAAAAATCAGAAAGTTAATATTTAGATTATTTTACAGCTATTGTAGGGTCAGTGACTAATTAGAATGGATATGTGTTAAAACACACACATGTTTTAAGAGGTGATTGGGCCATGTCCCACCACTCGGCTAGCTTAACCCCTGAAATAACCACACAGAAATTGTATTAATTAAATTACTGCCTGGCCCATTATATCTAGCCTCTTCTTAGCCAACTCTCACATTCTGATCTAACACATTTCTATCAATCTGTGTAACACCATGAGGTTGTTGCTTACTGGGAAAGATTCTAACCAGCAGTCTCAGGCAGGAGCTTCATGGCATCTGCCACTCTGCCCTTCTTCCCAGCATTCAGTTCTATCTTTCCCGCCTATCTAAGTTCTGCCCTATCAAAAGGCCAAGGCAGTTTATTTATTTAACCAATGAAAGCAACACATAGACATAAGAACTTCCTACACCACATACACACACACACACACACACACACACACACACACACCAAACAAACATGGTGGTATTAGCCTACTTTCATTTCTGGTTGTATTCTGCTTGCTTCATTGGAGCTTTCTTTGATTGATAAAAGTGTTTAAAGCAGTGTTACCCAAACTTCCTAACACTGTGACTCTTTAATACAATTCCTCATGTTATGGTGATCTCCCAACCATGAAATTATTTCATTGCTACTTCGTAACTATGTGTCCTACTGTTATGAATCTCAGTGCAAATACTGATGATTTTCCAATGGTCTTAGGCAACCCCTGTGAAAAGATTCTTCAACCCCCAAAAGGATTATAACCCACAGTTTGAGAACTATAGGTTTAAAGTGTTAACATCCATGCACAAAATGAAAACAAATAAATAGCTTTGTTAATGTCAGGTCATATACGTGGATGTAAATTACTGTGTGATGTTCTCTCCATGACCTAGTAAATTGCTCTCACTGTGCCTTTTGTGTAAGCATTGCATCTGTAGCTTGGAGTCAAGATCACACATAGCTTAGAGGACAGTCTTCCCTCAAGACATTGATGTCTAGCTAGACATTGATGTTGACCTTTCCTAGGAAGCAAAGTGCTTCAGGAATGAGACTGTGGTTCTTCAGAGATGGTTCAGAGGATAAAACACTTGTTCTGCAATGGTGAGGACCTGAGTTCAAATCCCCAGAACCTATGTAAAGTGGAATATGGTAGCCCATGCTTGGAATCCCTAATCTGTCCAGAAGCAGGGACAGAAGGTTCACTGGAGCTTACTGTCTGCCAGCCTAGCTCCAGAATCAGTGAGAGATCCTGTCTCATAGATATATGATGAATGAAAGAGCAAGACACTTGATGTCTCCTCTGACTTCTGCATACCTGCCTAGGTGTGTACTTCTAGATACATACAGGCGTGTATACCATACACATATACACAGTCCACCCATACATTCACACCAATACACTCACACTCCTATAAACACATAAAAGTTAAGACAAGAACTTCAATAAAAAAATGTAACTGATCCAGTAGATAGATGTGCACTGCTAAAGCAGAGTCATATGAAAAGACAAAAGCTTTGATCTTAGAAAAGTTTCTTTGAAGTGGAAATAGAGAGAGCCCATTATATTTTAAATTATTGAGCATTATATTTTAAATGATTGAGTGCAAGACAAGGTGATCATAGAACATACACATTGAAAGTGAGTCAGGAAAAAAGTTGCTTTAAAATACAGGCAGACTCAGAGTATGATGCAGGGAAGTGGGTTGGGGAGAGACTTCTTTTTTCTCTTTTTTGAAAAAGGAAAAAAATATGAAGCTGGATGGTTAGGGGTGTGGAACATATCTAGATGGTGTTGAAAGGGGAAAAAAGGATGAAAACGAATTGTATGAAAAACAAATTTTAAATTAAAAATGAATAAGCAAATGAGATGTTATGAGAGGGTTGCATATTTTAAGATGTATGTAAGTTTACCAGATGCCTGAGAAACACCAAAATAAAAAGATTTTGCTCATAAAAAAATAAATAAGGTGATCATAGTTAATTATTCTCTGTCATCTTCTTGACACTATTTGTTTTGCTATTATAAGAATATAAACACTTCAATCAGAATTTTCTTCATGTTCCAACAGTGTGAGGCTCTTTGTGATGACAGATTTAGACTGTTCTGGCATTAAAACTGTTCTTCACTTTTTAGGTAGAATGGCTGAATTCTTTCTGTTCACATAACTGTCAGGGACACCTAAGACCACTGTTGGGATTCATGTCCATGGCAGGGACTTGTTGAGTTCTGTGCTTTTGGAAATGTTCTCCTAGAATCAGTAGCTGAGCTCCCTGCACTGGGAAAGCTGCCTCTCATCACCTCTGTGACAGATAGTAGCCAGATGCAGATGAGAGGTTACAAAAAATAATGTACTACATTCATAACAACTCCTCATATACGCTTCCAGATGACATCATTTCTAGTCCTTTTACAAGTCTGTGTGTGACAAGACTTAAACTGTCATTTCTCAGCCAGCTATAGCAGCTCCTGACCTCTAGAAAGTTCGGAGACTCCTTCGCACCTCCTACTTTAACAGGCTTCTTGTTCTAGTTTGACTTCTGATGCTGAGATAAAAATGCTCCAACAAATGCAGCTTAGAAGAAGAGAAGGCTTATCTGTCTTGCACTTCCAGGTTACAGTATATTATTGATGAAGTCAGGGAAAAAACTTCAGCAGAAACTTAAAGCAGAACGCCTAGAGAACTCTGCTTGTTGGTCTGCTCATTGGCTCATGCCTAGTTAGCTTTTAAATAAAAGGTTTGGGACCACTTGCCCAGAGAATGGTGCTGGCCACAGTTGGGTGAGCCCTCTTACATCAGTTAGCACTCAAGACAATTCCCCCACAGACATGTGCAAGGGCCAATCTGATCTAGGCAACGTCTCAATTGAGACAGTTGAAGCTAACCAGGACAACATTTCACCTGCTATGAATAGTCCCCTATCGCATTGCCGTTATGTATTTTGACTCTGTCTCTTATCATTTTGTCATTGAAAGGGGCTTTCTTCATCCAAATATTTAACGAAAAAACATAATTTTTTATTTAGTGAGTTTTAAATGAAGTATCTGTCTGTTGATAGTAATTTACAACAAAGTGGAAATGAACCCATGTAATTTGAAGATTCAGTTATGAACATTTCAGGATGAGACAAGAAGGATGAATGTTGGCAGCACAAGTCAGTATGCCAGTCTAGTAAATAACCCAAGCCACACCCAGGAATCTCATGCCACAGAAGAAATATGAATCTTTTATGTCACTGAAAGAAAATCAACCCATCATGGACTTTCTGAAATAACACCAGGTCATTCTACAGAATATTTATTGAGGCATGTTTCACCCAAACAGATTTTAATCTTTTGAATCTAATCTCGAGGTATGAAAATTCAGTGTACGCCACTGCTTAGAAAGAGGTAGAAAGTCAGTAATATTTGTGCATGGTGTGTTTAACAGGATAACAAAATAAGGTATTTTTCATAAGAAAAAATTCTGTTTGAGATTGAGAAAAGAAATAAATAAAAAGCGATGATCTATTTGTGTATTCTATGTATGTGTAAATTCAAAAGTTTGTTAAACAAAGAAAAGCAAAGATAAATGTCATTGGCAAATGTTGCAAAAGTCAACTTTGTCAACTCACTTATTTCTTTTCTCCCCTTTTCATGCTCTTTTTCCAAGCTTCCCTCTCCTTTTCCTGTCTCACTCCTTTTCATTTTCTCCCCCTTCCCTTCTCTTCTCTCTTTCCCATCCCTCCTCTTTGTCCTCCCCTCCTTTCCTCTGCTCCTCTTCTCCTTCACTAATTTGGCTACCTTTTGTGCCTTTAATATAGCAAGCTTAAGTGTGGCTACCACTTGATACACTGTCCTACAATCTGGAGTTTCTCTTCATCAAACCCCTGCATCCCTCACTGTCCATGTCTTCTGCAAAGCACCCTAAGTAGCATCTATTATAGTCTCTGTCCTGATCTGAGGTTCTCCTGCTCAGGAAATATGACTTTGATGGGAAAGGACACAATTCAATGAGTAAGACACCAGACCATTTATTCACAATATTAAAAACAAAACAAAGTCTTCACATCTTCATTCTGGATGACAGTATGGTGCAGGGGGTGAGACTGTTTGTTGAACAAGCACGATGACCTAAGTGTGAGTTCCCAATACCCATGTTAAAAGCAAACAAAGACAAGCAAAAACAAGCAACCACCCTGGGTGTAGCACTGAGTGCACCTGTAACCCCAGTGTTGTGCAGAGTGGAGAGAAAGGATCCCTGGGGTTCTGGCCAGGCTAACTCTAGACTTGTTTGAAATATCGTCTAAAGAGAATAAAATAAAGAACAATAGAACAGGATATCAAATGTGGCCTCTGTGGGTGTGTCCATATTGGTACACACATATGTATTTGTGTGTGTACACATACACATGACACATACATATTTTGTTTCAAAGTTAAAAATTAACCTGTTTGAAATGGTTCTTTATTTCAAGCTTAATTCAGAGCTGGTCTTTTTATTTTCTTGTTTGTGACAAACAAAAACAAAAGACACTCGATGTTTCATCACTGTTAGAAGTGGACAACAGAATGCCAGCTTTCACCCTTTAAACCACTGCTTCCCATCGATTTAATAGACACTTGATAAGTTAGAGAGATCTCTGGTGGCCAGAAAGACTTGTTTTTAATTAAAAGTACAGAATGCTGAGAAGAAACATCTTCAGTAAATGCATTTTTTTTGCATGGAAACTGTCTTTTCTCACAAATTAATCTGTTTAATGTATGGAAAGTGGTAAACATTCACCCGCATATGGTTTGAAGATCTAAAGCCGTGCTGAAAATCACCTTTAAATCAGCTCACCAACACTTTCCTTTTAGTCAGCTGAAGGGTATCATGAGTTTGTTGTGTCCTTTCTGTCCCCATTTATTTTTAAATCCTAACATTCACACAAATATCCATAAGCGACATATGTATGTTGTTAATTCAACTTGAAGCCAAGTCCAGTATTATCCCTTATATGGAGTTGTGTCTTTTTTCTTGTTTAGTCATCAAGCCTTAAATATCTACCAGTGTGATGCTTGTAGCATAGGTTCATCTCTTTTCACTGATGGAAGGTAAAATGTCATATAAAAGTACAAAAAATATTTATGGGCTAGTGGTGTAGGAGGGTCTTCTATTTGTGTATTGCCCTCATTGGTCAAATAAAGAAAACTGCCTTGGCCATTTGATAGGGCAGCCCTTAGGTGGGCGGAGTAGACAGAACAGAATGCTGTGAGAGAGAAAGCAGTGTGGCAGACGCCATGCTTCTCCAGCACAAGATGGACACTGGTTAGACTCATGCAGGTAAGCCACAACTCAAGTGGCGATACACATTAATGGAGATGGGCTAAAATAATATGTGAGAGTTAGCCAATAAGGGGCTGGAGATAATGGGCCAGGCAGTATTTAAATGAATACAGTTTCCGTGTAATTATTTCGGGTATGCACCGGGAGCCGGGTGGGACAGAACAAGGGGCCCTGCGCCGGGAACGCAGCCCAAACCCCTCATTGCAACCGGCTAGAAATTTTCAAAATTTCACATATCCAATTATTCCAATGAGAAGATGAGGATAATCAAGAGCTGTGCTCCAGGGAGTATCTATGAGAAACAAAAGATGGACTTGCCCTGGGCAGTATGGCTGGAGATAGACAGACTTGACTTGCTGAGTTGTGGTCCATTCAGTATGTCCTTTGTCTATCTTCAAACATACAGTACCTCTGCATCTTCCCCCTGCATTAAAGAAAACCAAGATTACCAAAATTATTCTTTTGCCTGTATTGATTCTTAAATTTAAAAAATGCATTATCCATGAAACACCACTGCAGTGTTTTAAAAAAATAAATATTTATTTTATTTTATGATATGAATGTTAGCCTACATATACATATGCACGCACGCACACACACACACACACACACACACACACACACACACACACATACACATCCACCCACATGCATGCTGTACCTGTGAATGACAGAAGAAGGATTGTATCACATGGAATTCCTGTTACAGGTGGTTTTGTTGACGTCATGGCTGACGTGAGGACGGGGTAGATTACGGCCGCAGGTAAAAGCAGCTACTGCCCTCGGGATCCTGTGGGAAGCACCTGCTGCTGCAGCAGCCTCCTTCATCCTTTCTGGGACACAACTGGGGCCAGATTTCCAACATCCTTAAATAGACCTCCTTGGAGCTCCTTCAGTGAGTTCAATGGAGTCTGTGTTGCATGCGTAATGAATCGAATGGACTTAATAGACATCTATAGAACATTCCACCCAGGTCCACAAGTGCTTAAATGCAGGGCCACCTCTCCAGTCCTTAAAGAACTTTGAAAAAAAGCGGTGAGAGTAGGCACCCTTCTTCCTAGAGGAAACACTAAATGTTCATCTTAAACAGTGGTGTCAGCTAAGGGACATATGTGGTTTATTGTGTTTAGGTACACTTCCTTCATAACCTGAAGTGTTGAGAGTAGATGGATTATGTCAAATGTTTTAGTTTTATGCCCCTGCATCTATTGCAATAATACCATGATTCTATTGTTTATTTTATTAATTTTGACATATAAAGTTCATTGATTTGTGTGTTGAACCATCCAGGAAAAAAATCACATTAAAAAAATTTTTTAGAGACTTTTTGCCTTTGTCTTTTCCAAGCTTAGTGCTGTGAATGTCCTTTGTGAAAATTCATCTTCTATTTTACTATTGTGAAACTCAACAGTTCCTTTTGATAGAGGCTTCTTATTGCTGTCTCAATGTTTACATTAGTTGATTGTTCAGATTTTCTATTTCAAGATCCAGCATCGTAGGTTGTTGTGTCTAGAGTTACCCAATGCATTTGATTGTTCTTAGGAATCTCTTATTATCCTTTATATTATATTGTCGTCGGGAGTAAGGGGACCACATTTAATTTTATTTTAGTAGTTTGCTTTTATTTTCATTTTATGATTAAGGTATTATTGGTTTGTCTTATCATTTCAAAATCAACCACTCTCAGTTTTATTGATTTTTATCTTGCCAACTATTTCATTTATTTCTTGTCCAGTCGTTGATATTTTCCCTCTTTGTTAACTTGGGTTTGATTTGTTTTCCTTCTTATAGTTCCCTGCATGCCCCTTTCAAGATACTTGGTTAACAAGTGAAAACACATCAAGAGTGAAGTTGGGAAGCAATAAGAGATATTTCATGTAAATGGGCAATGAAAGTGAGAAAACCTAGATCATTATTACACAATAGGCTTTACGTCAAAAGCTGCATAAAATATAAAAGCCATTTCATATGAAGTGTAAATGAAAAAGTAGATTCACCAAAAAGATGAGATGGTTGTACATTTAAGTGTAACCAATATGAGGGAAAATAAATGCATAACATAATTACTAAACATTTTGAAGACAAGAGTTCAGTAATATAAAATTGAGAACCTCAAGTTATTATTTTCAATAGTTGACTATACATCCATAAAATGAATAAACAGACTTGACATTCCCCCTAGAATATGGACCTGTCATAGATACATGCAGAACATTCCATTCAATAGCAGCAGGCTACCAAATCTCTTAAGACAATTTAGATTTATTTATTTTTTATTTTTTGTGGATGGGTGTTTTGCATGCATGTATGTATGTGTTTGTGTTTTGCTGGAAGAACCAAGAGGAGGGTGTTGGGTTCCCTGGAACTGTGTTACAGATGGCTTCCCTGTATGTGCTGGGATTTGAACTCCCATCCTCTGGGAGACAGTCAGTGTTCTTAACTACTGAGACATCACTTCAGCCTAGAATACCCATTTTTAAATATACATGGAATGGAATATTTTCCAGAGTAGGTATGTGTTATGCCATCAAACAAATTTAACCGATTTAATAGGTTTAAAACCTTTTTTCATTTTACATTCCAATCTCATTTCCCAATCCCTTTCTTCCTTTCATTCCCTCTACCTCCCCCAACTCCCATCCACTCCTCAGAGAGGGTAAGGCACATTGCTTTGGGGAAGGTCCAAGGTTCTCCCTACTATATCTAGGCTGAGAAAGGTATCCCTCTAAAGAGAATGGGTTCCAAAAAGTCAGTACAAGCAGTAGGAATAAATCCTGGTGCCACTGCCAGTGGCCCCACAGTCTGCCCCAGCCATATATTGTCACCCACATTCAGAGGACCTAGTTTGGCCTTATGCTGGTTTCTTCCCTGTCCACTTAGAGTTGGTGAGCTCCCATTAACTCAAGTAAGCTTTTTCAGTGGGTATCCCTGTCATGGTCTTGACGTTTTTGCTCATTTTCTCACTCCTCCCACTCTTCGACTGGACTTTGGAGCTCAGCCCAGTGCTCCACTGTGGCTCTCTGCTTCTGCTGCCATCAGTTGCTGGATGAAGGTTCTATGGTGACATTTAAGATAGTCATTAATGTGACTACAGAGTAGTAACAAGGAGAACCCTAAGAGTAACATATATAGATCCCCCTGGCAAGGGTAAGTAGACAAGATCTCTTGAGAAAATTGGGAACATGCTGGTTGAGGAAGGAGGGAGGATGGAAAGGAAGGAGGAGGGGTGATGGAGATGGGGAGGAGAACTTGAGAGAATGGGATAATCAACATGGTAAAAGGACAGAGATGGAGAGCAAGGAAAGAGTATCTTTATTGAGGGAGCCTTTATGGGGCTAGCAAGAAACCTGGCACTAGAGAAATTCCCAGGGATCCACAAGGATGACCCCAGGTAAGACCCTAAGCAGTAGTGGAGAGGGTGCCTGAACTGGGCCTGCCCTGTAGGTTTAAAATCTTAGCAAGCATCTTTTTAGATAAAAAAGAAAATAAAATTAGAAATCAAAGCAGCAATTTAAGAAAATACACAAATGTGTAGACATAAAATGTTATGCTCTTTAACTACCAATGGGTCACAGATGAGACCAGTAAAAGAAAATTTACCTTGAGAAAAACAAAACCAGAAACAATGCAACTGAAGTTAAAGGATGAAGCAAGACCGTGCTTAAGGGGGCATTTGTAGTGATCAATGCCTATACCATAGAAGAATAAAAATCACTGATAAGTTAAGGTTACTCCTCAAGGGACTGTCTCGTGAAAGATTCATCAGGATGACTTTACTGAGCAGCAAACAGAGCAGTCTCAAACACTAACAAGAATTGCACCTTGCTTATGAGTTTATTTGGTTTCCCAGCAAGGCATATATTCTGTTTAGCAGGCTTGGCATTTTCTAGGGGACATTCTTTGGTTAGCTCACATTTTACTCTGTTATTTAATGGCAGGTCTCACTTTCTTCTTCAATGTCATTGTTTGCTCAGAAGGCACAGAACTCTCTGACTCTGTAAAGAAATAACCCTTCATTTTAGTATGAATACAGCATGCTGGGGCCTAGTGCTTTAGGCTAAAGCCATTGTTAGGAAAAACCCTAACTGGGGAATGTATCTGCTAATTACGGGTACCCAGTGATTGTTCCTGCATTTGGATTCCCAATCTTGTAGGAAATGACACAAGTATTTAAGGTCTAGGGAAAACTAGTCCTTGCCGGCTGCCTGTCCCAAGAGTCCACCTTACAAGGAAATTTCCGATATGGTTAAAAAAAAAGTATTGCCTTAAATAGTCCTTCTTATTATTAATGATTTACTTTATTTTCGTGTGTGTGTGTGTGTGTGTGTGTGTGTGTGTGTGTGTGTGTGTGTGTGCAGGACAGAGGCATCAGATCCCTGATTTTAGATGGAGAGACAGCCAGTGTGGGTGTTGGCAACCAAACATGGTTCCTCTGCAGGATCAACAAGATCTCTTAATCGCTGAGCCCCTTCTCCTGCCCTTTGGCTCATATATTTCTACCCACATTTCTTCACTTTTGTCTTCATTTATTGAGAGTAGAGGAGGCAGTTAGCAGGGTCACAGACGGCAGTGACTAGTGCTTCCTCTGCCCACAATTGCTCCTGGACATGCCTCTGATGTTTTGTGAATGGGGTAACCTGTCTTTGAAGCGTGAGTGGTAGCTGACCCAGGCATGCCCATTGGAAGCTGCTTACTGGAAATGTAAATCGCACTGATGTAACAGATGAGGCCACCTCCATCTTGACACACAGACACAGCTTTTTGGAAACTGAGATTTTATTATGAAATCATAATTAAATCACTGTGTGTACATTTTTTCCAGTCCATGAAATGACCATGAAATATGTCAACTTTTTCCAGGAAGTCACTGTGAAATCAGCACAAATATTTCCATCAAAAAATGGACCTCTGTGTAGATTAGAGCAAGGATTGCCGCAGGCTTTCTATCTGTGCTGCTCTAATTAAATGTTTCTTGTCAGAGGAAAAAGCTTTTAATACTTTTTTAGAACTAATTTCATATCTGTGTGGCCTGGACTTAGGAGGTTTGCTGCAGAAATGGGAAATATGGTCCTCCAGGACCTGGTTGCGTTTTAGTCTCTATCTTCTGACTGTAGGTAAAGACAACTGTAATAAACCTTCATATCAAGGAGAGAACCTGCCTTGTGATTTTACCATCTACTGTGTCTTGTCTGTTTGCACTTCCCCCACACAATCTGTCTTCTCAGACGTGGCTTTCCTTCAGAGTTCTCACTTTCACAGCCCACTACTCCTGCGGTAGGAGAGCTCACGAGCCCTGAAGAAGTGTCCCAAAGAAGATATGCGCATGAGGTTAAGGAAGGGACCGCACGGCTGGTCTAATTAGCTGTGTTGAGGCATCCACATGCCAATCTGTGCATTCAGCTTTAAATTGAGATGTGTACATAGTAGATACTTTAGTCCTCAGTGGTAGACACTACCCAGGAGGTATTTGAGCTTAAGTTTTGAGAGCTATTCCTATATAATTTTTCTTGAGGAAAATTTCATTTGTAGTGGGGATAGTAACTTGCATATATTAATAAGGCTATCCAACACTTGCATTTTATTTAAAATTCAACACTTTATCTCCTGACTGTAGATGTGGCATGAATATATTCAGCATTTCATGACAGGCATATGCTTAGAGAAGAAAATGCCTACCTTGGATCATGAGTTCAAAATTAACTTGCTTAAAATATTATGTACAGCTAGTGTGTTTCTCATTGAGTCCTACATAGAATGATAAAAACCTGGGAATGTACGTACCAATGTGCTGACAATGCTTTTTCAGGGAAATGGACCAAATAATGTATGTATGTATATATGTATCTATCAATCCATCTATCTCTATATATGCATATATAAAATATCTGTGTATATGTATAGACATATATTTATAAATGAATTTATTAATGCATATACATTTCTTCTGTTTATTCTTATTTCCAAAATTTCCCATTACAGACCTGCATTACCTGTGTCCCAAAATGTTAAAAGGAGAGAATTATGTATAACACATGCACTTTGAAACATTTCTAATTTAAATGTACTTGCTGTTAGCAATTTCACATCATTTGGCTTGGCTCGCTGAGCTTCTCAAGTGATACCAGGCTGTTTATATTAGAGAGTACTACAAATTGGATAACCAAAAGTCTCCTAGAGAGAGCTCATAAAATGACATGGTTGGATAGAAACCTGAACAGATGGGCTAGCTCTGCCATGTGCTGTATTAACCCCGCTGTTCTTAGTCTTTGGCCAACAACACATTGGGAAAGTACAGTTCTAAAAATAAATTGGTGGAAAGAAAGATGCTAATCTTTGAGTTGGGACTTGGTAGACAAGCACTTGTGGGATTTTTCCACTCTTATTAACATCATTTTTTTTTTAATGCTTGTAAAAGAGAGTTTAATTTTAGAGGGCTCCCAGGATGATAAGTGTAATGGGGGATGAGGGAACCTCAGCCCAGCGTCTTTCCCAGCACTTCCTCATGAGTCAGTCCGTTACATCGCAGCTAGTCAGCGTCATGTCTGGTGGCGCATATGAGGATGATAATCAGAGGAAAGTGGATTTGTAATTGACTAAATCAGAAGAATAGAGCCATTTCCAGATCTGGATGTTCCAATGGCTGGAAACCAATGGCAAAGATATGCAGACAGTACTGTGGGGAAGAAAAAAAAGTATGTTATCTGTCTAGAGGTCAGAAGCTAGTCCTGAGTCATCCATCTGAATTATGCATTAAAAGAACAAATGATTGCAAAGGTGTTTGTTGTCACAGTTTAAAATGAAAATATCAGCAGGAATGGAAAATTTCAGTTTGGGAAAAAGTCCTTTCATAAGCTGATGGTTCAAATCTCTAGAGATGGCTGAAGTATATGTTCACAAAGAAAGAAAAAATAAGGTCTGTCTATCCTATTCTTGTTAGAGAGTGGGCGGAGACTGTATGGTCAGAAAGGCTGGATTCTTGTCCAATCTATTATTGACTAGGTTTATGACCTTAACCAATCACTTACCCATGTGCAGCCCTAACTAGAAAGGGTTACATACGTATAAAGACATGATGTTAGGATGGGCTTATTGAGGGGAATAAGGAAAGAACTGAAGGGAGAAAATGTGGCAAGTATATTTAATTGTATGTGTGTATGAAATGTTCAAGAATAAAGAAATATTTTAAATGTTATTTTAAAGACGATGAGACTTAAGCTACAGTCAGCTAGGGGAAGGGTCAGATCTCCCACTTAAGTGGCACACTGTGTCACACTTCAGCTTCCACAATGAGATTTTTGTTTGTATGTATGTTTGTTTGTTTGTTTTAAGTTTAATTTAATTTTCAGGTGGAGGTTGCAAGGGCAGAGGGCAGATACAAAGGGATAGGGAGATGAATGGGACCAGGATGCATGATGTGCCATCCACAAAGAGACAATAAAAAGTTAAAAAATGATAAGAGGCTAATTTTCAACAATTATTTTTTCTGTTGAGCATCTATATACCTTTAACTGTACAATCTAAAGATTTCTATATCCAATAATGTTAAAGATATAAAAATGGTTTCCCTGGCAACCATTTTACATTTAAACTAACTTAAATGTTGTTTTTAAAAATTCTTTTCTTGAAAACTACTAAAGCAATGAATCAAAAGATTATCATTTTAATCTCATGTATTTTAATAAATAATTTACCTTAATTTTGTTACCAGGAGACAATTCAGATATTTTCATGTTTCATAATTGAACTCTTTCCCTTCAAATGTAAACTCCTATGTACAGCTCATTTATTTGACTATTTATTTATTTTTCCTGATTCATTAAGACTATCTTTAAGATGGAAATAAAACATAAGAAATGATAAAAACTAAAACAAAAATAATCCAGTTTGGTGATTTTATGGGATTCCTGACGATGCAAAATTGTGGGTTTCTGTATCTACATTTGTTTCTTGTGCTTTTCCTGTGATTCTTTTTTTATTTTTTTGGTTGTTTTGTCAAATTTCCATTTTTGCTTTTACTCATTTTATTGTTATTCCTTAGATGTTTGTTTTCTAAGGAGAGACAGAAAAGGTCTGGATTGGAGAAGAGGTGGCAGGTAGCTAGGAGGAGTGGGGGAGGGGAAACTGCAATAAGAATATATTGTGTATGATAAAATGTATTTTCAATAAAAGAAAAATTAATTAGGATTTTTTTTACCGCAAAATTTCCTTTCTATATATTTCCTAACCAAGTTAATTTCTTAAATTTAATTTTTTAAAAATTTAATATAACTCAAAATTTCCTCACAACTAATTTTCAATTCATAATTTCACATGTCTCAAATAAATGAATAAAGTTCTTATCATTACAAAAATGATAAGAGGATACTATCTTACAGAGAATAAGTAACTGTTTAAGGTCATAAGCCCAGTTAATAATAATATTGGTGACATTTCTCCTAATTTTGGCTTTTCATAGTCTTTCCACTTCCTCTTTAGTGATGTTTCCTGAGCCTTTGTGTGTGTGTGTGGGGGGGTTATTGGTGAGTATACTCTTAATTTAAAAATTAGTCTAATCTTGGGAGACTGTCAATAAACTGTTTGTATTACAAGCATGAGGGCTTGAATTTGGTCCAGAGTCCACATCAGAAAGTTTGGTGGGGCTGGAGTGGTGACTCTGGGTAAGAATGCTTGCTATGCTTGCAGAGGGTCCAAGTGGTCCCAGCATCCATGTTGAATGGCTTACAACTGCCTGCTCTAGATGCACATAAATTGAAGCCTTCTTCAGGCATCTCCACTGGCAAACATATATTCATACTCCCTTCTTCCTTATATACAAAGAAATAATAAAATTAAGTATTAAAAAGGCTCAGGAGTGCATGCTTATATTCCACATCTGGGAAGGCAGAGAAAGGACAATCTTTGAGCCTTGCTTGCCAGCCAGTCTAAACTATTTGGTGAGTTCCAATTTACTGAGAGACCCCTGACTCAAAATCCAAAGTGGGTAACACTTCTAGAACGATGTGGGAGATGGACGCACACATACACATACACACACACACACACACACACACACACACACACACACACACACACACACACAGGCACACACACATGAAAACAAATCAAATCCTAAGAAAGGAATGGTTTATTCTTATTTTTAAAAAAGTAGAAAATTTAAAAACAAGAGTTATTGTTTGGACTCTATAATGAAAAGCATTAAAAACTGGGTAATCATGAAATATTGAAATAGAAACACAAACATAGAATAAACACTCAGACTCTACAAAACTAACTTGGCATAGTGGACAACTCAAGTGCTTATGAAGAAAATTCTGATTTTAGTAGAGGAACACCCCCCCACACCTCCCATGATCCTATTCATCTGAAATATCTCCAAAACACATCTTCCTATTTCTTGTCTAACTAAGAACTGATAGCTTTAAGCTAAAGTTCTAGGCAGCATGAATCTCCTCAGGAATCTACTGAGGAGTTTAAGGCCTTTACCTGAATACTACCTGCTTCAGCATAACCCTTAGTAAGGGACCGAGATTACTAACTGTGGCTGGTAGGGAAGATGGTATAGAACAGTGTTCCATTTTCAAGTATTGGAAGGAGGAATTAATTTCCCAAATCACCTTCATTAAGGCAACTCCGTGCTGTGTTCACTCAGTGACATCGCCTCAAAACTTTGTGCTTTCTGTTTTTTTTTTTTTTGTATACTGTCATCAGATCAGATTTCCTAATAACTTGAAGATTGAATTGTCAAACATTAGGAGGGCTTAGTAACTTTTCTGTGTCAAATAGACAGACATTGAAGGAAATTCAAGTGCAGTTTGACACTGATGTATTTGTCCAGTTCATCTTTTCCTGCCCCATTGCCACAGCCAAGACATTACATTGATGACCAATATAGGAAGCTCCCAGTTTTAGTTTATGCTCCAGTATGAAGAGTAATGCATAGGAAAACCTGGAGACAAGTCATATTTCTGCTTTTAAAGGTTATAAAAATCTCAAGGTTGGAGCTTTAGCTCAGTTTGTAGAGTGCTTGTCTAGTATGCTCAGTTTGAGTTCCATCACCAGAATTATATAAACTGGACATATGGTACATGACTCTAATCTCAGTACTCAGAGGCAGAAGAATGAAGATTTAGATATTCAATGCCATCTTCAGCTGGGCAATGAGTTTGAAGTCAGCCTTGGCTACTTGAAAACCTGTCTTAAAAGCATTCTTGTCCTTGTAGAAACTTAAGTCAAGAGGATGATATGACCTAGATATACCTTCACATACTCTTTTCCCTTTGGAGTTTAGAGACTTTTGTTGTTGTTTTCTGTTGTTTGTTTTCGCCCTGCCCCTTGGTCTCAGTGACTCCTCATTTGCCATTTGGAACATTAACAAATATTTTGGATATTATGCTGCAGATTGCTCAGTATATTTTAATTTTTAGGATTATTTGAGTTCTAAAATCATTCAGGATTTGAAAAGGTGATGGTCCCGGCTTTGGGAAAGAACTAATGTTAAGATGGAAAGGCCCCTCCAGAACGCCCTCCATCATGCTGTGGAGACATTCTACCAGGAAGCCTGGACTTTATTTGGCTCTCAGACTCTTCACAATACATCTTTCTTCCTCCTCAGAAAACCCTTTCAAACTTTGTAAGCATCTTTTTTCCCCAGAGCAATCTTCTCTATAACTTAAAAAATGAATTGTGGTGTGCCTGTGTCCCCTTTAGAGGTATTTGCAGATGATGAACTGACCTGGAAGGAGAAATAGAAGCTTTTAACTTTGACATCAATGAAACCAAGAAAATGTGAGGTTTTTCAGGCAAGGCGATTTATATAGGTCCCTTAGCAATTAAAGGCTGGTCAAAGAAAGCCAATTTTAAAGTTGAAGTTTCTTCCTACATCTGTATCACATGAAACTACATGCTTTGTGTGCAGCCCAGTGTATAGAAAAGAGCAATTATCAAAGATAAAATAGAAAAAAATAAATAAAAACAAAAGATTTAAAACTATCTCAGGGTATACCCAAAATGTTTGTTTGTCCTTTTCAGCAGAAGCTTCTTTATTCAGAACGGTTGGATTATCTCTCAGAACCATTTCAACGGGCCCAAATGGGATGGAGGAGACTCCTGAACTCAACGGCACTCAGCCTTCACGTTCCTTTTCAATAATAAAAGTTCTTTTTTGTTTTTCTCGATGCCCATTTTCATGGTTCATTATCCTTCCAAGATGATACTGAATGGAATTATAGTTTTAAATGCTGAATGAGAGAACCGGCTGTACCTTATTAGCCAAAATGTGGCTTTTCTAGCCCTTTTCTTTTTGGTTTTCTTGTATCCTGCACCTGGGAGGGAGATTTTGGGGAGAATATTGGAGTCATCCAAGGTTTCCCTCAGGTCTAGTCTTTGTTGGCTGTGAAATTTACCCCATTATGTGCTACGCTGCCCTTTATTTCCCACAGTTGGCACTTTTCACTATAATTCCTCCAAACAGACACAGGGAGCCATGTGTGGTATTCTTTAAAGGGAACAAATAGATGAGCTAATTGTTTTAAATGCCTCCAATGAGATAAGTGGCAGGGTGCTGGAATTGATCGTTTAATGAGCTATTTGCTGTCACAGAGAAGAGGAAACTCCAGCAGTAATTAATGTTTAGAAAAGGCAAACGTTGTCATCTGAGATCAAGGTAAAATGGAATAATCCCACAGGCAACTTACTGTGGGGAAGTTTAAATGGCTTTCTAGGTATTGGAGGATTGCATGCTTTTTTTTTTTCTCACCTAATGGAGTGTTGACCTTTCTTATACGGTGTTGCTCGAGAATTAGTCTGGAACTTAATTCTGATTTATAAGTGTTTTCACTTAGAGAACTTTGGATGCCATTCCACTTGCTGTCAAAAGACAAATGGCTACCAAGCTCCCCATTCAGGGCCAGCCATTTACTCACTAAGCAAGTAGTTCCCTTGTCAGGGAAGGGCAATGGCCCAGTGCTTTTGCTGACTATGCAAGCTATGGCACTGGCTATGAGAAAAACGTGAAGACATCTGTTCACCAGGATGACAACTTGAAGGATCTGAACAAGCCTGAAGAGCTAGTTGATATTATTTTTATTATACACATACTTGTTCTATGTGACACAATTAATGCAGAGAAAAGGCAAAAATTATCACAAAACAAGAAGCTTAGAGAAAAAGTGCATACACAAGTGATTTGTTCATTTTCTCCCATTTTGTCTATTACCTTGACAAATCAGGTAGATTGACTGGAGGGATTCTTGGTGAAATGTTGACTAAAATGACTATGTTACCTACTGACGATACACCCTATTCATTGACCATCAGAGCGCTTGTGCTTGTGGTCATTACTGTGCACTGACCGCACTCACTGCTCATTGTGGCCATTGCTGTGCACTGACCGCACTCACTGCTCATTGTGGCCATTGCTGTGCACTGACCGCACTCACTGCTCATTGTGGCCATTGCTGTGCACTGACCGCACTCACTGCTCATTGTGGCCATTGCTGTGCACTGACCGCACTCACTGCTCATTGTGGCCATTGCTGTGCACTGATCGCACTCACTGCTCATTGTGGTCATTGCTGTGCACTGACCGCACTCACTGCTCATTGTGGCCATTGCTGTGCACTGACCGCACTCACTGCTCATGGTCTCTGGACCAGGCTCAGCCTCCTATCTATTGTCCAACTCCTTACTGCAGTCTTGGGCTCATCTTTGCTCACTCTTAGAATAACTTCCCCCAGAAAGAAGGTTTCTGGTAAGGAAGCTTAGTGTGTTTAGCATTGACACAGGGTCTTTCCTGACTGGCCAATTTGATTTTGCATTACTGTTGGACCAGTGTAGCCTAGAAAGACCTGAAGAAAGCATGCAACATCATAAACACCTTCTGAGAACTGAAGAGGAGGGCACGATGAAGTCACCAGGATAGAGGCAAGTTTAGGCAACTCGGACATTTGGCATTTTACACAAGCAGGTTACACAAGCATTAGGGTGAACTAATGGATCTTGCTGGATTTGAGTGCAGATGAATGAATTTTGAATTGTAGAGACTGAATTTGAACACACATGCACTCAGACATACTTGCATACAGGCAGACAGACAGACAGACACACACACACGGGAAAGGCCTAACATTTTTTTCAGTCTTTTTATAAAGGTATTTTTTTGAAATTTTCATATAGGAGTATTGTATTTGCATTATTCCCCCCTCTTCTGTATCCCTTCCCAAGTCCTCAAATTTATTTTTGTCTCTTATTTGTCAATTCTTATTGTGATATATACATATATATTTATAAATACAACTTTCTGAGTTCAGTGGGTGTTGCTCATATGTGTTTAGAGATGACCTTTGGGGACTGGCTAATCTATCAGAGGTTCATTCCTGAAGAAGACTGATTTTCACTCTCTCAGCAACCATCAACTACCTATAGCTCTTCATCTAGAGGTAAAGCCTTGCTAGAATTAATTCCTCCATTCACATTGGCATGTCAGTTTTTGTATAGGTCCAGTTGAATTTTTAGGGGGTACAGCTTCCTTGTTATATATAGGAGACATGTTACAGCTGATGGTCTGCTCTGGTCCTCTGACTCTAACAATCTTTCCACCTGGGAGGGAGCCAAGTTTTGATGCATTTGGCATTCTCCAATATGGGGGGGTAGTTTTCTAGGCTATAGCGTGGACAACGGAGAAAAGACTTAAGTAGCAGAGTAAGGCTATCCCAAGTGAAACTGAGAGCAGCTGAACTAAGTCCTATTCAAACTCAACAGGATCTGATGGTAATGAGGACACAGTTTTCTTCTACACAAAATAAGAGGACTCAGGAAGTTACTCAGTTGGGGCATTTGACTTCCATGCTCTACCCTCTGGCAAGGTGACCAGGCTCCTAAAGTGACCTCTAGCTATAGCAGAAGAATCTGAGTTGAAATCTGGGGTTGATGTTTATTATAAGATCCTCAACTTCAAAATGGGTTTGTAAGTGTATTAAAAAATACCTCATGAAAAGGAGCTAGGAATGCTTAAAAATTAAACTGAGGCTCATTTCCAGTGTTAAGTCAGGTTACGGACTTAGGAATCCATTCCATCTTTACAGTGAAGCAAGACATCCTGATTGTACTGCCTTTTGTTAGGGGTGGGAAAGAGGTGATGATACACTGGTATGTCCTGCTGACCATCCTAGGAAATGAATTCGAATTGAGGTATTTTAATTTGGGAACTTCTGAAGAAATTTTAACATGGGAGATAGCTCCAAAGGAAAGTTGCCAGCAAGCACATTGCCAAGAAACGGCCTCCCAGATGATTCAGGAAAATACAAGTATTCAGAATGAGAGATGTTTAGGATTAACTTTAAGACTTAAATTTCTATTTTTGGAAAGGTAAAGTGAATATTGGAATGATGTAAATTTATTTTTTTCATAAGGAAAATAATTTAGTGAAAAATCGCTATAAGATATAATTTTATGATTTGAACCTAAAACGTCTCCCATGGGTTCTTGTTTTGAATATGTCTTGCTTAAGTGGTGGTGACATCTTGGGAGGCTATAGAGTCTTCAGGGGTGAGACCTGACTAGCTGAGATGGGTCACAAAGGGTAGGTTTTTTGAAGGCTGTACTAGCCCATGTTCCCTACTCCACTCTCTGTTTCTCAGTCTGTATGGATATGAAAAGGCCAGACATGTTCCTACCATCAGGAGCTGCTCCCCAGACTTCCATGATAGACAAAACCCTCTGAGTCAGTGAGTCAAAATAAACCTTTTCCTTTCTAATATTTCTGCTAGGTAAAATGATAATAGAAATGCAAAAGTAATTGATACAATATGTATTCAATATGTGCTTAAAACAATCTACAGTGCCCAGAAGTAATCAATAAACAAATCAGTGGTTAGTAAGAATTTGTGTCCATTCGTCTTCAACATCAAGTAAAGTCTTTGACCTTCAACACAAATAAATCATATATATATATATATATATATATATATATATATATATATATATGTAGATATGTCATTCCACAAGCAAAGAAGGTTCATTTGGCTATAAATAAACTATAAAGCAAAAAATTGAAGATAAACTTTAATGTTGAAAGCCTACTATCACCTGGTGATTATAACAGTATTCTACTCTTGCATAAATGTTTTCAGCATCTATGTAAAATTGTAATTTCTTAATGTTTCCAGCCCCATCCACAAGGACTTGTACTATGCCAATAATTCCTTGTCTCTATAGTTGACAGATAGGTAGAAAGCTACTAAAAGAACATAAGAAACATATACATTCTGTTTTGTTCAATTAAAACAAAATATTTATTTTATTTGTATATGTGAGTGCTTTATATACATTATTGTGTACTGGATGTGGGTCTGTGATCCTCAGAGGCCAGCATAGGGCATTGGATTCTCAGGAACTGGAGTTTCAGATGCTTATGTGCTGCACTGTGGATGTTGGGAATTGAATCTGGGTCCTCTGGAAGCAGCCAGTGCTCTTAATCACTGAACCATTTCTCAAGCTCCACATTTATTTTGACCTGTCATGTTTTCAGCATCTTTTGCCTAGAAAAATACTTGGTGATATTTAAGCCATGTTTTATGCCCACCAACAACCTTATATCATCCTAGAATCAGATAGATACCCATTGCAAAGGTCTTGGTGAAGCAGCAGAGAGGGCATATGTCCCAGGTCTGCATGGGCTTCTCTAGAGTGGCCATAAGGTTGGACTCCAGACTGTAAGAGTGGTTAGAGGGAAAAGAGAAGACTACAGCTTTCTTCAGTATCTGTGATAATCAAAATATAGACATATGCAAGAAAATCACTAAACTGTTCTTAAGTATTTTTTTTTTGACTCTGTCTTTTGGGCTATTGAGTTGACTTGTTAGATGAAGCTACCAGCTGCCAAGGCTGATGACTTGACTTGGATACCCGGGAACTACGTGGTGAAAGGCAAGCACTGACTTGCACCAGTTGCCGTATGACTTCTACATATATGTCATAGCACATGGATACCTCCCCACTCACAAAATAAATCTATTTTTGTTTATATTATTAAATTTATATTTATTGTTTTGCCTGTGCATTGAACTTATACTCAAGGCTAACCAATAATTCATGTTGGGAGATGAGAGGAGAATAAATAGCTTAAAAATATAGTGAAGGTACAGATGCCCTCAAGTGCAGATGATGACAAAATAATTGATGCAGAGAGTGAAACTGTGCTTAGAAGAGGGGGAGCTCACTGTGGTCTCAACAGTACTGTAACTTCTTATTTAAGGATTCCCAGCCTCTAGAATGGGAACAGGATTATGTGACAACAATAAAGGGGACAGAGGCCACTTTAAACCAACAATGCTGCTTTCAAATGAGAAGATACCCTTACATGTGAAGTTGTGGAAAATGTTATCCTTTCTATGAAGATGTCAGCCTGTTTTAGTGATTTACATTTTCCTGTCTATTGTTCCCTAAGTGTGGAAATATACCCTTTTGATTGAATTCTTTCAGCATTGAAAAATGACCTCATACCTTTGTAAGTATTAGTCACATTTTAATGGAGACATGTTCAATGTTTGGACAAGAACTCCGGAATATCCTGAAAACATTAGCATCACACATGGGTGAATTTCAATTACTGATAGAGCCTCCGATTCAACGTACTTCCTATATTATGATCATGGATGAAGGTGAGCTTCAGATGGTTAGTGCCTAGAGGTTTTGAAGCAACCAACCAAAGGCATTATGTTCTGTTTGTGTCCTTTTGGTTCTTAATTGCTTCTACTTCTATCGAACAATATGTCTGACTCAAAAATATTCTATACCTCATGGTTCTGGAGATTCCTCAGCAGTTAAGAGGACTGCTCCTCTGGTAGCAGACTCCAGGATCTGTTGCTCTCTTCCAGCCTCCGTGGGCATTGTATACAGAGTTCACATAGAGAGATTCATGCAATCCTCATACACATAAAAATAAATATTGTATCTAAAATATATACTGTGCTTTGGAAATGTGACCTCGTCTGTATAAACATATCTTTCAATTAATGTTCTGTCATCACTTCCCATTAGGAATACAAGGAAAGCGAAGCCAAGATGGAAATAAGGGATTCAGATTAAGTCTCTGGAAACCGAAATGCGTTTCCTTCTTTAGGCTTGCTCTTTTCTGAAGAGAAATAAAGGAATGGATATAGTAGATGGTGAGATGCTGAGGAGGGAGAAGAAACTGAGGTTGGGATGTGATGTATGAGAGAATAATAAAAGGGAAAAAGGACAATAAAGAAAGGGTTGAAGACAACCAACTCGAGAAAGAAGCCTGAGTTAAACTTGGCAAATGACTGATAAGAAGCTGGGCCTCCTGAATTCCTAGGACGATCTTTATCACATAATGTGAGAGGGAGTGATCCTGATCACATGACGTGAGAGGGAGTGATCCTGATCACATGATGTGAGATGCTTGCTTCATTCTGCAGGCAGTATGAGCTGCAAAGTTGCCTTTAAATATTATTCTGAGTGTGGCAGGAGGTGCAGACAAAAGAAAAGCTTCAGTACACCTTAGGTTGCTCTTAGGACCCCCACTTCACCTGCTGTACCCCATCTGTTAACTGGGTGGAGATAATACTTACATATGGCTAGAATGTGAAGCTTCAGTCATGGTGCTGAGGTAGGGCAGCTGCCTCATCAAAGAAAAGGGCCATGAATTCACAAGAGGGAATGAAGCCCACTCAGACAAACAAGAAGCCACAGCTATCCCCTGAGAGTCATTTCTTTCATTTCCCAATCAGTTCTGATAAGCCTGGCTTCAAGAAACGAGGGATGACTAGATCCACAGAGCATGTGGGAAAGCACATCACAAAGCCAGCTTCATCCAAAGTGCTAGGCACAGCATCTCCCGCTCCCTTCCATGTCCACTCAGGGAATGGATGTGTTCTTGGTGCTCTGGTGTTGACTTAAGCTTCTTAATTTGACAACTACTCAGTAGTACCTTAAATATATTTTCAGAATGTCTTATTGTTTTTTGTCAGGACTAGGTCTGCAAGGAATAATCTACCTCTATGTTAAATAAGGGATGGAGAGCTTAGAAATTCCAAGATGATTTATCTCTTTTACAGAGGAAAGAGTTGGATCTCTCAGGACAAGGACCAAGATAAGATGTACAAATCCAACGCCCATCAATTTCCCATACTGAGCAATACAATAGGGAGGGAAGATTTGCTGGCCTTAAGTCCTAGAAAAAGCCTTACAATAGCCTGTTGATGAGCATAGCTAACTTTATCATACTTATTGCAGCTAGCGAGGGCACCTCTTTGACAGATCTTTGACTGGGGTGTTTTATAAAATTGAAAGATCCTTTAATAGCAGGATACTTCATAATGTCAGTGAGTTTGTATGTATGAATGTGCATACTCTATGTGCATGTTTGTGTATGGAGGTGGATGTTCACATGTGTGCATACTGTGGAGGGCAGAGGGCAGTTTGGGGGGGGGTCACTTCACAGGAGGTGTCCATGTTGCTTTTAAGACAAAGTCTGTCATTGGGACATAGGGCTTCTTAGTTAGACCAAGAATCCCCAGGGATCCACTTGTTTCTGCCTCCTGACTGCTGGGAATCAAATATGTACCACCATGTCTTGCTTTTTGTCTAGGTATTGAACATGGAACTCAGTTCCTATCCTTTCCCATGACAAGCACTATATGGAGTGAGCTATCTTCCAAGATCAATATTTTCAAACAATTTTCAATAATTGGAACTGTGAAAGAGAGGTTTATCAGGCAGGATAGCAGCAAGCTAAGACTCTGATATACAATATAGGCAAAGGTACAGAATCAGATAGATTTTGTGGATTTTCTGTATTCTGAGTAATTTGAACAGTTTTTTTAACTCTAGGAAAGAAGTACTGTTGTTAGTGTTTTGGTCCCTGATGTTTTTGTAAGTGGCCAGTGACCAGGAACACAAAAGTATAGGAAGGAAGTGATTAATATAAGGGCTTCCTCAGCTGTTCATGAAGGGAGAGTCTAGTCAGAGGTTAAAAACTAAATCATAGCTTCAGCTTGGAGCTCAGTGGTACAGCCCTTGCTTAGCATGTGCAAGATCCTGTGTTCAGTCTCCAAGCAAGCAAGCATCAACTGCCACCAACCAACCAAGTGTCAACCAACAAATCAACAAACCAACCAAGTGACAGCCATCCACTAACCAACCAACCAACCAACCAACCAACCAACCAACCAACCAACCATCAACCAACTTAGAGTCAACAAATAAATTAACAAAACAATCAAGTAATAAAAAACAATTAACAACCAACACCCGACAACATTAAACAAACAAACAAAGACAACAAGAAAGCCAATACCAAAACATTTGCTATAGGAGGCTATCAGGGAAGAAATTTGTCATAGGAGTAGATCAAATGAGAAATTGATTATGGCAGGAGATCATGAAAGAACTGGTCATGTCTTTGTGTATGGCCTCTGGTAGTTTGTAGTAGGATTTTCAAGACAGGGACTGAGTAAGACTACACAAGTAGTATAAGAAAATGGTTTTTTATTGGAGGAGCAGAGAAAGGGGAGAATATGAAAACAGAGTGTGATGAACTTTTGCTTGCTAAGCCAGCTATTTGCCCAGGTGAGGGCGTCTGTATGGTTTTAAGAAGGAAGCTGTTTACTTAGCTATGAGACTGTTGGCTTGCGCATAGTCGTCCTTAGGAATTTTCTGAAACAAATAGTGCAGGCTTTTTCTCCCGCTCAGGCTCGAATATCTTGGGACAGATGGAAAAGGCATGTTGACACAGGTGCTCCCAGTCGTAAGAGCAGGTAGTTAGGCATTGTAGAGTCAGACGATTTCAGTTCTCTGGGGGAAATAAATGGCTTGATTTTGTGTACTTAGGGACTCTACAGGGCATACTTAGGGAGACAGTTCATCCACACAGAATGGTAGCAAATGCATAAAGTCTGCATATATACACAGACCTTTGAACATATCAGAAGTAGGCATATATATATACATTAAAGTATGAATTTGTATGTGACATAATACATTATGGAACACATAAAGCTTGAGGCTTTAAAGCAGTTCATTTCACAGTGTATTATAATTTAGAGAGAGTTGGAATAAAAACAGATGGAAACCTCAAGCCTACCTTGGCCTTAGCTTTACACTAGGTGTTGCTTTCTATGTGGGTGATTCATTGACCTGTAGGTCAAGAATCATACATTCCTGTTTTTGTTCTCTCTGGACTCTTTGCTGAACAAATAAATGAGTTTGATAGCAAAATCCCATAGAAAAAGGCAGGTAGGCAGGTGTTACTTTGTGCAACAAACTGGATGGAGTGGAGGAAAGGAAGACAAAAGAGAATCACAGCATAAATAGAGGAGGTGAGTGAGTGAAGGGGAAATCTTTTCACAGTGTGGTAAAACATTGCTGCTTCTTACACCAGAGAGGAAGTCACAGAAGGGCCAACCTGAACCAGGGGGGAAGGAGCTACTAAGGAGACTGAGGCAGGAGGAATCCAAACTTAAGGTCAGCCCAGGATACAGAATGAATTCAAAACCAGCTTGGAAGACTTAGATAGACTGAGCCTCAGGATAAAGAGACAATGTAAACAGAATTCAAATCATAAAGAAGTGTGAAGTATGTTGTTTGAAGGAAAATGGATGTGACTGAAGGTAATAATATTGAGTGAATTAGGCCAGTCTCAGAGAGACAAACATTGAATGTTTTATCTCATTTATGGTTAAATTTTGTGTACTTATAAAAAATCACACAGACACACAAACACACATTGTTAAAGTAGAGGTGTAGCAGTCTTGGAAAAACAAATGGAAAAGGAATAGAGCAGAATAAGAAAAAGAAAGGTTTAAGGTGTTGGGGAGGGATTCATTCAACCTAAAATGGTACACATAGATTCAGTGGCTTATAAAAAATTTAAAATTTAATTTAAACTATTATTTGGCCAGTTCACATTAAAATATGATCACAGAACTTTCCATCTTCCCTTTCCTCTGTCCAGCCCCTCCCAAGTCCCCTCCCACCAGTTTTTTCTGTGTCCTCCTTTACTCTAAAATACATAGCCTCATTTCTAAAATTATTATTATTGCATCTATACCTACCATTATCTTTCTCTATGGATGCATATGAGGATAAACCTGCTGAGTTGATTTTTGTTTTTATATTGATGCCTTATGGTTTACTACGTGGTATTGGATAACAAGTTAAGGGTTTCAATCCTGAGAAAGGCTAGCTCTCCATTTCTTAGAAGTTGATCTCCGCATTGTGTCCAGTTTTGATTTTTTGAAGTTTTATCAAACAAACTTGGTGTTATTTGTCACTCTTCCCCCTTTCCTTTTGTATTGATCCCCCTCACCCCTCCACAGATGAAGCTCTCTTCCTAAAAATAACAATAATAAAAAAGAGGACAGGGGATAGAGTTCAATAATAGAGTGCTTCCCTCTAATTAGTTAGGTGTGGGGATCAACCCCTTGTATCATCCCAATTTTCTAAGAAATAGGGATGTTGAGTTGGGCCAGATTTGAAGACATATATACATGACAATCCAGACATTTATATTATATTTGATTGGTTGGAGAGTGGTTCTTCAACATAAAAAAACAATATATTGGAAACACAGTCTAAAGAATACTGATCCATGAATGGTTCTTTATTGATGGAGCAATGTGAGGGGGGACTTCTTTTGATGTAGGCTGGTGATCCCATTGCATAGTGTCAGGGACAGTATAGAGATATGGCCATGGGTCAGTGCCCAACACACTGCTGTTTGTAAAGATGGTTTTACTGGGCACAGCCATGTGATTCATTTGTATAATGTCTGGTAATTGTCATATTGCAGTATAGAGCCAAGTGTTGCAACAGAGACTGAATAGCCTTCACGATAAAACAAAACAGCAAGCAAGCAAACAAACAAGAAACCCATAAAACCCTCTCACTCTTGGATCTTTGTTTAGCTATAGCATGGGGGGGTCATTGGTGTGAGGGAAGGGAGGGCACAATCAACATAAATGTTACTGTGAAGAAATGCCTGACAAAAATCTTCAAGAGAAAACCTATTTTTTTTATTTATAGAATATATGTTTTGGCAAAAATAGAACACTTATACTTCATCTCTTTCAAAAATGACTTGAAATGTTCAAGCCTGCATGACTCAGAAGATTGTGGTGTCATTGGCAAACATGGTATGATGCAGAACAAAGCTAGTCTAGGGGACTCAGCCTTTTACATATTGATTGAATGGTGACAAATTAGCCCTCAAACTCCCCACAGAAAGATAACTAATGAGATGCTGGAACTATTGACTTGTAACTTGATTTTAAGGTTGTAATGGAAGATTCAGATTCTGAAGTCATCAACAAAAATACAGCTAGACTCATTCCATTTGACAGAACAGTCAATACTCTTCATGACAAAAAGGGGGTGGGGAAACAATGCTGCAGGGCAGGTGACAAGATTGGTCATTGAACATGATGGTAACAAGAGGATAAATGCCTGCATATACTGTGATAGCTTGGAGCCTGTCATTAGTTTCTATCATTGTCCTATGACACTCTGTCAATTAAATAGAAAAACAAAAAGCTCATCTCTTTTGCAGTTTTAGAAAAAGGTAAAATAATGGAGTTAGGACATTGTTCACAGCTCTAGAATGAAAGAAGAGTGTTATGGGCAGATTCTAGAGAATATGATTATTATGTATGGGAACACACAATGACCAGACACTGCCCCTCTTGTGACCCCAGTCAGCTGTCTCATACACAGCTATAAAAATACAGATGAGCCCAGTGTCAGGAGTGATAGTCTAGGTTTCCTTGGAGGATGTGGAGGGAGGGATTATTAGGAAGCCTGAGAAGTTGTTAGATTTTTTTCAGTTCAATAGCTAAGGCATCTATCATAACATGTAATAAAGAAGTTGAATATTCTCCCTCTTGTACTGTAGAGATACATAAATAAACTACTTACATATTTTCAAATGTAGAGTTGGCAAAATCATAGTGAGATAAATTAATATTAATTTAGTTTAGAAATTCTCATCTCTCTGTGCTGGAATATGATTTAAACAATAGTCATATCACATTCTCCATTCAGTGGCTGGTAACTGGACTCTTCAAGTTACAGTTGTTTTATATTCAGTTACCCAGAACAAGACAGAAGGAGAGACAGAGCCAATACCTCCATTCCATTTAGTTAGTTACTTTCTTTTTTCTTTGCCTTCCTTCCTTTCTTCCTTCTTTCCTACCTTTCTTTTTCCTCCCTTCCTCCCTCTCTTCCCCCTTTCCTCCCTCCCTCCCTTCCTTCCTTCCTTTCCTCCCCTCTCTCTACCGTTGTCTGAGGTTTCTGTCCTGCCCAGTTCCTGCAGTCGTTAAGTCCCAAAGAAATCACGCAGAGGTCTACATTAGGTTATAAACTGATTGGCCCATTAGCACAGGCTTCTTATTAACTCTTGTAACTTATATTAGCCCATTATTCTAGTATATGTTAGCCACATGGCTTGATACCTTTTTCAGTGAGGCCGTCACATCCTGCTTCTTCTGTGTCTGGACAAGACTGCAGAGGGAGCTTCCCTTTTCCCAGAATTCTCCTGTTCTCATTGACCCTCCTCTACTTCCTGTCTGGTTGTCCCAGCTATACTTCCTGTCTGGTTGTCCTGCCTATACTTCCTGCCTGGCTATTGGCCAATCAGTATTTATTTAAAACATAATTGACAGAATATAGATAATTGTCCTGCGCCACTCTACCTCTCTCTGTATGTCTCTTGATAGGGTCTCTTTATGCAACCCTAGCTAGCCTGGAACTCAATATGTTGACCAGGATGGGTTCTAATCCAACTTCCTCATCCTTTCAAGCATTACTTCTTTCTTAATTATTACACTTAAGACTTATTGAGATAAAAAATATTGATTATATTTTTCTTCTGAGGAAGGGGCAAAAAGAGAGAAAATCCATTTACTCTGCCTGGTTTGCTGTCATTCATGAACTTGTACAATCCTGAAGTCTATGTTATGCAAATTCATGATGTTCTTCACAGTAAACTTTGAATCACTGGTACTTTCTTTGACATATGGTAAAATAGAGGTAAAATTATAGAAATGGGAGAGAAAAAAAGAAAAGAAACAGGTGAAGCTTAGGAAGAGCTTTAGGAAAATAAATTCTGCTATTTATCTGCAAAAATGACTTTGAAAAGAAACAACTCCAAAAGTGCAGGCAAGGGTGATTGAATATTTACGCTGATTTTCTCCCCTAGCCCTTTCTGTACAAAAATAGATTAACAGAACCAAAAACCATCAACCCCAAGTATAATTCCATGTTGTGACCATGCTCTGGAGGTGCTACGGAAGATCTTCTTTCCAAGCAAATGTACTTGCATGATGACGGAGAGAGAGCGAGAGAGAGAGAGAGAGAGAGCACAGGTGAGACATTTGTCTTTCTCAGATGTCATCAAGCTTTAAACCTTTTGATGTCCTCATGAGGAAAGGAGGAATATTGCTCCATTAGGACCTGTGCTAGCCGTGTGTATAGAAACAGGAACAATAAGACTCTTTTCTGCATCTGTAGCTAGGGATTCAAGGTGGCTATTCTATACTGATGTCTGGTCTCTCAGTTTTAGAGGATGCATGTCTCTTTAGCTCTTGTGTCTTCAGCTACTGTCTCTAGTCCTCTTCCCCACTCTTCCTGGCCTCAGCAGCATGTTCTAGGCAGAAAAAAGGAAAACTGGTGTTGAAGAAGTGGCTCATGCTGGTGCAGTGAGACTATTCTCTACAGTATTTACCATTGTCCATATCTCATTGGACAGCACTGTGATTGCTGTGAGACAATTGCATGCTGCCATGGAGGGCTTGAGCATGGTTTGGATTAGGGTTGGGGCCACCCAGGATAAAATAAGAAGTCTAGAGAAAGGAAGTGAGAGGGAACAGACCTCGAGTGGCAGCTGAAAGTCTTTCAAAGGTGCAAGTCTAATGTCTTCAACATTCTTTGAAGATGACACTGGCTTGTGCTGAACTGCTCAGGACTGATTTTCATCCTTCCAGATAGAGTTTGAAGGGAAAGAGCTTGGTAGATTGCGAGTTCATACAAAGGATTTTTTCAATCTCTTGTAAAATCCACATAAAAAAGAAGTATAACGAGTTCTGAGGTGGAGAAGGAAAATTGAAAGAAAAATGATACATTCACAATGGTGCACTCTTTCCCCTGATTCAATCCTTCAGGTTTTCCTCATTAGAGGAATTTGGGGATAAAAATGAAATAAAGTGGAAGTCAGAAAGACACCTGCTCACATCTCAAATACTGGATATTCTAGGGAGCCTTAAGTCCTTCTATTACTGAAAAGCAATCCTATATACTGTAATATACTTCTGCTTCCAGGCACTGTCAAAATGTCTGGTGTTAAATGAAGTTGCTACTTCTGTTGGGTAGGGCAATTATGTTTCATATTTTAAAATGAATTTTAATATTTGTGTTCTGCTTCCTTGAAGGTGGATCATCTACACAGTAGAGCTTGGAATTCTTCTGCATGGAAAATCTGGCAGGTCTTCCTATTTCTCTATCAGTACAACCTCAGAAATATTTAATTTATACTTTTAATTCTCATTCAGTCTTGTTGCTCAAATTGTCCCCGTGTTTTTATCACATGCTCTCAGTTTGAAGTTTGTTCTTGTTCTCTTTACAAATGCCCCATTTGTCTATTGTTTTAGGGTATTTTATTTTACTTTATTTTATGTTTCTTAGCATTTCCTTATCTGTCTTGCAGGCTCATCTTGCACATTTCCAATCCATGTCCAAGAATCAGCTATTTCTCCAGTCACTCTTGTTTTCTTTTTGTGGGTAATGATATTAGGAATTAATATACATGTTATTAATGAATATTATACATGCATGCATTGCTGCTGGAAGATATTTGCTCTTATCCTAGAGATCAAGGATATGTGTGAATATACACTAATTCATCTGCATGGAGAAATCTTAAAAAAACAAAAATTCTCTGTGTATGTTTGATGTGCCGAAGTATACGTACATGTATGTTCATGAATGTGGGTGTGGATGAGTATGGGCCACAGCATGCATGTGGCCACAGAGGACAGCCTCCAGCATCATTCCCCACCTTCCATTTTATTTAAGGCAAGGCCTTCTGTTGTTAGCTGCTGCGCATGTCAAGTTAGCTGGCCTGCAAACTTCAGAATTCTTCTGCCCCATATCCCATCTTACTGCAGAGGGTTGGGGTTACAGGTGCACACTACTATTTCCAGGTTCATGCAGCTCCCATAGAAACTGAACTTAAGTCCTTGTATTTTCAAGTCAAGCACTTTTATACTGTGAACTATCTCCCCAGTCCACATACATAACTTTCTATTTGTAACCATCTGTAGCTCCATAAAGTTAAACACAGGTTCATCCTGTCCTTCTAACTATAATCCACTGACACAGGAGTCATCTAAGCCTCCCCCCTTCTTTTAACCACAATTATTCACCTCTTTCCCTGTATCTTTCATCCATTTGTTTGACTTTTCATTCCTGGCAGAAGTAGCTGATCTTCTATGAACCTGTATCCCACTGGAAATCACCTTGCTTATGGGAGCACAGTTCTTGGGTATACTATCCTTTCCTTTAGATTGATAGACTAAACTATTTTCCTCTTACAAAGGTTTCATCAGCACCCACAGGGGATTACCCTAGCACATGATTACCAAAAGGAGAGATACTATGGGGCCCATCTGGGTGTCTATACCCCCAATTAGTAATGTTTTTAGTGATAGATTGCTTTGTTTAGTCATTTATAAACTTTTTACTGCACACATTCCATGTCGTATGCCTTTTGACAGATGTTAAAACTCTCACATGGATTCTATTACTGATGAACTGTTGACCTTACAAACCATTGGTTTCTTCCCCCATGAATTTCTTGCAGTCACTCTCTATATACTAGCAGAGATACACAATGAAGAGAAGTTAGCAAAATTAAGCCTCAGAGAGAAGAGAGATATCTCCTTCACTCAGTTTGACAATTGAAATATTTTTTAAAATCTGAACTATCCATAAATAGTGTTAGTAATTACAAGACTCTTGTTTGTTGATCTAAAAAAAATACAAGAAGAAAAAGTCTATAAATTCAGCATTGTTTAAAACATTTAATTTCTTAATTTATTTAAAATAATATGTGTATATTTGGAAAATAACAGTACCCTTCAGCGAGAGAAAGGTTGCTCATTTGACAAAGTTGGTTTGAAATACTTATGGATTTGTGGAGACCTCTTTTCTTCATTCTGCTGACATCTGAAACATTCTTCAGCACAGAAATTATTTCTTTAGTGGGACACAGATACTTGTTGAAAGGTGGCTGCTTATTCATCCCAGCTTCCCAGAACTAAAAAACCATAGAAACTATATTATTTAAAACACTGCTTGGCCCATTAGCTCTAGCTTCTTATTGGCTTACTCTTACATATTAAATTAACCCATTTCTATTAATCTGTGTATTGCCATGTGGCAGTGGGTTACTGGCAAAGTTCCAGCATCTGTCTCTGTTGGGGGCTACATGGCTTTTCTCTGACTCTGCCTCCTTTCTCTAAGCATTCAGCTTTGTGACCCCCCCCCCCGCTCTTTCTGCCCTGTTCTACTACAGGCTCAAAGTAGTCCTTTACTGACCAATGGTATTCACAGCATACAGAGGAGAATCCCACATCAGCTACTTCTCTAGCAAAATTAACTCTGAAAAGTAAACATTTTGAATTTGAAGTATGTCCTAGTTTAATTTCTGTTACTGTGATAAAACACCCTGATAAAAAGCAGCTTAGGAGGGAAAGAGTTTGTTTCAGCTCACCAATTCCAGGTGACAGTCTATCACAGCAGAGACAGCAATACAGGAACTGGATGTGGCTAATCATTGTCGTAGTCAAGAGCAGACAGAGAATCAATACATCCATCTCTGCTTGTACTTAATGCCCTCTTATCACTTATGTAGTCCAGGACCCAGAGCAGGGAATGGTGCAACTCATAATGGGCAGACTTTCCTACTTCAATTAGTGTAATAACTACAATCCCCAGAGACTTGGCCACAGGCCAATCTGATGTAGACAATCCCTCACAGATGTGCTCTTCCAGGTGCTTCTAGATTCTGTCAAAGCAACCATGCCAAACTATAATAAGCACAATATAATGCAAACAGCAGGAAGATACAAGTTTCTGGGTTGACTGCAGAGAATGAAAAAAAATAGTGCAAAAATTATAATACAGTGCTTAGTTGTTTCTCAATTGTAATGTTTCAGATGCCATATGCAGTATGCCACCTGGGGGTTGAATGGTGCAGACGGCAATCACCGAAATGATATTGTGTGTGGATATTCCTAGCCAGAATTTCTCTTGTGATTAGCTGGTACTTATACCTGATCATTACTTGCTGCTACTTAAGTACCTAAAGATTCGAAGCAATAAACAAAGCAGCAGCGAACCAGGAAAACTAAAGAAATCCACTTCAAATGGATTAGCATAATTACTCTAGCCAGAAAGTGACATCAAAGTGACAAAACACACTTGAAACATAGATGTTGTTGTAACCCACCTTCTGCTTGTACACACCTGTGCACTTTGTTAATGGCTCCATATGCTTAATCAAAAGAAATCTAATTGCCTTAATTTACTTCATCCAAAAGTAGAAGAGTAAATTATATGTTTAATTATAAACTTTCCACTTTGGGCAGCTATAATTAATGACTCAAGGAATTGTGCAATAAGCCAAGAGCAACCTTTTATTACTCTTGAGGTACCTGAACAACACGAGTGTTTCAGAGCCAGTCAGATTCTATTAGGACAAGAATCAAAATGCCTACCTGAGACATTAATCATGGAGCACCTCCAAGCAGAGAGGCTTTTAATTATATATCAGGCACACTCTCCACACAGACTGTCTGCACCCTGGGCTGGTAAGAAATGCTCTATTCTAAGTAATGATGACAAGACGATTTTTCTCCTTAATTTATTTTGTATGTATATGTGTGAGTGGCATGTCAATTTTATTTCTTTAAAAAAAACAAATTTAAATTATTTTTAATTATGGGTGAGTGTGTCTGGGTGTAGGTGTGCATAGTGTCAAGTGCCTTTAGTGGCAGATTTCTGCCCTGGATCTGGAGATCTGAGCAGTGTGAACAGCTTAATGGGAATGGTAGGAACTAAACTCATGTCCTCTGCGGTACGATCTTCTCTACCGTGGTTAATTTTTGTCAACTTGACACAAACCTAGACCTGGAAAGAGGGAATCTCAGCTGAGGAATGACCTCCATTGTATTGACCTATGAGTATATCTGTGGGGCATTTTCTTGATTTGACTGATGTGGGAGAGTCCCAGGTGGGTACGGGCTGTATAAGACAGGTAGCTGAGTTTGATGTGGGAGAGTTCAACCCTTGGTGGGCAGGTGTGTATGGGCTGTATGTGACAAGTAGCTGAGTATGTCAGAGGAAGCAAGCTGGTAAGCACTGTTCCTCTATGATCTCTTCAGTTCCTGTCCTAATTTCTCTCAATGATAGATTGTAACCTATCAGCAGAAATCAACCCTTTCCTCTCCAAGCTGCTTATGATCATTGTGTTTACCACAGCAAGGGAAAGCAAAGAGGACGTAATCTGAACCACTGAGCTATCTCTCCAGCCACAGCACCTCAGATTTCTACAATCTCATTAGCATGCAGTTTTAAGTCTGGAGCATGAGAGAGCCCCCAATAAAATACTTATCAGGAAGTCAGTGCCTTTTTATATTGCAACCTAATTCATGTTTTCTGGAACTTACAAGTGCATCGAGGATACTCTGCTCCCAGAGACCAAGCTACTGCTTCTCTGTATATCCAGGGTTGCATTCCCAGGGAGAACTATGAATACCCTGTATGTTGAGAACAACCACAAAATTTCTTAAAAAAAAAAAAAAACCTGGACTGTCTTATCTCTTCTGGGACAATGTACATAAATTTGGACTCTGCTATAAAAAATTCAATTTATGAAGGGTTGAGAGATTTTTAGTCTAACCTCTGAACACAATAGTATGGATTGATTATGTACAGTGTGGCTTGGTTATCTTAGTGTAAGTACTACTATTGTGTCATGGACATAATACTGGCTGCTGAATAAACATGGTCTAGATTTGAAACCTAAACTCTGCCAGTGACATAGTTGGGGGACTGTGAACAAAATTCTTCAATACCCTGAATCTTAATTTCTTCCTTCACCTGCAAGATGAGATTTTTAAAAGACCTTCTGTAATTATTAACACCAATGCAGTAATGAAAAATAAAACTTCAGATACATATCATGCATGGGGCTCTCAACAATTGCTATGTATGTGCATGCCATGATTCCCATGTAGAGGGAAAAGGACTACTGAAATATATTCTCTCCAGTCTTCCTGTGGGATCTAGGTTGGAACTCAGGTCATCAGGCCTGTGAGCAAGTGTCTCTGCTAACTGAACTGTGCCATCAGACTAAGCACACTAATCTTAGCTTAGATAATGATGTTTAAAAGTCCAGCTTCCATTGAATGACAAGTCTATGATTTAATCTCCAGTCTCATCTCTCATCCCTCCACACTGTCCCTCTTACTGCTCTGGGAAGCTGTCATTGACATCTCAAAACCTGGGATCCCTTCCAGTTCATGATTCTCATTTCCTTTGTCTAGTGAAAAACACCCAGAAGTTGACAGGGTATTTTCAAGAGAAAGATGCCAGGGCTTGTATTATTTATCTCCTTTTCTCCTGCCTCACTGTAGGTCTGAATGTGACTGTGTTCTTGTACTATGGTTCTTGTGGTGGGGTAAATAAGAATGGCACCCATAGGCTCATATATTTGAATGCTTAGTCACCAGGGAGTGGCACTATTTAAAAGGATTAGAAGGATTGGGAAGTATGACTTGTTGGAGGAAGTGTGTTAATGGAGATGAGCTTTAAGGTTTCAAAAGTCTATGTCAAGCCCAGCGTTTCTCTTTCTGTTTCCCTGTGTGGAGTGGAGACCAAGAAATTGCATTTCTAGTAAGTTCTATCAGGTGATGTTGTCTCTGAGTTGGAAGTATCTCCCAGAAGTATGCAGTACAGCCCTTCTTGCATAGATACTGCTTTGCTTCTTGTAATCATTTATTCCTGGTCCTAGTTTTATTTCTGTTGCTGTGATAAAATATCCTGATAAAAAATATCTCAGGGGAAAAGGGTTTATTTCAGCTTACAATTTCAGATTATAGTCCATCATGCTCAGGAAGTCAAGGCAGGGACTACCTTGTCACATGAGCAGCTAGTCACATGACATTTACAGTAAAGAACAGAGAGAAGTGAATGCACACATGTCCCCTTACCTGCTTTCTTGTGTTCAGTCCACTTTACCCATTCTTTTTGTATGGTTCAGAAGCTCCTGCCTAGGGGATGGTGCGACCCACAGTTGGTTGGGTCTGATTATGTCAATTAACTTAAGACAGCCACAGATGTGCCCACAAGCCCACCCAATGGAGATAGTGCCTTCTTGAGGCTTTCTTCACAGGTGACTAATTCTAGATTGTATTACACTAACAATTAAAATTCTCATAGTTCTCTTTATGTCTAGAATGAATATAAGCACCCCTCTGTGGCTCCACATACTGCACTATAATGCTATTTAGTTTCCTCATGAGGTACTTGTCTACTCTTCCAGAAATAAATCTTCCATTAAATTGTTTACCTCCAAGTTCTTTAAGTGTACCATTTTTTCTTTTATGAAACCAAACTGATACAGTATTTTAAAAATAACTCAAAACAGATATTTAAAAAAAATATTGAATTTTTTTGCATTTAACTGGTTTTAAAATTTTACAATTTAATGTCACTGGGTCCAACTTTACAAATTCAAATTGAAAATATTAGATTAGAGGTCCTAGCATATATCCATTTTCCTGTAAATAACATTTGAATATCTTTTTAACAAGTGAGACAAAATAATAGCAAATTTTGTATTACTTCAGATGCCTTTTATATCACATTTAGTGACTGTCTAAGACTGGAAATATGAATTGGACTTGACTTTGCGCAATGGGTTTCTGAAATAGAAGTGTTTCTCTTGTGAATGTATGCTAATGTATCATGTTTCCAACATGTGTTTTATACCACTTTGGTAATTTCAAATTGCTCAGCATAAATAATTCTATTACAGCAAAAAGGCTTACTGTGTTTTTTGGAACACTGTCTAGATTTACTAAACAATTAGAATTAGAAGTGTTTGGAGGGGCTGAAGAAATGCTCAGTGCTTAAGAATGCTTCCCCTTCTTCAAGAGGACTAGAGGTATATTCCCAGCACCCACATCAGGCAGCTCACAGCTGCTTATAACTCCAGCACCAGGGTGTCTAGCTCCCCCTACTGACCTCCATGGAAATTGTACTCTTATACTCATGTGCACCCCCACCCCCACATACACCTAAAAGTATAACTAAAAGTAAAATAAATCATTTAAAAAGTGTTTGGAAACATCAAGATCGGTTTCTAAGTCTTTTTAAGAATAAAATCTTTAAGTCCCCATGCAGTTACCTTTGTTTCTGCATTACGAGGTTATTTACCTCTGATAAACATATCCTTTTCCCTTCCTAGGAAGCAAGCCTGCTTACTGTTAAAGGTTATTCTTAACTAGTCTCCTGTGGCAAAACTGAGTCTTCTAGGCAAAAACTGAGTAACACACAAAGAAAGAGAAAATCTTCAGATCGAGCTGGTGATGAGAACAGAGGAGGTCAGCTGTGATGCCTGTGGGGTGTGAGGAGTCAGGATGCTCTACATACACCAGGTCAACTGTCACCACAGCAGGAGCCTACTGTCTCCCACCCCTAAGACTTTCTGACTTGTGGGGTCGCTTTGTGGAACTTTGAAGAATGAAATCCCTGCCATCAATACCAAATCTGAAGAAAGGCAGGTCACATTGTTTTTCAAAGTAAGTGAAGAAACAGTAGCAACAATGAAAAAAACCTTCTATCTCCTAAGTCCTAGATGCAAAGAGTCTGCTCTTTCCAGGTTCTGGTATTGGTTTCTCATATCAGCCAACTGGCAGTATTACTGTGTGAGGGAGGGAGGATGCATTAAAGTTTTGGAAGCAATAGGGCTGGCTGTTTATTGTGGCAAGGTATCAGCCTGGAACTTATTGTAAGAGACCATGGAGGGCAAACAAGAATGGAAAAGAGAACCACGTGCATACACCTTGGGTTTTAGAATATAAGTTTGCTTCACCTGAGAACCTAATTTAAGGTTTTTATTTTTAATTTTTTTCTCTGTAGAATTGGTACTACAACTAAAATCATATGTGTCTTGGAAAAATAGCAACAAATATGTGTCATAGTCAGGCTTCTATTGCTGGGTTAGAACCCATGACCAAAAGGAGCTTGAGAAAGAAAAGGTTTCATTCTTCTTACAGCTTGGAGCCCATCATGAAGAAATGTTGAGGCAAAAACTGGAAGAAGGAAGCTGGATGTAGGAGATGAAGCAGAGACCATGGAGGAATGTTGATTACTGGCTTGTTCCCAATGGCTTTTTCAGTCTTCTTTCTTTTATATTCTAGGACCACCTGCCCAGTGGTGATATTACCCACAGTAGGCTGGGCCTTCCCACATCAGTCATTAGTAAGAAAATATCCATAGACATTCCCGGGGCAAATCTGATGAAGGCAATTTCTCAACTGATGTTCCCTCTTCCTAGATGACTCTAGTTTGTGTCAGTACAATGGGTCATAAACATCCGATTCCTCGGGTTTGGAGAGATGGTTTGGTGATTGAGTGTATATAGCAGTTGCAGAGGTCCATACTGCAATTAAGTGCCCAGTCCCCATATTATGCAGCGCAAAACCACCAGTCACTACAGCTCCAGGAGATCCTATACCTTTGATTTCCATAGGAACCTGCATTCATGTGCACATCCCACTACCACATATGTGTTATTGTAATTTAAAACAGAAATCAACTAAAAGTATGGCTTCCAAAACACACAGTGAAGTATTGAATCCCCATGATTAAGCTACCAATTTTTAAATTCTAAGAATCAGAAAATGAAGTTCCCGTGTGAGCACACCATTATTTTACCTAGTTTTTATGGATCGTCCCAGTGCATGTCTTGTAGAAATAAAAACGGAAAAAATACTGTATGTAGCTTCCTAGAAATTTATTTTTCTTCAGAATAAACTTTTTGCACTCCCCATTTGTGTGTGAGTACGTGTGTACCGGTGTGGACATGCACATGCCACAGCATGCAAATGCATATCTGAGGACAACTTGTAGGAATTGATTATTTGCTTTCAATATATGGGTCCTGAAGATGAAAAGCAGGTCAGCAGGCTTGGTGGCAAGTTATTCTACCCACCAAGACATCTGCTAACCCATCTAGAAATTTTAATGCAAGTATTTCTCAGAAAATGTGTCTATGGGACATTCTGGATGCTTCATCTTAAGCTTCAACTCAACATCTCCCTAATATACCTGACTGTAGCAGGTTGTGGTCTGTGCTATATAGAGTAAATAAATATCTTTTAACCAAATAAATGATCAGAATTCCTTGGAATATACATGTAGAAATTTGTCCTAATATGTTTAACATGTTTTTATTTATTCACTTAAATATTGGTGCATAAACTGTTGTGAGAAAATGACATACTTTAATAGAATAGTTCATAAATTACTACAATTTGAAAAATAATCATTAGCTGGGTCAAGTTGGCATTTTGATTTGTTCAAGACAGCCCTAATTTCTATACCTTTCTTTTGTTAGAAAAAAATCATACTCTTTATAATAAATAAGGTGATTTTTGTATTATTATCTCCAATATGATATTAGTAAATATGCCAGTTACTTAAACTGTAAATTGTATACAGGGACCAACAAGATTGTTCAGCAATAAGGCACCAAGACTAGGCACCTGAGTTTGATAACCAGAACCCACATGGTAGAAGAAGAGAATCAATGTTAGTAACTTGCCCTCTGATCTCCACATGGCATCATGGCATACGACATCCTCTTCTGGGCTCCAAGCATCATCCTGCATATATGCACACACAGCACACATGTGTATACCATATTCATATACAGACATACTCTCTCATATGCTCACACACATGCACAAGAATTATAGGAATTGATCTTCTGCCTATAATATCTAGAAGATGCACGTGTTTCATAACTCATCAATGGGTAAATAAAAAATTGAAAATGTAATATCACTGAAAGAGTGTGTTTTTTTTCTCCTAATAACCAGCAGAACACAACTATATTTTGTGCTGCATAACATCCAAATCCAAATCAACCCCCTATACCTGTAAAGAAAAATGCCTGTGTTGCCAGTTTTGGTCTTGCCATTATCCCCTAAACAACATGGTGTAACAGATATTTATATAGTTTTGCATAGCACTAGGAATTGTAAGTGATCTATGCATAATAAAACATACATGGGAGGATGTGTGTGGGTTGGCTACAAATGCAGCATTGTCTCAGAGAAGAATCTTAGCACCTTCACACTGGTACCTGCAGGATCATAGACTAGTTTTCTTTGCACACATGGAGATCCTCATCTTCAACCATTTTATTCCTATTTCTGGATTGTAGGCTTTAGTAAGTATAATACTTTTCATTAATTCTTTAAGAACTTCATACACACATAGAATATATTTTGATCATATTCAATCCCCATCCCAGCACCTAACTTGCTCCAGATTCAATCCCCAGTCCTTATCCGCTCCCCATTTTCATATACTATTTCTTGAAAAGGTTTTTTTCAAAATGATGTGAAAATGAGTACAGATGACCATGGAGTTGAGAAAAGGGTGTTTCATCACCCTGGATCTTGAACTACTGGATGTTGTGAGACACGTAACATGAGTGCTTGCAATCGAACTTGGATTCTCTATACCCCTCCTTTAACTGCTAAGTCTTCAGCAACTCCGTCCTTCTATATGCTACTGTGTCCCATTTATGATGTAGGACCATTGGCTGGCATGGTTGACCTATCAAAGGCTTTACCCCTGCGAACACTGATTGTTCCTCCCTGAGCACATATTTGAATATACTTGGATGATGATTTTAAGGATGAAAGTTTGTGATACTTTTGAAATGAGACACCCTGTTTTTTCCTGTTCACAGGATGCTCTGGTCTTTTCTAGAATTTGGGTTTAAGAAGAGGATGATGGTAAAGGGAATGAAAAGAACTGCAAGAGAAGAAAATGCAGTTTAAATAGAAGGCAAGTAAAATCAGAAAATTTAAAAAGAACCCAAGCCTGAATTAAGACAGAGAATGTTGGTTTCCTTCATGACTTCACCAGTAGAGGATTGAAAACAAAGGAGCCAAGAGAGGGTCCCGTACACTGACTAGGGAGCCTGTGCTTGTCGTGAATTAATTACTCCTGTTTCAGGGAGGAAGGCTCCTCAACTATGGCTGCTACTTATTTTTTAAACATATATTTTTTCTTTATTCTTGGGAATTTCATACATGTATACGAGAAAACATAATTATATCCAGCCCCATTTCAATGGTGCAGCTCCTCCATACCCTATCCCTTCCAACAGACACTCCTTCCAACTTCATGTCTTTAGAAAATTCTTCCAATTGGTGCTGCTTATACATACATAGGCGTGTGGTCATTCCAGAGTACACAGGAGCCCTATTAGTGGGAGCACTCTTGAAGGTTGAGTCTCCCTCCTACAGCAAGTATTACCTTTCAGTAGCTCCTCAGTAAGGTGTGGGAGTGGATAGCATATCATCTGTCTATGCCAGAATTATGACTGGATTGGCCTCAAGCAGGTTTGAGCTGTGAACCCTAGCTGCTGTGACTTCATGAACACAATGGCCTTATCATGTCCAAAAGAGACTATTGCACAGCCTTTCTTATCCCCTGGTTCTAACATTATTTGGACTTCTTCAATGATGTTCTCTGAGATTTTGGGGCAGTCAGGGTAGGTTTGATAAAGATGCCCTATTCAGGATTCAGCACTCAGTTACTTAGGCCCAGAACTTTGACCAAGTATGCATCTCTACATTGATTGCTGCTTGACTGCTCCTTACATCTCGGGAGAGCTTCTATACTGTAAAAAGAGAAGGGAGCCACTGTACAGGGTTAGGACCTTTACTATGTCCCCTCTTACATTGCTTGTTATTTTCCTGCCTTCACAAAATTTCTTTTGAACTCTTTGAAAGCTGCAAGGGCTTCAGCACAAAAGTTTGACCTTATCTCACATGCAATGAACTCACAAGTCATTGAACAGATATCAATCAGTCTATTTGTCTATCTATCTATCTATCTATCTATCTATCTATCTATCTATCTATCTCTCTATCATCTATCTATCATCTGTCTGTTGATATAGCATTATATCTCAACATATAGCAGTGAATACAGACAAAGGAAACTACTGGAAAGAATAAGTAACAGTTTGAAATGGCAATAATAACTCTGGGGCAAGAGAGCTTTACTTCTCCTACAGCTTAATAAATGTATGTGTTCTAGGTGGATATTGGGGTGAAATTGAGGAGGAGGTAGGAAAGAGACCACATTGGTGAGTTCAGCATATCTTCCCAGTGTGATAAATGTCAAAGCTTAGGTGAGAGGAATTCCTTCTCAACAAAGAGAAGTTTCATAGAATAAATCACCAAAGGCAAGGTTAATTAATGTCAAGAGTTATTTGGAACAATACATTTTTACATCTTAATCATATTAAGAGTCATTAACAAGAGTAAAAGAATCAAAAAAAGGAAAGAAAACTATATCTAGGGGGAGGCTGTGTTGTATCTAGTTACTTTCTTGGTTAAGCCAGGAAAGAAATGATAATTGTGGTATAATAGTATTTTCCCCTTCCTTCTTACTTAGCACATGGACAGTTGAGTGCTTATGAATTTCATCACCCAGACATCTTGTTTGTGGTTTGCAGAGAGCAGAACCACAGGAGTACAGGTTTACATACCTGATGGCCCTTTTATGCTCAAGGAAATGCGTCCTGCGAGGATGCTGCATGTTAACCACATACTCTGCTATACTAGCAAAGACTTTATGGAAATCTGGCTGGAATCATCAATAGCTATGTATTGTTTATTTTGGTACCAATGTGAAATGAGAGAGTTCCAGATGCATTTTTCCATCTGTTGCAATCTCTTTCAGTCAGGTTGTATACGAGTATGGTTTATAATGTTAGTTTTTGAGGACAAAGTGTGACTGGATTTTAACCCCAAATACAGGTGCTCATTTTTCTGCAAGGGCACAGGGTTGTCCCTAGTACAATCTCCACATTACTTTCACACACACATATACACACATTTATTCTTTGGGAATTTTGTATATGTATGCAATATAATGCATTAGAATCACACCCATCCCAACCCCTCAACCAACTACTACAGATTTCTCCCAACACATTTATTCCCAATTTCACTTTCATGTATGTATATGTCTATATATCTGTCTATATATGTATGTATCTATTTATCTACATATCTATGTATCTATTTACCTATGAATTTATGTATGTACGTATCCATCTATCTACCCATGCATGTATGTATTTATCTATGCATGTATGCATCTATCTATCTATCTATCTATCTATCTATCTATCTATCTAGCATTTATCTATCTAAGATCTATATATATCTGGTTTTAATTAATGTTGCCGACATGCACATGGGCACAGGGCCACCCACACCCACTGAAGTATAGGCAATCCACCAGTGATCACAACCTCTGGAGAAAAATGACTTTTCCTCCCCCACTTGCTGTGGACAGAAAATAACCTCTGAGTTACTGGTGGGGCCTTATGAGCCGCTCACCCATCCATGTTGGAAGTTCGATTGGCTTGATTTTGTCCAGGTAACTATAGCTGCTGTGAGCTCATGATAGCCATGTCAAGACTGCATGACAACATTCTGTGGAAACACTCCTCCCATCTTATGTTCTTCCATTCCCTTATTCTACAATGTACTCTGACATTTAGAGAGAGGGTATTTCTTTCTTCTGTGTGTGTGTGTGTGTGTGTGTGTGTGTGTTTGTGTACAGACCTAAAATAGAAACAAATGCAAAGTGTTGCCTAGAGCATGACAGGTAGAAGAGCCAACACTTGACAACTGAACAATATTCTTCGAATCCCAGAAGTATCTAATAGTAATGACAACTAATGTTCTATATTTAAACAAAACAGATCATAAGCATATTCTTGAGAAGGTGGAAACCTGGGCTTGTTGGCCAGCCAAGTTGTGTACTTGTCAAGGTTCAAGCCAGTGAGAAAATCTACCTTAAAAATCAAGGTGGAGGGTATCTGAGGAAGGAAACCTGAGGAAGACCTCTGACCTCTACAGTCGAATGCACACACATTTACATGCACACTCACTGTCTGTCCTAGGTTGCTCTTTGTTGGGGTGATACAACACTGACCAAAATGACTTTGAAAAAGAAAAGGTGAATTTGACTTGTATTTCCACATTGTGCTCTACTATAGAGCAGAACGAAGGCAGAAACTCTAGCAGGAAGCGCGAATCAGGAACTGAAACAGAGACTGTGAGAGAATGCTTTTTACTGGATTGTGTTACAAGACTTGGTCAACCTGCTTTTTTTTTTATTAATACAGGACCACCTCCAGTGGGCTGGACCCTCTGCACACTGTTCATTAATCAAGAAAATGCTTCACATACTTGCCCACAGGCCGATCTGATGGGGACAATCATCTAATTGGGGTGTTCTTTCCCATCAAGTGGACAAAAATAACCAGCTCACATGTGTATAGACACAAACACGAAAACACATACAAATTAGGTCATACTCTAGAGGCTGTTTTGTTATTTTTTCATATGATTTAGCACATAATTTCCATTAATATAAGTGTAGACTCAAAACATCACATGTCACTTTTGAAGTGGATATGTTTGTGGCTCAGCAAGTTTTGTGTATTCCAGAAATCCAAAATTATTGAATCTCATGCATCCTAGGCTGCTTCATTGATTTCAGCCTAGGGTACGATGACCACACACATTGTCTTTACTTTGTTTGAATACAGAGTAGACATTTCCCAAGGTTTCTCTACCTCATTTCTGTTGTATGAGAGAGTGCTTGTTCATTTCCCGGCTGCCCAGACTCCTGAAACTCCACAAAGAAACTGTATTAATTAAATCACTGCTTGGCCCATTAGCTCTAGCTTCTTATTGGCTAACTCTTACATCTAAATTTAACCCATCTCCATTAATCTGTGTATCGCCATATGGCAGTGGCTTACCAGGTAAAGTTTTGGCATCTGTCTCCAGTGAGGCTACATGGCTTCTCTCTTGACTCTGCCTCCGTTCTCCCAGCATTCTGTTTAGTGCCTCCCAGCTCTGTTCTACCCTATCACAGGCCTAAAACAGCTTCTTTATTAACCAATGGTATCCACAGCATATAGAGGGGAATCCCACATCTCTAACTCTAAAACACTTTATAGCACTGGACTTTTCTCAAAGAGAACAATCAGGTAAGTGTGTTGAATCCTTTCCTTGTTTTCTGATTGAGTAGGTTTAGGTGGACACAGCAATTTAGAGACTGTATCCATTGACTGGTTAGGAGTACATTTTCTTCCTCCCTCCTTCTTTTACCTTCTCTCTCTTAGTCCTCTCCCTCCTTTCTCACCCTTGACTTCCCTCTTCTCTTCTGTCCTCGACCCTCTCCTTCATCTTTTATCCACCGACCAATCTCTCCAGCCCCTTACCTGATTTTTAAAAGAACTATTTGCTTAATGCATTTGAATGCTCTGCTGGCTTATCTGTATGTTCACCATGTGCATTCAGGTGCCTGAGCTTTCCAAAAGAAGGAACTGGACCCCCTGGAGCTAGTTACATATGGTTGTAAGCTTCCTGAGATGGGTTCTGGGAACCAAACCTAAGTCCTCTGTGAGAGCAGCAAATGCTCTAAAACACTGAGTCATCTCTCTAGCTCTCTTTTTATATAAGAGAGATTTCACATCTTATTTGCTATATTTCTGAAAAGATAACCAAACATATACATGATAGTTTAAACATGAGGATTTGTATGTAAATATGTAAAGTTTGTGTTTAATTAGTGTAACTTCTGTATATTTGCTAGTTTATTATTCTCACTTAATCTTGATGTTCCTGTAAGTATATATGTGGGTCTATGTGTATTCAGTACAAGACAAGTCTTAATTATAAAACTTTTTCTTGTTTGGAAAATGTCATCCATAACTGACTGAGTTTTTTGCCCTGGGAAGAAAGCGTAACTGGAAATCATTGTCAATTTTCATCAATTCTGGGATTTATTTGTTTCAAATTGAATTAATACCCTCTTAGTTCCAATCGTAATTCTGGAATCTTAACAAGAATGTCTCCTCCTCATAAGATCATGACATCTAACTTTGGAATCAACAGAATCAGGTTTTCCTCAAACTCCTCTTTTGTGTTCAACTCTTCGGTGTTACTTTCTGTTGACTTTGTTACTATGACCTATGCTGCCCGTGATTCAGCAGATGATCCAAGCTGAGCTAGGGGTCAAAATGTTTGATCTTGGTCCTTAGTTCTTTCTAAGACCTTGGCGCTCTGAATTCTGGCGTAGCACTGAGCTCCACTTACTGTTTGTCTAGATCTGAAAACTTCTCAGAGTCCTGAGGTTTTCCTTTGCTTCCTACTGGCCCCCATGTGCTCAACTTTCGAACACATGGACCTCTATCTTCTTCAAGACAATCAAAGACCTTAATGAAAAAGAGCAGCAGGGGCTGTCAAACTCACAGAAATATATTCATCTTGCATCTTGGATCCTGAAATACTGGCCGCAGAGGTGACTCACAAAGAGTTATGTAGCTGGTTGATTTTTAGCCAGAGTTTGCTTGATTTCAATGGTTAGGCTTTCCTATAAGCTTCTTGGGCAGAGTTGGAATAGGAAGTTTAACATATTTTCTGTTCTTTAAGGTTTATTTATGTTACTTATATGTATATGTGTTTATTGTGTGCAGTTGTTCAAGGTGTCCAGAGGAGGGCATTAGATCTTTTGAACCTGAAGTTATAGGCAGTTGTGCACTATCTGATATGTTGGGTCCTACTCGACCAAAACCCTGGTCCTCTGTAGGAACAGCAGAATCCCTGAACCATTGAGCCAGCTCTCCAACCTTTGAGACATAGATTAAATATAATTTTATTTACTGTATTTTCATCATTATATAATAAATATATTTAATAACATAAATAATTTTTGAGATGAAATTTAATATCTATGTTGTATTTTATATATAGACATTCATGACTTAGATATTTCTTTTATATTGTTTTCTTTCTCTATTTTTGTGTATGTGACATGCTTGTAAGTGTATGTGTTCACATGCTTGCATATGAGTGGGTGAATGGGGGTGCACATACATGTGTAATCCCAAAGTTGATGTTTTTCATTTTATTCACTAAGGCAGGGTCGCTTAGTCAAATGTAGAGCTTGCCTGTGTGGCTAGTCTTGTAGCCAGTTTTCTATGTGCATATTTTGTTCCATCATTTGGGGCTGGGATTACAGCTGGGCTGGTACACCCACCAGGCATCTTTATTGGTTCTGGGGATCCTAACTCCAGTCGTTATGCGTCTGTGACAAATGCTTCAACCACTGAGTCATCTCTGGTTGCTTGAATTCCAAGTTTTGTTATCAAACATAACTTCAGAAGTCACATTATTAGGTTATTCTGGGTGCTCATGAAATGCTAGAATTGAAGAAGAGTAAATCAGTAACACATGCATATTCTGAATACGAGTTACTGTGGTGGTTATTACAGCAGAAACAGAATCTGTAAAAAGGTGGTCCTTGTTCTCCAGGTGACTCACTTGGAGACTTGAAGCAGAGATGCAGAAAACTGATAGAGACCAGCTTTTCATCTAAGCTTTATGGATGGGGTGTGTATGACAATGGGAATACTAGGGGGATAAAGATTATCACTCACTGAAATAGCAATCCAGACTTTGTGAAGTCAGTATGATCTGGGCTGTGTTAGGATTTATCAGACAGAGTAAGAGCAAAAGATATATTCAATCATTTTGTAATCCTTTTCCTTATTTTTTTCTAAAGATGCTTTGAAAGTATTACTTTGAAGACACCTATGCTTGCATTTTCCTATGTCTGAAAAAAAGAGAAAAACCTCTCCTCATTGATGGATTTTCCATGGTCTATAAATCTGTTTCAGTTGAATAAACACATTTAACCCAAGCTACTGGATCACAGGAAGTTTGCTGACAAATTGCCGAGCTGACAACCCTTTATATGCAAATGTGAGGACAGAGCTATATTGCTTTGCCAACTTGAAATAGGAAAAGTTTATGATCCTTATTTTCTCACCTACTCAGAAATCCAGGCAGGCTATGCATCTATACCATTGCCTAACGGTGCATTAGAGAAGAGATAAGGCTCCAAGAGAGAACATTCCCAATGCCACCAGCAAGGAAGACATGTATCAAGCACTTGTATGCATTACTTTATCTATCATAAAATTCATCATCATGGTATGTGTTACTTTTCTACTGTAAGGATAGAGAACTGTTCAAACTCTCAGAAAATGATGAGTCTTCATTTGGAATCTACTGAAGTTATAAGCATGTTTTCCTTACCTTAATGATGAGGTTCTTTTAACAAAGACCACAAAGCTATACCTCCAATAAAACCATGTGTGTCATGTCAGGATACGCCTGCAAATTCAAAAAAAGTGAGCCCATTTGAAGAAGTAATTTGATAGATAACAGTTTATGCATGCACATTTGGCTATACTGTCACTGAGTTGTGAACTTGGAGTTAATTTGGCTTTCTAAAAGTCCTTTCTAGAAAAGGTTATCCAGATCCTTCAAATGTCCTATCAGAATAGCCCTGTTTCTGAGATAGATATCTTGCCTTTGCTCTGATACTCTGAAAGTGGCCACAGTTTATGGCCTCATCACAAGGCACAATAAACGTGTGATAAATACTTTCTTCTAAGTCATAACCAGTACAGGTAAGATTGCTGAAGCACATACACTTCGCTGGCAGCAATGTGGATTGGTTCAGTACTTACAGAAAACATACATAAATATTCTGTCAAGAAACATTAAAATGTTTATTCTTATTGACCCAACCATTACACTTCTGGAAATATATCCTAAGTGAGTAATGTAACAAATGGAAAGCTAGACACCTATGCTCTTCTCTATAGCAAAGGGAGGAAAAACTCCGGAGAACTAAGATGGTGAGGACTGTTTCAGAGATAAAAGACAAGGAGACTCAGGTGACTTTCACTGTGCTGTGAGTAGACCTCAGAGAGGGAGGGGCTTAGTCACACTGCCTATTTTCATCACCAGACTTGCCAGTGGTTCCACAATAGTCCCCACCAGCTTCTTTTTCAGAAGGTCACATAAATTTCTCCCCTTCACTATCCCAGGTTCTGTCTTGAACATCCCATCTATCCTGCTGTGCAACATGCCCTTTGCTTAATTGCTTTAATTTTTAAAGTTTTTATTGATGTATATATTGCACGAAGAGCATATTCTTACTCATTGCTCCTGTGCACTCATTATTCACTCTTCTCCTGTTAGTTCCTCTGAGCCCCAAAGAGTTTGACCTTCACTTTCATGTCTTATACACATATATGTGCACATATGTGTGATTTTATATCTCTATATGAAATCTAAGAATTACCCAAGGGAAATTAAAAATGAGAGAAAACATGTTTCCTTCTGAGACTGCTTTAATTCCCTTATCTATTCAGTTATATTCGTTTTCTTGCAAATTTTATAACTTTGTTCCTTAAGACTGTATAATAATTCCATTGTATACATGCACCACATTTTCTCATCCACTATTCTTATTGGGCACCTGGTTTTATTCTGTCATTTAGTTATTTAATTGTTAAAAATAATGAGAATAGTGCCCTGCCCTGTTGGAAGTCCAAGGCCCACCCCCATCCCTCCTGGCCTAGGAAGGAGTGCATTCAAAAAGACTCGGTTCTCAAAAAGTTAATATATGCAGAAGAGATAGGTCCTGGTGTCATTGTTTGTGGGTTAAAGGGGGAGGGAGGAGGGGTGGGGGGTAGTGGGAGGGGACCGGGAGAAGGGGAAGAAAGGAAAAAAAAATTTTTTTTTATCTTTAATTATGTTCTTGAATGGAAAAAATAAAACAAAACAATGTATGGAAAAAAATAAATAAAAGTTAATAAAACAAAAAAAATAATGAGAATAATAAATCTATAATTATAAAAAACTCTTTCTGATAGCTTTCTATGTACCAGTCATGGTTGTAATAAGTTCATAGATTCACATATTTAATTATATCTTCAGATATAGGTACTTATGAATAACCATTTCATAAATTAAAAAGAATGAATCACTGAGAATTTAACCAACATGTATGAATAAGTCTTCTCTAGAAAATCATGGCATAAAGTTTCAAATTTAGGCCAGTATTCATGACACTGGGTGAGTTCCCAAAGGAATATACGCCTGAGAGCAAGACATATATCTGAGAAACACTGGTAGCAGTGTAGGATGAAAACTTGCTGGGGAGAAATAAGTCCCCTCGAGAAGAGAATGTAGAGAGAAATGTAAAGAGAAAAAAGTGGCATGGGGTTTGGAAAGATCACACACATAGTACAGTTGAGGAGAGCAGAAGGAAAAGAGACTTCAGGGCTAGAGCAAGGAAGGGAGAAGAAACACTGGGGTGGGGGTTTTCCTAGAAATGAAAAGACAAGAGCATTTCAAAGAGGAGAAAATGGACAATGGTTTTCTCCTTTTTAAATTTAGTTTAACTTATGTATATAGGTGTTATGTCTGTCCACCATATGACTGCAGAGACAAGAAGGACCCTGAAACTTTAGTTACATACAGTTATGAGTCAGCATATAGGTGCTGGGAATTGAACCCAGGTCCTCTGGAAGAGCAACAGTGCTCTTAACCACTGAGCCATCTCTAGCCCTAAAATGGCTTTCAATGCATTCAAGTCAGGACAAAGTGAATCCATTGTTTTCTCACCAAAGAGTAATACCTGGTGGTTAGATAAGCTTTGGTGTGATGGAGAGGAATCATAGAGTGAAGTGGAAGTCAAAGAATGGAGCTAACACATACAGAAACTCTGTATAGGAATTTGGTTAAGCAAAAGGGCAAGGTATTGGGAGAGATGCTTGAGGCAAAAGTAATATTCAAAGAAGGTGTATTAGACAGAGTTCTATAGGAGATCAAAACCCTAGAGAATTTATGTGTTATAAAGAGGGCTTACTAGTTTGGCTTATAGTATACATTTAGGAAGTCCAACACAGGCTGTTTGTATGCTGAGAGGCAGAGACTGGCAGGGTACTTTAGTCCATGAAGCTGGATGCTTTGTTCCTAAAGCCTGGAATTTCCCCAGAGAATCATCTCTTTTGAGTCTATATTGTAAAGCTGGAGATGATGTCAGCAGAGGACGGAAACAAGAGTGATATATCCTGTACATTAAAAATGAAAAAGGCAGGTAGGCAGCATTATTCTTACCAATGACCTCTTCTACCTGGGCAGCAGGGTTGAAGGTAGCACCCCCTTTGAGGGTGTATCTTCTTAGCTGAGTAAATCACTGTAAATGCTTCACACAACCAGAGGTGTGTCTCTATTGTCTGGAAGTTTCTGAGGAACTGAAACTCTGACTAGTGAGAGAAGATTCTTGGATCCATTGAGTTATTGGCAAGTTCTGCCGATAGCTCCAGGGATGTAGAGTTTGCAAGTGGTCACCTAAGCTGGGGTGGGCTTTCATCAGTATAGCTGCTTTTGAGTCATCCCTTTACCCATAATCCTGTTTGTAACCCTAATATAAGCTCATTGGTTCATTACATTGGACTTTGGCACTAGTATTACTTTGATCTATTGTGAGTTCCCTTTATGGAGTGAGTAGACTTGTAGGCTTGTATGTGCATTCAGTCTCTCCAGGAGCATCCTGTCAGACAATGGTCTCCTACGTTGATTCTGAATCCTGCCAAGTTGGTATCAAAAGCCACCACCACAGAAAAGTGTATTTTAGAATATGCACAGAAAACACTGAAGTAAGTTTGTATTATCTTGGAATGACCTTGCAATAAAGGAAGGCAGGAAAGGCATATGGGAAAAAGGGATGACTGGGAATTTGCATCTTTTGAGGGCAGGGAAAGATGAGCCTATTAGGTGGAGTAAAACATTTTCTATTGGAACAGAGGTGAATAAAGACGGATGGAGAAGGAGGTGCAGGAAGGTGATGTTTGTGGTCCTTGGATTTAATAATTCATGAAGTGAGGTCATCCATTAAGGATGGAAAGAGACACTTTGAGAGGATGGGGTCAAAGAATTATAGTGTTGAGGATAATTAGCATGGAAGCACTAATAGGAGTTTGCTTTCAGGCAGGGTGATGTTTGAAACTCTTATTTCACTTATGATGTGTATTTTACTTCTGACAAGATCAGTGATAAGTTCTGATATTTGGTCATCAAAATCTTCATTGTGTAATGACATAATGTAAGATTGCCAAAATAGAGGAAGAGGGTGGAGTTGTGGATGACTCACTGACTTATTTTTTTCAGAAGTTAGAATGGAGCACCTATCCACACCACTTTGGTCATCTTTTTGGAAAGATATATTTAATGTCTGAAAATCCCCTACTTTTGGATCTTTCCTAAAATGAATTTTCCTTTAATAAACCACAACAAGGTTCTGTGGAGATATTGTGAAATCCAATTCCTTAACTTAAGGGCAACAGAATACTCAGAACCACCCTTCAGAAGAAGTCAAATGTTGAAGAACTCGTGTTCTGGTGTCAAAACTTTATGGCAGATAAGAGAGTGAAGCTTAACAGCAGACAAAGAGACCAATGGATACACAATGAAGAACTAGCAATAAACTCACGAGGTTTCAGTGTCTTGATTTTTGACGAAGGGGAAACTAATTCAATGTGGGTAAAATTAGTACATTTGTTCATCTGTATTCATGAGTTCTGACTGTGCCTTAAGTCAACCATACACTAAAACCTTCTGAAAAAATGCTTCTGTACTGAACATGTACAGACTTTTAAAAGAATCACCATTCTCTAAACAATACTGTTTGACAACTGTTTACCTATCATTTACGTTGTGTTAGATGTTGTACCCTAGAAATGATCTTCAGTTTACCGGAGGATTTTCCTCAGTTTTGTATAAATACTATGCCAGTTTATGTAACAGACTTGAGCAATCATGGGTCTTGATATCTATAGGGATCTGGAACAAATCCCCCACACATACTGAGGAACAACTTTATTTTCCAGCTTACATCCCCAAGGCATTGAAAAGAGTGATGCTAGTTTTCTACTGCACATCACATAGAAAGTTCAATGTGGGAGAAGATAGTTTCAGATAATATATATCTGGAGAGGAATGTATATCTAGAGTATATAAACAAATGTAACATAGAAAGAAAAAGTAACCTAGTTAGCAATGAAGGAAAGTTCTGGATAGACAGTTGCCTGGAGAAGGTGTACAGATGGTGAACACGGATTTGCAAATTGCATAGTATCACTGCTCACATGGAAGATTCAAGTCACACCCACCAGGAGAAAAGCACATGGGTGTAATGTTGGCAATGATTGTACACTGACAGTGGGCATTTAAAATAGTGTAACCTTGGAAACCAATCTGGCAGTTTCTAATGATTAAGTTGATCTGAAAATTACACTTTAAATAGATACATAGGAATAACAAATACATGTATGATGCAGAGTTCCCCAGAGAAACAGAACCAACAAAATGTGTGTGTGTTTCACACACACACACACACACACATTCACAAACACTCTTTCTATCAGTTCAGTTCCTTTAGAGAATGTGTGTGTGTGTGTGTGTGTGTGTGTGTGTGTGTGTGTGATTTATTAGAGGAGCATACAGGCTGTGGACTCAGTATTCTAACAAGGCTGTCCCCAGAGAGGCCAAAGGCAAAGGATCTGATAATTGTTCTGATGGGGGTTCCCCTCTGTATGCTGTGAATATCTTCATTTAATAAAGGAACCTTAGGGCCTATAGCAGAGCTATAGGGGAATACAGCTAGGTGGGGAAAACTAAACAGAATGCTGGGAGAAAAGAGGCAGAGTCAAGGAGAAGCCATAGAGCTGCCTCCGGAGACAGACACACTGAAACTTTGCTGTTAGGCCAGGACCTCGTGGTGATGCATAGATTAATGGAGATGGGTTAAATTAAAATGCAGGAGCTAACCAATAAGATGCTAAAGCTAATATGCCAAGCAGTGATTTAATTAATACTGTTCCTGTGTGATTATTTTGGGGCTAAGCAACCGGAAACTAACTAGTGGTGCCCTGCAACATTGTTCAGTTTGTATGACTGGATGTCTCAATAGTTCCATTGTAGAGTTAGAGTTCCAAGGAAGTCTTAGAGAGCTGCTGGTTTTCAGTTTGCACTGGAATCCAAGAATATAGGTTCTAACACCATTGAACAAATGCTTGAGCAACAGGATAAATGAACTTGCCAGTGAGAAGTGTGGCCCAGGTTTAAGGTGTGTCTTCCCTGTCTTGAATGATACAATCAAGAAATTCCTTCAAAGGTGTACCCCCAGGTACTCAGGTTTAAGTTGATTTCAGATGCATGCAAGTTGTCAACCATCATTGACCAAAATGGTTTACAACCAATAGGGGTTGAGTAGCCAAATAATAGCCATCTGTACACCACTAGAAAGGTTGAGAAACCTTGCTGCTACCTCCACAAAGCTGGACTCATTAGCTGCCCTAATCAGTGAGAAAAGCAAGAAGATTGCTAGAAAGTCACTAGTCTTTAGTCCACATTGTAATGTCAAAGATTCAGTGCATCAGGCACTGAATGCAGCGGCAGCAGCAGCAGCAGCAGCACCACCACCACCATAATCATCATCATCACTCTTATCACTATCATCATCACCAGTAGCAGTAGCAGCAGCAGCAGCACTGATACACTTCCCCACAAGAAGCAAATAAAGGTTTGTAGTGTGGCATCATCGTTCTCAATAATTGAAAAGTTGAAATTTGCAAGAAGCAAATGTGAAGGTTTGTCGTCTGGCCACATTCTCAGTAATTGGAGAGTAGAAATAGTTCAAATGTCCATCAACAGAAGAAAGAATAAATTCAGTATAGGCATCTTCATGCTGTCTTAATATTTGGTATTAAAAATAATAAATAAGATATCAGGAATGGAGCTTGATGTTGCTATGTTAAATGAAAAAAAGCAATCTTAGTCAACAACAAATTGCACAGCTTCATGTATATTAAAACCTGGAGTAGCCAACTCTGTATTAATGGTTAGCAGGAGCTCGAGATCTGAAAAGAAGAGGTTGTTAAGGGGGTTACATCTATGCAGTGTGAATTATTTTTGACAAAATGAAATTGTTCTACAGCTGACTGTGGAGACAGGTTACAGTTCTTGATATTCAAAGAGGTAATGGATGAGCTACAAAATATGTGAGCTAAATCTCAGAAAACTATTATAAAAGAGGTTTAAAAAAATGCCCGTGTGGTCTACACTGGGATAGTAGGAAGAGAAACTGCTGAGTTATTTGAGGCTAAATGCTGATTTAGGGGGGAAATGAATGAAATCAAGATACAAATATTTGATCAGAGTAACCTCTGAGTAGAAAGCAAGCAAGCTGTATAACTCCTAAGTCTAGACCCAGAAAACCACATGCTCACATGATTGTATGTTGTTACTCTTGATTAAAGGTTTTACATGACTGAATCAAGTAGCTAAAAAATTGTGTGCTCTTGGCTTTATTTTTGTGGCAAGACTAATGCAGATGTTTATACCTTAAATGGTTTTTTTTCACCCAGTTCTTATTTCTAATCATCCCTAAGTTGCTTTCCATTTTTTCTGGATTTTATGAATTTCATCTTTGACTTTTCTTTCTTCGTGGCTTTCCTCTTAGTTCTGTCCACTCTGTTCTTTCACTTCACCATATAAGCTCCACCCTCGGAGGTTACTGTCTTTTAATCATCTTCCATCTCTCTCATAGCCTAGGTTCCTGATGCTGTTAAAACTTTTATTTTTCATAAACCTTAGCATTTTACACAAGTCTACAAGCAGTCAGTGTTAGCTTTATCCATGTTTCTATTCATATTTGTCTGTTTTTAAAATTAGTAAATATAACTCCTTCTGAAAATTCCATATAAATTTAATCTTTCCCTTCTGTTTCTTTCTCTAGTGCCTGGTTTTGTTTGTATCTGATTTTTCATCCTGACTTAAATCAAGGCTGACTCTGAGGTTTAAATTTATTACTGAAGCTTCTGTGGTTTATGTCTAGATTCTAGCAGGATTGCTTGACATTTATAAACTCCTACAGTTAGCATCTGATACCTTCAGTAATAACTTATAAGTAGCATAGTCATATGACATAACATTTATCTAAACATCACTAAGCATACAAGGTCAGGGAAGGAGTGGTGGAGTATCCTAAGCCTTCCCAGTCTGAGTAAGAGACACCTTCTCTCTGATTGGTTCAGCAAAGAAATGTGTTCAGGAAGTCCAAGGCACTTGAGTACAAGATTTTGATCTTGCCACTGAAAATTCAAAATGGGGCCCTCTGAATACAGTTGAGGGGCTGGCCAGATGAGTGAATATGTAAAAGTGCTCCCCATCCAAACTTGACAACCTGGGTACTGGCTCCAAGGAGCCCATGGTGGAAGGAGAACACTGACACCTGCAGGTTCCCCTCTGTCCTGCATGGGCATACACTGTGACTGGTGTGTGCTCTCCCCTCCTCTCTCTCTCTACACACAGACACACACACACACACACACACACACACACACACACACACACACACACACACAGCACCACCACCACCACCACCACCACCACCACCACCACCACCACCACCACCACCACCACCACCACCACACCGTAAAGCTCAAGTGTGGTACATAAAAGGAAGACCAGTTAATATTCAGGTTTCACAGCCAGACAGCAGCAAAATATGGAAGCTGAAGGCTGCACATATTGTCCTTGGGTCAGACTCACAACAAAACAAACAGAAAGAGGGACCTCACCTGAGATCCAGAACTTGAAATCATGGTCCACAGATATTTGAGGGGCCCACAGTCACCTTATGTATGCAAGGTTGACAACAAGGGATTCTGCTCCAGCACTGACATGAAAGAAAGCTGGGTCCTTAAAGAAAGGAGCAGAAACTCTAGACCCAGAAGGTGCAGGTCTAAAGGTGGGATCACAACTGCTCAACTGTTCTATCAGTCTATAGCAGGGTGAAGGCAAGCGGACACACAAGCAGGCCTGAGGGAAGCCAGAGAGAACGCAAACGGGGAAGTGTTTTAATACTCCTTCACTCCTCCCTGGACATCCGAGGGTATGGAGACTATAACACATGCTCTGTCCTTCCACTGCTTCTTTCTCTTTCCCTTTTGAAATTTACAAGCTGTCTATAACCATGCTTCAAACTCTGCAACTGCAGTTCTAGACACCAGCTTATTCCTGAAGAACTGAGTGCTGCATGAGGCTCTGAGCTTCTTCCAGCTTCTGCTGGCTCCTGGATAGCAGTCTTAAAATGAGACCCCATACTTATCACATTCTTTAACATCTATAACCATTTCCAATGTGTGCTAGAATCAAATATAACTCCTGGACTGAATTCAAGGCCATCCATAATCTGGTTCTCAGCTGCCAATCCGACCCCCTTTCCTAATTTTGTATATGACATTCTCAGAGGGAAGCAGCTCTTGGGAGCTGGCCAGCTCTGTGTCGAATTTCTTTACTCCCTGGGACCATGAGCCATGTAATGACTGTCTGTTGAGGGGTTCAATTCTTTGTCTCTTGGTATCTTTGCACACTTTGGAGAGTGGTTTGGAATATCAGTGATGAAATCTCTAGATACTAATATAGTACAAATTTCCAGGTATTAGGTTCCCTCAAGCAGTGGGATATATTGATCATTCAAGCTACAATTTTTATAGAACATTTAAATCATTTATTGTTCATGGGTACATTGTCTAATTCCCATATCATTTTATAATTTTTTATGAGTAAACTGTTGACTTTTATGTCAGTAGTTAGCATTTTAAAGTTTGAAAGCTGACTTCTACCTTCACATATTTTCCACAAAGCTTGAAAACATGATCTGTATTTTATTTTGGAATTTTCCATTACATCAACACTTCAATTGAAATACATTTCTTTAAAACCTCTGAAGATAAATTTGGATATTGAAACTTTTATGCCTTGTATTACTTCATCCATTTCTTTAAAATTAGTTTCTTTATTAAGACTGTACTTAAAGATAGTTGCCTAAGAACTGGAAAGGGTGCAGGAAGTCAGGTAAGCTGAGGGAACTGGCAAACCCTCAATATCTGCTATTCCATTTTCTATAGAAGTGTAATTTTACCTGAGAAAATGTAAGAGTCTAGCACTCCCTTTCTCATCTGGATATGCTTTATGACTATATGTACAATGTGGTGTGCAGTGAGGTGGCAGGTAGTAGATTTTAATAAAACATGTTTCAGAGAACAAAAGTACTTCTGCAGTCCCAGTAGTGGAGAGGCAGGGATAGGTAGACTCCTGGAGCTCATTGTCCAGTGGTGCAGCAAAATCAGATAGCTCCAGGTTGAATGAGAGACCCTGTCTCAAAATATAAGTTGGAGATCGATTAAGGAAGACAACCAACATTAGCATTTTGCCCCTTATACATATACATGTGTGTGTATAATCACATTTGTTCATATATATATACATATATATGAGAAATGTATACATATACAAATATATATATACATACATAAATATATATATATATATGAGAGAGAGATTCAGGATACTTTTGGCTAAATGCACTAGTCCTCCCAATGTAAATAAGTAACAGCTGCTCTCTGACTTGCTCAGCAGTTAGTTTGATAAAAATTTCTAAGTAATGTTTGCTTCATAGAGTGTGTCTAGGTCTCCATTATGGGTCAAGCTAATGAAAACCACTCACTAGGGATGAGATATCAAAATTGGAAACAGTTTGGGTTCAGAGATTAGGGTGCAGCCCTAATATCTGCCATCGATTGCTTATACCTGGACTTGATCTTGTTACAGAAGTGGTCCTATTTTACTAAAAAAAGCAAATTTGCAGTTATCTATTACTTACACCTACTCTTAATCTTAACCATTGCACATTCTAAGTCTTCCTTCCAAGCAAGAGCTCACAACATCATGGAACAGGTGTTTTCATTTGTAAACAGTTACTTACACAGAGAGATTTTAGAATACTTAAATAACATTACCTAATATACACATGGGCTTTAACATTTAAAATATTTTTTTCATTCAATCATAAGAACAAGAATTTAAATTTAAATATTGCTAGAAACAACAACAAACAATATAAATGGTCGAAGAAAAAAAGATACTTAAATTCAAGATATGCCAAATGGGGCATAGTGGCATTATTAGGGTGAGGGTAAGTAACCCCCTCTGGATTTGAGGCCCTCCCCACAAGAGAAAATTTGTAACTTGCTTAAAAACCTGGCCCCATACCCATATTTGGGGAGATCATAGGACCTATGGGGACCTTACTACTGTTGTTTTACTAAATGGACTTGGTTTCAAATTGCCATTTAAATACTTATGTTCATACCCATAGATTAATGTATCTCTCACTCTTAGCCATGGAAGGTTTTGTAGCGAACATTGATGAATGTAGAGAGTCCTAGTTGCACAAGGTGCTTAGAGCAAGTGACTGCTGAATGCCCACGCTTACATAGGACATTTATATTATTCCCTCTGTGGGTCAGAGAGCATCCTGGAATCGGGACAATAAAATATTGTTAGAGCTAGAAGGCAGGGAGAAGGGCTACCAATGTTGTCTTTGGAGTGTGGGACCATTATTGCAGCCATGAAGTTGCAACAGCTGTGGTTGCCTGAACAGTCAGTCAGAGGCTAGAGAGAGCGTTCGCCTTTCCATGGTGAACTATTAGCTGTTGAAGCATGCTAGGTAAGAGGGAGTCACTAATTTAGTTGTGTGTCCACTGGTGAGTATACTAACCTTCAACAGATAGTTGCACACACATGATCACATGGACGTCCCTGCTTAACTTCAGTGGGCCATAGAAATTACAATAACATGGGTGACTTCATCCTTAAAACCTGAGAAAACATCTGTTTTTCAGATGGGCTCTGTTTGCTGGCAGAGTGTAGGAGTGCCATGGCTCCTTTAACAGAGTTCTTCCAGATTCAGTGTTAGCAAAAAACAAAAAACAAACCAAAACCAAACCAAAACAAAAAAACCCATGTGGTTTTGAAATTGTGGCTTCCTGGTTCCTGCTGCCCAGCATGAACTCTGGCTCTTTAAGGAGGCCAACCACTTCAGTGGAGTTTGTGTGCAGCGTGTTTCAAGTTACTTGGTGGCAGCATGGGCCAACTGATTACCAGAGTTGAGGTGATGAGCATGGCTCCAACCCAGCAGTCTCAGAGGCAGTGAACAGACCGCTGCCATGTTTGACTGGGCTGAGTCAAAAAGCAAAGCAGCCTTAGTCCTAGAAATACCACTTTGCATTTTCAGAAGTAGTCCTGGTCAGAAAAGGATTACAGGTGTGCAATAAAAACAGATTCAGATGAAAAAGACCTCTAAATGAGTCACAGTGTTGGATAAATGTATGTAGGCTTGAGAGACAGAGGAAAAATAATATAGACAATTATAAAAGGAAGTAAATAGTTTTAAAAAGTTGAACAATGCCTTTAAAGAGACAGAGTACAGATAGTCATAGATTCAAGGGAAAAAATAAGCCACATAATGTTGAAACACAAGAGAGTCTGGATTACATATATTATTGTGTTTTCTTTGAATATTTTGACTGTCAATGAGTTAAGTACAGAGAGACATTTCATTGTACAGGCTGCTAACCTAAACCAACGTATATGTTTCAAAGTTTTCTTGACTTCAGAATTTGGGTCTAAGGATTTGTTGCTTTGGAAAAGAGGTTCTACTTCTGTTTCCCCAGAAGATGAGAACCTGTGGATTTCTTCCAGACTAATGTGGTTTGATGGACCAAGACCACCTGAAAGGTCTCCATGAAAATCCCCCCAAAATACTTTGCTCAACAAAAAGCGGGAAGCAGTTTGGAAAGAACTATGCTCAAATTTCCAAATATTGTTTATAAATGTCTGTTTACATTTAAAGGTAGATATGCTATAGAGATTTGCATTGATATGGATCTTGTTCTATTGATACAAATTTTAGGTCACTTTTATTATATGTATATTTCTGCTCTTGATTAAGATATTGTGTTTTGCAGCTCATTAAAAATGTAATGTATAATTAGGAAATATAGCTTAATAGATAATCATCTATAATAGTCAAGCTTCTAGTCATGTTAGGTTTTCTAGATATATAGAGATATATTTCAGTTAGATAGGCATTCTTCAATCTTTCAGAGGTGTTCAGAATATAGTATTTAAAATGTTTTAAGAATTTAGGCTTTTCACGACAGTGAGACACATCTGCTCCTGGCAGCACCAATTATTTCAAGAGGAATTGGGCATTGAAGAGGCTCCTTATGGAGTTTGTTAGTCATTCAGGCAAGAATCTGCTCTTGCCTGAACTGCTTGATGTTATGCCATAAGGACTGGACTTGCAGGACCCACAGAAAAATGATTGTTGAACTTGCCTAAAGGTGTGACAGTCCTTCAGGGTTCCTGCTTCATGAAAGAGTCTGCCACATTCTGTAGGACACCAATATAGGCAGAACTGTCTTGAAAATTTCCTGTTTCAAGGAAAAGTCTGCTGGATATTATGGGCCTGTAGGCTGAAGATAGGTGCCCCAATATTACAAAAGATCTTTGGGTGATTGTCCAGGTAACAAGATGTCTCTGTCAACTCTAGAGTTTTGGAAGTTGCTTGCAATGTACTTCTTGTTAACTCCTTCTGGAGTCTTTGATGGAATTGAAGAATAGATAGTTACAGTTATAATTTAGTTATGATAAAAGAAAAAGTAGATATAAACATTGTAACTGTAATTCCTGCTTGATACCTGTTTTGTTATATGTAATTTTACTATATTAAAGTTAAACCTTTCTTTTTATTTAAACAGAAAAGAGTAAGTGGTATGGGAAATCCTTCTGTATATGTGTTGCTTCTATTGGTTAATAAAGAAGCTGCTTTTCGCCAATGGCTTAACGTATTTATATACATAAATAATATATATGTATTTAGAGAGAGAGAGAGAGAGAGAGAGAGAGAGAGAGAGAGAGAGAGAGAGTAGACAGAGTCAATGAGAAGCCATGTAGCAGCCACCAAAGACAGACACCTCCTCTGGAGTTCACTGAAACTTTGCCAGTAGTCCAAGACCTCGTGATGATGCACAGATTAATGGAGATGGGTTAGTTTAGGATATAAGAGCTAGCTAAAAATATGAGTAAGTTATTGGCCAAACATTATTGCAAATAATATAGTTTCTGTGTGATTATTTTGTGTCAGGGTATTTGAGAAATGAACAAGCAGCCTCCCCCAACAACAGAAGAAAATGACAATGCCATGGGAAAGGGACTTGTGAGAAAGAAGGGGATTTGGCAAGGTGGGAGGGAGATGAAATAGGGTGGAGAGCATGCAAAGCTATATATGCATAAAATTGATAAAGAGCAAACCTAATTAAAAACAAACAGTTGTACAGTCATTTTAAAAAGACAAAATAAATTTCACTATTTCTTGAAAATACATTCAGATAAAGAATTTAAGTATTTTGGTTGAATTTATCATTGAGTTTTTTGATAGCAAATAGTATGTAATTTATTAATATCCATAACTACATATAAATGTAGGTCTATAACTGTCAAAATTCCAGCTGAAATAAAAAGTCATCTGCAAATTCAAATCTGTTGATGTTTACATGATAAATATGTAAAAAAATGGTTTTAGTGGTACTTCTCCATCCTTTCCTGAACAAACATTATGTTATGCCATTTAATTTAAATGCCAGATGCTCAATTAGCATCTGTATAAATATTTCCACCCTATAGCATGGAGCTTTTTCATGTTCATTTAATTCTGTTCAAAGGTTAATTCCTTCTTTGCTGTTTGTTCAATGGTAACAGGTAATAAGTAGTAAATTATTTCCATAATTATTATTATCATTAAGAAAATTATTACATTTATCAAAAGCACCACAGCCACGATTTTCATCTTGTCCTAAGGACTTACTGCAAAATTTCATTGTAAATCTCTGGATAACTTCAGATACACATTTTCTATGTGTCAGAATCTAGCAATAAATATGAATAATTTACCAAATCATCTTAAAATGGCTTGAAAATCAAGATAAAAGAGAAATACCCATTATTCAAAGGAATCCTTCTTGAAAGGTTATTTTTTTAAATTCAGGAACTTCAGAAGACTATTAACTGAAGATTTATCATAAACTCTCTCTAGCAAGTCTGTCAATAAAACCTGAAATCCAATTCCAAAAGACTGTAAAGATAAGGTTATCTATTATATGCCACGAGTTTGAAAGGTTATTTTTCACTGGGAAACAAAGCTGCAATTTAACATGACGTACCCTACCCTATTTTTACCACTTCTGTTTGCGGAGAATTTTTGTTGAACCATGTAAAATGAATTCCTATCTCATATGCATATCTAATAAAAAATTGCGGGGAGAAGTATTTGGATTAAGACATCCCACATGCTAGGCTGTGGCAGGTAGCCGTAGCAGTATCTTGTTCTGCTTTCTAACATAGGTTATCAGTTGGTCTATGTGATTTCTTTGCCAGTATGCAACAAGAATAAGACTTTTGACAGGTATCTGTCCTTTATGCATTGTTCTTTCTTAATGTCTCAAGTAGGCTTAGATGTGAGACTGGTCTAGTCTTTTAAACCAAGCAAACTCACAGATATTTGTGAGATAACTCACAAGATCCTCTGAAAACATAGTATTCAGCAGACCATTTCCACATGAGTGATACCAAGAAAAACCAATTTAGTTATTTACTTAACCATAGAATTATGGTATCATGATAATTTGTTGCTATAATCCAAAATTTGGCATTGATTTATGTGCTGGATTACTTTAACTGCCAACTTTACATAGCCTAGAGTCACCTGACAGGGAAGCTTCAATTGAGAGTTGACCAGAAAATAGGTCAGAAGTCATGTCTGTGGGAATCATCTTTAATGTGGGAATCATATTTAATATTAATTGATGGAGAAGAGCCCAGGCCACTGTGGGCATCATCATTCCCTTGGCAGGTGATATAATCCTGAGCTAAGCATGATTCTGTACGTAAGCCAGTGAGCAGTGTTTCTTCCTTGGCTGTAAATTTCTGAGTCTGAGGTAATGATGGAATAGCAAGCAGGTCTACCTTCAAATTCCTGCTTCAGTTTCTGCACTGACTTCCTTCAATGGTAGACTATAAACGGAAGCTGAAATAAACCCTTCCCTTCCCTAAGTTTCTTTTGGTTATGGAATTTGCCATAACAACAGGGTAAATCTAGAATGATTTGTTAGGCAGCAGTCAATATGGATACAGAACTTGTCTTTCATTTAGTTAATATATAACACTTCTATCAGACTAATTATTTTCAGGTTAAGTAATAGCTGGTAACATCAAAAGATTCAGGGTTCAGGGACAAGCCCATTATAAACCCTTTTCACCATAAAATGAGTTCCTTATGTGGATGCCATGTTGGCAAACTATGGGATGCAGATGGTTTTGTATGGTCAATTTGGTCAAAATATTTCCAATAAGAAAGGTAAATTGAGTTTTCCTCTCATTGCAAAAGGAAATTACACAATGTACTCAACATGGGGCTCAATTTACCATTGTAAATGAATTTTGTGCCCATAAAATTAAGTCACTTCTTTGACTAAATAATCTAATAATCTAAATGATCAGTTAATTAAAGAAATTTTGAATTAATAGTAAAAGGAGATCTGTGTGTGTGTGTGTGTGAGTGTGTGAGTGTGTGTCTGTGTGTGTAACTGAGAGCAAGGGTTGACTTTGAGCTCTCTGTTACATATAATGAACAGCTGAGTTCAAAGGATTTTATGTTTACCATCTGCAAAGCTGTCAAGTCTGAAGTGAAGCACAGATGACTATGGGAGCATGCATGGACTGATATTCAAAACATTATTTAGTTCAATGATTGTTCTTATGGTGTTTGAATACTTTATAACAGACTCATAATACCGTTAACTCTTCTGGTTAGGCAGGGGTAAAGATCTAGTTGTCCTTGGGTTGCTATAGATGTAATTTATATATTTTAGCACATTGGAGACACTTCCTGATATTTCTGTGTCTATTCACTGTCTCAGTCACTCACAAAAATCCCCACGGAAATGTAGAAACTTGCGCTATCCAATATGGCAATGAGGGTCACACTCACTGATTCCTAGGATGCTCTCAGTTCTAGGGAACAACAGAAGACATGCAGTGCCAGGTGGGCATAAGGGCTCAGTCATTCACATGGATAAAATTCCTCAGGTGAAAAGATCAAGTTATGAGAAGAAGCAGAAGGTTTCAGAGTTCTTTTCAAGTTCTTACAGACTGGAGAAGATGAAATATCAAATGTACACCTCTAATGTGATGTATCACTATTTTCTTATATTCATTTTCTTCTTCTGTCTCTCCTTATCTTCTTTCATGGAGAGTCTCTCTGGTCCATACAGATCATGCTTTAGGGCACATCATCTACACTTGGCCTTTCCCTGCTTTGATGTTCCTATTTTCTCCCATTCTTCCCACCCTTGCATTTGTATCTGATTTATGAGACCACAGATGCTTACTGAAGCACTTTAGACTCCCCTTTCCTCAGCAATTTTCCTGTATTGTTTGTTTGAGTTGTGAGAGTTTCTTCTTTGGAAAGTACAGCCATCTTTTAGATAAATGAAAATATACCACAGAATCAGGCTTTATCTTCCTTTACTATTAAGGTTGGTGAGTTAACTTCAGAGTGTCTCATTAATCATAAAGAAGATGAGAAAAGGTTAAATGTTGGTGTAGGAGGTCCTTCTGTATTTCTGTTGCTTTCATTGGTTGAATAAAGAGACCACTTTGGCCTTTTGATAGGGCAGCCCTTAGGTGGGCGGAGTAGACAGAACCGAATTCTGGGAAGAAGGACAGACAGGCAGACGCCACGATTCTCCTGCTGGTTAGACTCATGCCGGTAAGCCACGTCCTTGTGGTGAACACAGATTAATAGAAATGGGTTAATCAAGATGTGAGAGTTAGCCAATAAGAGGCTAGAGCTAATGGGCCAGGCAGTGTTTTAATTAATACAATTTCTGTATAATTATTTCAGGGGTTAAGCAAGCTAGGCGGCTGGGAGCCTAGTGGCCGGGATGAAAATCAGCTATATATGAATGTTTCTATCATCTACCTATCTATCACTTTTCATTTATGTATGTATGTATCTTGATGTTTGTCTTCTGTCTATCCATGAATTATATTTTTAATTTTTGTTTTATTTTCTGTATATGAGTTTGTTTGCCTGAATGTCTGTATGTGTACCATCTGTTTATCTGGTACCCTCGAAGGTTAGAAGAGGGCATCAGATCCCCTGGAACTTGATGTTTTGGGTATAAGATATGAACCACTGAGACATATCTACAGACCCCACAAATTATATTTTTGAAAAAAAATCTGTTTTTCTGACTTTATGTACCCAGGTTTTGACTTGACAGGATTTATGGATGATCATACACACTTGTTAGTAGGGGTGTGTGCACATGTTTATGTGTGGAATAAATGGAGAGGCCAGAGGCAAACATCAGGACTTTCCTGGACTACCTGAACCTTTGTTTTCTGAGATAGGGTCTCTCATTGAACCTGAAGCTCATCAACTTGAGGCTGGGATAGCTAGTTAACAATTGTAGTGATCTGCTTGTTACTGTCCCCTGCCCCTATTCCTGGGGTTGCAGGCATGCAATGTTGCACTCAGCTTTTTATATGAAAGATAGGGATCCCAACACAGGTCCTCATGCTTGGTTAAAGGCACTTTGCCAATTGAGCAATCTTACCAGTCAGTTTTGAAGATTTAGCATATAGTTGCTTTCATTTAGAATATCTACTAAATATCAAAAGTAACTTGGACATATACAACTAAAATGTTTTAACTAACTAACTTATTAGAACCTTCAGTATCCTTAAAGAATATATATTTATACACACATATGTACATATACATATATAAACATAGACATTCACACATACATAGATATATACACACACATATATAATTGTCTTCTCTGTGTAAGTTAAACAACTTACTGATGGTCACCAAACTAGTGAAAGAAGGATTGAGCCCTAGTTTCTTGCTTGCTATATTGCCTTCCATGTAGTATGGTCTGGCATGTTATCTAATTATAAAACACTATACACATCAAAAATAAAACTCAGAGGTTAATGTGACTTTTCCAAGTGGAGTCCTGAACAGAGCTAATCAGGACTGGTGTCTTCTAGCTTTTATCACGAATAATTCTATAACTGTCTATCAGGAATTGGGAGTATGCAGGCATTTTTTAGCAAAAGCATCTGATTTATAGCGATGGCTTTCATGTCTGTGTGACCTCATTCAGTGGTGCCTCTGGAAGGCATTTGAGAAGTTTCCTTGAGAGTGGGTGTATGTTGTTTCTAGTTATTAAGTAAGTACTTCATTTTGAGAAAGATATTGGTAACTATGCTCCTTTTAGGGAGTGAGTGGATGTATTTTCACGGTTCAGATGCTAATGCATATTCTTCTCATGGCTCCTTATGAAAGAAAAATTAATTTTACTAAGAGTACACATGTTTCCATGCTGTTCTTTCTTAATTAAGTTGATTAGAGTCCTAGTTGGACCATTATGTCAAGGTTTGCCATGCTCAAGACAAAATGTGAACAGGCAGGCAATTCATTTGAATGACTGTAATATGAGTTTAGAATACCTAGGACAATAGGTCCCTTTTAATCTTTGGTTAATAAGTCATCTTAATTACAACTCAGGCAAGGACCTTCACAACATTTCATACTTTACACTGAGGGAACCATTATTTTTTCTACCTTCCCTTGACAAGTTGTAGAAGTGTCAGATGTTCTGGGAAAGATTTGTTTTCCAATGTTAAATTTTTATTTATGAATTCTTTCTCCTTTATAATTTTTATTAAATTCTTATTATGCGACTTTTTATTAAAGTATAATATAGCTGCAGAACTAGGCATAAATAGATGATTGTAAATTTTCATAAACATGAATATACATTTAAACTAATGTTCCAATCAAGAAGAATATCTAATATTTCAAATCTCTCTTCATTTTTGAACTTTCCTGATTTCTTTAACCCTAGAGAATTTTTATTATATTTTTCATTATCCAAAATAAAACAATCTAAATATAACTTGATCACACTTTTCCCCTCCTCCAAGTTCCCCAGAATCTCTCCTCCTTGCCACCCAATCATCACCAAGCTGTCTCTCAAGAAACAAAAACCGAAACTAACAACAAAACCAGGAAAACATCTTCCTCAAAAGCCCCACCAAACTGCAACCAAACAAAAGCCCATGAAAGTACTGTCGAGTCTGGCATATGCTGGTCTACATCTTCTGAAGATAAGGCCTGCCCTGGAATAGTTGACATACCCAATATCACTCTATTGTAGAAAACGGATTTTCCCTCCTCTAGATGGTACAAGTGGCAGTTCAGTTGTTAACCCTCTGTTTTAATTTTTATTTATTCTTTGAAAATTTTATGCTCGTATATACATCCGTCCTTTACTTCCTCCTTTCCAATGATCCTGAAGCCATCCCATTTCATCTCCCTTCAAGCTTAATGCTTTCATTTCATACATTTTAATTAGTGAATTTACTCTTTAACTCACTAAGTCTAATCAGTTAACTAATGCTTCACTTATGTGCATGGACATGGAGTCATTCATTGGGGCATGGAGTCATTCACCATGATGTCATCCATTCTGTCCTGGTATCATTCACTGGGACCTGGAATCATCCACCAGGGCATGAGGTTATCCAGTATGGCATAGTGTAGTAATGAGGGGCTCGGGCTGCGTTCCCGGCGCAGGGCCCCTTGTTCTGTCCCACCTGGCTCCTGGTGTGTACTCGAAATAATTACACGGAAATTGTACTCATTTAAATACTGCCTGGCCCATTAGCTCTAGCCTCTTATTGGCTAACTCTCACCTATATGTTTAACCCATTTCTAATAATCTGTGTGTCACCACGAGTCGTGGCTTACTGGGAAAGATTCAGCGTGTCTTCATGGCGGGCGGCTCTCTCTGGCTCTGTCCCCTTCCCAGCATTCTGTTCTCTTTATCCTGTCTATCTAAGTCCTTCCCTATCAGAAGGCCAAGGCAGTTTCTTTATTAACCAATAAAAGCAACCCAAATACAGAAGGACCCTCCTACACCAGCATAGTGTATATTTAACTGGATTTCTCTCTTCTTTCAGTTCCAGGGGCTTGTATATTTAACTCACAGGACAAATACAACCCATGGCTTCTTTTTGTTAACAAAGTTTTATCAAAAATCATTGCCCTTGCTTATTTGCCTGTCATTTGTGGCTCTTTATTTCTTCTAGATTGGCAAAGCTGAGGAATCTTGACCAAGGCTAAAAGGCCCACAAACTCTAAGGTGCTTGCTATCTGGAACTCTACAGAAAAAGTAAGTTATCAGTTATTTTAAATGATTTCTGAAAGGGTATGTGATCACACTTCCAAATAGGAAAAAGGAAAATGTCTTTGGAAGATGACATTATTATCAATGGCACTTTATAAGATTTAATGTTTAATGGTTTTAAATTTTATTTTATTGACCTACTTTTGAGAATTTCCGTCCCACATTCTATCATCTCCCAAATCTCTCCCAGAATTTCTATACCCTATTCTCTCAATTTCATATCATATTCATTTCTTTATAACCCCATTATCATTCTCCAAACACAGATGGCTATGTCTCCATCCTCTGGAACATGGGCAACTTACTAGCGATCATACCTGCAAAGGTAACTGACCGCTCCCCTCAAGAAGCTGCTGTTTGCCAATAGCCCGTGAATATAGGTGGAGTCTCACAAGTCCCTTTCCCATCAGCGCTTATTGGTTTGATCTTGTGCAGGTCTTACATAGGTTGTGAATTCATGAGTGGAATAATCCTGTCATGTTCAGAGGGTCTTATTTCAAAGCAGTTTTCTCTGAACTTTTGGCTCTTAAAGTATTTTCACTGTTCTTCAACAAAATATTCTGAGGCTTGGGGTGAGGGATTGACAAAGGTGTCTGATTTGGGGCTGAACACTTGATGAGCATTTATTCTTTGAACTTTGTTTAGTTATGGGTCTCTATATTAACTGCAATCTATTCACTGCTATGAGAAATTGCAACAGCACTTTCTCATTAGGACTGCCAACCTGCAAATAATGACACAAATACGTATTATTAATTATGAAAGCTTGGCCTTAGCTTAGGCTTGTTCTCAACTAGCTCTTATAACTTAAATTAACCAATATTTTTAAATCTATGTTCTTGCACTTAGCCTATTTTCTTGTCTTCATCCTGCCCATCCTGTTTCCTCCCAATTTGGCTGGCAACTCCACCTTTCTTCTTCCTAGAGTTCTTTCTCTGCCTGGAAGTCCCTCCTCTACCTCCTGCCTAAATATTGGTCATTCAGCTTGTTACTATACCAATCACAACAATACATCTTCACACAGTGTACAAATATCCCACAACAAGAAGCTTCTCTGATGAAATGTGACAGCTGCAGTAGTCTGTTGATACAAAGACAGAATTTTATTGGAGGAAAAATATTTCTGTCTCTTCATCCTGTTAATCCATAGTCAGGCTCCGAATTGCTTTGCAGAGAGTTGAGTTATGTGGTAGAACTGCTTCTAAACCTCGACTCTTTCAAAATGTACTTGCTAAGGTGGAAGTTTGTAAAAGTACAGAAATGCTGAGGAAGTCTACTATGTGTGATTGACATCACAGTGGATAGCTTTAGTTGGTACTCTTTATAAGAGATCACTGGGGCTCTGGTGTAAGATGAGGCAGCTTGCTAAACTGTTTGTGAACAGTATCTCTCCTTCATGTTATCCATACTTGTAGAGTTGCAAAATAGGCACTAAGTCTCCACATCTTGCCATATTGCTCTTAAAATTTTCTGGTTTCTACCCACCTTTCATTACTTGCATATATTAGAATGGAGATTTTCATAGTCATCATTTTCAGTGGGGGCTGTTTTCTTGAAATGATGTCTTTTATGCAAAGACATCCATTAAGAACTGTAAAATGGAGATGATTTGTTTAGAAAAGGGAAGAGAGGCAGAAACCCAGGATGCCCTTAATTCTTTTATTTTTTTGGTGTTCTCTAATCCACTTCTGCAGATACCTAGCATTTCAAGAAGCACAATTTCAAAAATCAATAATTACAAGAAAATATCTCAGGTGACACTGCATATCTCTTAGATGTCACTAATTATTCTTAGTGAATAGAACATTCAGATGGCTCACATGAAAAGGGAGCTGTCAAGACATTCTGTGACAAGGTATGTCACAGAAAAGTTCTGTTGATAAGAGTCAACATTCTCATGAGAAGATTTTTTTCTGCCTTCTCTGGTGCCCTGGAAATAGTTTTAAAAATCCAGAATCTTTGTGGAAGAGCTGTCAAAGAAGAAAGAAAGAAAAGAAAAGAAAACTGAAAGGGTTTGGTAGGTGGGCCACTGACCTGCACTAGTTTCGCCCATACCTTCACCACCGACAAGTCATTCAATCAATTATTATTTTCCTTGCATACTAGTATGAAGATTCTTTCTGGTAGGTCCCTTCTAAAGAAGAAATTATAAACCAATTCACTCTGAATTCATGCCTCTTGAGCTTGAGAAGTTTAGACACAATCTTCCCAGGATATTTCAGCAAATTCAAGCTGTACTGTATTCCTTTTGGACCTTGAAGTAACTTGAGTATATGGTATAGGTACTTATGTCAAGGAATAGCCATAAATGGATGAACTCAAACTAAAACTGTTAAGACTCCCATTCAGTCCTCAATATCCAGGGAGCTACATATGTGTTTGGTACATAAATTATCCTGTATCTGTGTAAGCAGCTTACGAACATATGGATTACTTAGGAGCTGCAGTGGAATCTTCTCAAGCTATGTTTGCAGTTCTTTATATGTGACTGCATTTTCACAATGGGCAGAAGGAACCTTCTGTTATACGTGTGTTGTTGAAACCTCAAGAAAGGATTCAACAAATCTCTAGCAACCTCCAGTGCCTTGAATAGCCTTTGAGTTTCAGGTTTCTCAGCAGAAGTTTTCCTAGTGTATCGCCAAGACTCTAATTTGGATATCAGTTATTTATGGGAATTAACATGGAGAGATGGAACAGCAGGTCTGTGTGGGATGCTGGCAAGTCAGAGACTAAAAATGAGTGACGTGTGTTGTAATGAGGTGCATACATCTGAGACAGAGGGTGGTAGAGGCAGAGGGGGAGACGAGAAGAACATAATATGATTTGGTTTATTTAAAGGCATCGAAAGAAAAATACATCACTCAAATGCACTCAGGTGAAGGTCTCCTCTTTATTTTTATCCAAGTGCCTTTATAGTCAAAAAGACACAATGAAGGCAATGAAGCAACATACCATATTTAAAGGAAGAAAAACCAGTATTTCCCTGTCATTGCGACTGTGTGTTTCCATTTTTCTAAGTCAATTCATCTGTGCCTTCCTTGTTCAGATGGGTCTGGAGAGCACAACAGTGCACATCCAGGGTAGTTTCGCAGTGGGGCGAGCCTTTGCCTACCATCAGCACACCATAAAGCCATTCTTAGTGGTGCATGCTTGGAATCTCAGTGCTTTGTGGGGAAAGGCAGGAAGTTCAAAGCCGTCATTGCCTACAAAATGAATTTGATACCAGCCTTGATGACATGAGACCCTGTTTCAAAAACAAGCAAACAGACAGACAATCAAACAGACAGGCAATGAAAATCTCATCACTGTTGTGCTTCAGAAGTAAGGAAGCTCAACATTATAGGTTTTATTTTGCTGTAAATCTGGACACCCTGCTATGGTATACTTGTTACTTATGGGCAATTTACAAGAGATGTTAAGTTCTAATCAGTTGAAAAATTAGAAGCAAATGGCAGGTCTTTATAAATAGCATACCATGGTAACTATGCTGGAATTATCTAATTCATTAAGTGTGATACATAAAGAGGACAGATCTGCTCTTTAATTAGCTAATAACATGAAGTTCTCGAGTGGGTGGCCAATAAGCCTCTCAGGTCGATTGCTCCATGTTGTGTGTGTAAAGACTGGCAGGGAGGCGGAGCTCTTGCTGGGCTGAGCTGGGGCTTCTCCTTTCTTTGGAGAAGACTGTGTATTTACAGCCATGGAACTGGGCTGCTCTCAACTTTGGTGAGAGAAGATTATTTTTGCAGTGAATAGCAGTCTATGAAGAGATTTATAACTGGTTAACAGGCTGAGTATGACAGACTGTGAGTATTCAACCCAAACGTGACCCTCTTTGTCAACCTCTTCCTCCTGTTTCTGCACCTTCCACCGAGGTCCAGGGAACAGTGCTGAAGAGGAAGAGGAAACAGTGTGAGAGCCGGTGTATGGAGAGAAATACTGAGAACGCTGTCCTCCAGTCATGGCATGGCTATTGCTTTTGGGAACTCATGGCAGCTGCGATTGTCTGCACACCATCAAGACAGATATAGTTCAAGCATGCAGAGTGTGTGCTCCCCAGGCTTCATCTCTTAGTAAGGAGTGATTGGTTTTTGCCAGATCACTGGGGAGGGAGAATCATTCTTTGGCAACTGGAAGGTTTGCTAAGCTCCAGAGGATGGCCTCACACCCATGCCTGGAAATGGCAGCACTAAACTGTCTTAGCCAACTATTCAAAAGCAAAAAAATGAGACATAAAATACAGAAATAGATATGTGTAGGGAGATCCAGGGGAAGCTGGAGGGGGAGATTGGGATGGATGTGATCTTATTTCATTGTATACATGTATGAAATTCTCAAATAATAAAAATTAAATGAACAAAGGGACTTTCCCTCAAGTGTAGCTCTAAAAATGAAATGATAAAGGCTATATGAGAATGACACACTAGTAACAGGTGGATGCACGCTGGGCCACTTACCTCAGTGATACTGGAATGATTCTCTAGGCTGAAAACTTACAAATTGAGAAGACTGAAGTGAACAACTGTCCTTCTCTAGCCGTGTTCCTGGTCGCTTAGGAATGACAGAAAGACTTCTTTGGCTGAGGATGTGGATCAGCTGGCAAAGTGTAGCACAAGTGTGAGGATCCTAGCTACGTTGTGAGAATCAAGGTTAACAAAAATACAAGCCTTGACATGAAGGCACACACTTGTAATCTCAGTGCCTGAGAAAGGAGATGGAGATGGGAAATCCCTGGGGTTTGCTCACCAGACAGCCTAGCCAAACTAGAGAGTTTTAGGCCAAATAAGAGACTCCCAACTCAAGATACTAAGTGAACAGATCCTAGGGATAAAAGCCAATGCTATCCTCTGGCCTCTAAACACATGTGCATATGTACATAAATACATAGCTGCACACACATGTGTAGAGGGAGAGAGAAAGAGTGTGTTCAAGCGTGAGCACTTGTATACATGCACACACACACACACGCGCACGCGTGCGCGCGCACACACACACACACACACTCAAATACAAATACCCACATACACTGTAGAAAGATTTCTCCCCTGATGCCTGCCATGGCCATAATGTTTACTTACAAGCAACTGAAATAAGTCAGTTGTCCTAGCTGTGTTGCAATCAAAGGAAGTGGAACATGGATTGATTCACAATTGTTCCTAGGTTTATAATTACAAAGTTGTGCAGCAGCATGTGAGCCCAAGCTGTCAGGAAGGTCTGCATGTTTCACTAATATGTCATGGTTCTCATACTTCAGTCTATGTTCACTTTACCTGGGGATTTCAATAATATGCATCTTTCCTTTCTCTCTCTCCCGCCCTCACTCTCCTCTTTCTGTGTGTCTCTGTCTATGTTTCTGTGTCCCTCTATGTCTCTTTGTCTCTCTGTGTCTCTGTCTCTTTTTCTGTCTGTCTGTCTGTCTGTTTCTCTCTGTGTGTGCGTGCAGAGATGACTGAATGCATGTGGAGATCAGATGCAACCTTAGGCGTTCTTACTCACATACTATCGATGACTTGCTTTGAGACAAAGACTTCACTGTTCTGGGGCTCACAGATTCGTCTAGACTGACTGCACCATTAGTTGTATTTTCTTTATGTAGACTTTTAGGGACTGAACTCTGGTCCTTATGCTTGTGGATCAGATACACCAGAGGCATTACCATATGCCTGGCAAATAAGAAGATTTTTAATTTGCTCTGAAATAGGTATCAGATAAAAAACCATCTCTAACAAGTTTCTAGGTATTTCTAGTGAATGCTTCTGCAGCCTGGGTGCACTAAGGATGACCCACACTTCAGAGTCTGTACTGGAAGGAACGGAGGAAAACTTGGAGACTCTTACCCATTCTTCTACAATTATTAGGATTAGATTTCCTCTTAACCTGTGCTGGTCAAATTCAGTGAGCCTAAGTCCCCATCATTCAGTTCCCACCTCTTCCTCTTACCTCATGCTTGGCAGAATCAGTATAAGAACATGTGGGAACATGCCCTGGTGGGTAGGGCATGTTATTCAGGTCTACTTCCTGCTCAATGGTTCCATCTAAGATGGGAAAATTGATTCACGAAGAGCTGTGGAGGGGCAGCGAGTAAAAGCCAATCTGAGAGCCTTTTCTCAGCGTGCATGAGGCAGAGCCGTCTGATGGTTTTTAGCAATCCGTCTCCAGCAAATCTCCAGGAAATTCCACGACCTAACATTTTTTGGTACATTTCTAGGGTGTGGGTAGGCTGGAAAGATGTTTAAAAGGACAAAGAAGGCTTTATGCTAGCACTGCCAAAAATCTTGACACATGCTTTGCACTCTGATGTGAATAACTTTATGGAGATAGGACCCAGGCTGGAACCAGGTGTTGTTGCCTGGTCCATCAGGGCATGAGAAGACCTGTATAAATCTGGCCATCAGAAACTCTCATTGGGAAGGTTTTCATGCAGAATGTGCTGTGCTGTCAGTTTTATATGACTTTAAAAGATAATGTTTGATTGTTTTGTTCTGTCCTTTAAATATGAGGCATCTAAGGGCCACAGAGTAAGTGACTTGTGTGAATAATGGTGCCTTAGTGTCAATCAAGGATATATGGCTGAGCACTAATTCAAGGCAATGTGTGTTCCTTCCTTGCTATAACTGTTATGTTCATGATGCCTAGAACTATGTTTTTAAAATATTATTAAAATTAGTATTAGTATTATTATTGTTCTCATCAAAATCATCATCATCATGTTTTGTTTTTTGAGACAAAGTTTCATTCTGTGGCTAAGGATGACCTAAAACTCATAGTCTTTTTGTCTCAGCCTCCTGAGTTCTAGGATGATGGGTAACAGATATAAGCCACCTCACAAAGCTGTATGTGTGCTTGTGTGTGCACATATTCATCTGTATATGACAATATATGGAGGTCAGTGGCTAATGTCAGGTGCCCTCCTTAGTCCATCTCCATATTAATTTTAAGGCAGGCTCTCTGAATAGAGAGCTGACTGATTCATCACAAAGGCTGGCCAGTGTGCCACAAGGATATGGCTGGCCAGTGAGCCACAGGGTCTACCTTCCAGGGACAGGCTACATGCATATGCTATATATAGAACTTGTTTTTTTTGCATTAATTGCTAACAATATACTGTACAAACTGGATGAGCAGATACAAGAGAGGTGGCTGTCAAGCTTTGCCAAGACAAGATAGGGACAGTCCTTCAAAATTTCCTGCTTCACAGGAAAGTCTGTCAGATATGCTATGCACATAGGCCAGAGTTGGATGCCTCAACATTGCAGAGGAACTTTAGGTGACAATCCAGGCAGTTTGATGTCTTTGTCATTAGGTAACATTTAATCCTTTTGGGTTTTTGACAGAGTTGAAGACTATATAGTCATACTTATAGTTTTTCTTAGTTGTGATAAAAGATAAATTAGATGTGAAACTTTAGATTCATGAAGATAGGATAAATATCTGAATATTTTCTCTAATTTTGTCAAAACCACATGGACTATATATTATAAATACAATTAATAATTGTTTTTGTTAAATATAATCTTACAATGATAAAGTTAAAACCTTCTTTTTTAAACATTTCCTTAAGTGTCTTTCAGCCACTAAAAGATTCTCCGTTGAGAGTTCTTTGTTTAGGTCTGTACTCCATTTTTATCCTTAGACATCAGAGAAGTGCAAATCAAAACAGCTCTGAGATTCCATCTTACACCTGCAAGAATGGCCAAGGTCAAAAACACTGATGACAACTTATGCTAGAGAGGTTGTGGGGAAAAGGGAACACTTCTGCATTGCTGGTGGGAATGCAAGCTGGTACAGCCCCTTTGGAAATCAGTGTGGCTATTTCTCAAAAAATTAGAAAATACCCGTCCTCAAGACCCAGTAATACCATGTTTGTGTATATATCCAAAGGATGCTCAATCGTGCCACAAGGTCATGTGCTCAACTATGTTCATAGCAGCATTGTTTGTCATAGCCAGAACCTGGAAACAACCTAAAAGCCCCTCAACCGAAGAATGGATAAGGAAAATGTGGTACATTTACACAATGGAGTACTACACAGCAGAAAAATTAATGACATCTTGAATTTTGCAGGAAAATGGATGGAGCTAGAAAACATCATTTTGAGTGAGGTAACCCAGACACAGAAAGAAAATTATCACATGTACTCACTCATAAGTGGTTTTTAAACATAAAGCAAAGAAAACCAGCCTACAAACCACAATCCCAGAGAACCTAGACAACAATGAGGACACTAAGAGAGACTTACATAGATCTAATCTACATGGGAAGCAGAAAAAGAAAAAGATCTCCTGAGTAAATTGGGAGCATGGAGACCTTGAGGGAGGCTTGAAGGGAGGAGGGGAGAGGCAGGGAGGGGAGCAGAGGAAAATGTAGAGCTCAATAAAAATCAATAAAAAAGAGAAAAAAGGAGAAAAAACCTTCTTTTTTTAACTAGACAAAAAGCAGGAAATACTATGGAATATTCTGTTATACCGTGTGAATATATGTTACTGCAATTGGCTTAATAAACAAGCTGACTGACCAATAGCTAAACAGGATACAGGCAGATGGGAAAGTCAAACTCAGAGTGATGGAATGAGGAAAGCAGAGTCAGAGAATTTGTAAGTAGATGCAGAGGGAGCAAGATGAGAATGCCATACTCAGGAAAAGGACCAAACCATGTGGCCAAGCATAGATAAGAATTATGGATTAATTTAAGGGTAGTAGTTAGCTAGTAACAAGCCTGAACTATCAGTCGAGTGTTTGTAGTTTATATTCAGATTCTGAGTGGTTATTTGGGACTAGGTGTTTGGGACAAAAAAAAATGTTTATTTATACATCAGGGGCCAGCCACCCAGTTACACAGCAAGCCATGGAGTAAGAGTAAAGAAATTTATAAATAATAGAGAAAGATAAAAGCCCAGAGGCAAAAGATAAACAGGATAATTAGTTAAGAAAAGTTGACATGGAACAAGTCAAGCTAAGGTCAGGCATTCATAATTAAGAATAAGACTCTGTGTGTGAATTATTTGGGATCCAGGTTGTGCCCCCCTCAAAAGCCAAAAGAATATAAAAAAACCAAATAGCTACATAGGTTAGTCTTAAACTCGTTGAAATTCTTATGCCTCAGCATCCAAGATGCTGGGATTACAAGAATATATATCATTTCTTTTTGATAAAAACATTGAGAATTCTTTTTTGGAGCTTTTTAAAACTATACAGCGGCCATTCTTGTCATTGACTACTGTCTATGACTACTACTCATTGCCATACTGCCTTGATGCCAGTTCCCATGTGTGACTTAGCACCCACTGAGCCAGGTGTCTTTCTCTGTCTTCCACCCTGTTTTCAGTCTAGCTCTCTACTATTGACACATCAATTTTTTTAGTTGCTCATACGGGCAGTTCTCTATCTGGGTCTGTCTTAGTTTACTTCATATGACCTTATCTTGTTCTCCTCTTCTTGTCACAAGATTCCCATTTAAAAAAAAATTCTTTCATGGCCCCAAAAAGGTTATTCTCAGCTCTCCTGGAAGCATTCCTTTTCGGTAAAATGGAATCCAGGGGTTCTCAATTTATTCTGCTATAAATAAATGTTATTCATTCTTCTGCTCATTTATACTCAGCTTTTAAATTGATTGACAGATGCTCTGACACAGGCTCAGCATGTAGAGGAAACAAAACAGAGAAGTAGTGGATGTACGCTGGTTTATATAAGTTACCATTCTCTCACAGTCTTTCTATTAATGATTCTTCTTCTATTGATAGCCTTTTAATAAATGGTCCTTCTATTGCCCAGCAGCTCTTCTCTCCTGTGATCTCACCCTCACTTCTGGCTTTAATCCTCACCCATCCCCTTATGATCTTTACACCACATCTTCTTTCCAGACATCCCTTCAGTGCCTTTAATTTAGCATACAAAAAGCTGATGTGAATACTGACCTTCTAAATCTGTTCTGCGTTTGCTCTGCAGTTGCTGAAGGACTTCACCACACTCCTACTTAGGAATCTGGTATCACCCTTGCCTTCTCTCCGGCTAACCTTGAACAAGTTTTGTTAATGAATGCCTCTTTACGTACCATCCACCACATTTCTTCTGCCCTCCTGCAGTCCACCTTCATCCTTGACAGTTCAGCTCCTTCTTCCCAGTTTTGTTCAAATTCTTTTTAGTATGTATTGCACCCAATGTGACCTTTTAAAACCAAAAACCTAATGTCAGATTCTGCAGTAGGTTTGCATTTGTCTCATAAAAACCTCTGAAGTACATAAATAGACCTCTAAAATGTTTATAATGTAACATGTCTTGTATTGATCTGTCCTTGTGAGGCCCCCTTCTTCTTTATTATCTTCTCTCATATATTACTGCCTGACCAAAGTTTTCCCTCCCTCCATCCCCTCTCACCCAGATCCATGCCTCTTTTATTTCCCTTCAAAAAAGAGCAGACTTCCAAGGGATATCAACTGAATATGATCGAACAAGATACAATAAAACTAGGCACAAACCCTCATATCAAGGTTAGGTGAGGCAACTCAGTAAGAGGAAAAAGGTCTCATAAGAAGGCAAAAGAGTCACAGACACCCACACACACACTGTTAGGGGTCCCACAAGAAGATCAAGTTAATAGCCATAACATATACAGATGACTTAGCACAAACCCATGCAGGCTCCATGATTGGTAAGACCCTCTTAGATGCAGAATTACAGCCCTCAAAGATTAATTTGAATTTTTGATAACATTCTACCCTCTCATGACAGTATTTTACTTTCCAGTGACTGCTCTCCAGGCTCTTTCCTGAACTATTCTGGCTGAGTTCACTAATATTTCCCGTCCCTGTCTCTGTCCCAGTACTTTTCCCTGCTCCAGTCCCTCTCTCTCTCTGCATGTTTCTGAGTGATTACATCCATTTGTGTTGAGATTAGTAACATTCTTGGATGTACTTTCTCATCATTACTCCTATCTTGTTTAAAGAAGGGCTTTTTGATTACCACCATGTATTCTAGTCTAGTTGACTTGAGAGTGTCCAGCAATTCTTGTCTTTGTCTCTTATCTTACCATAGTGGTACTGGAATCACAGACATGTACGACAATGCCTGGATTTATATAAATTGGGGGATTTCATTTTGAGATCTCATGCTTGCATAAACAAGCGTTTCCCCACTGATCCATCTCTCCAGCCGTAGAGTGCCCTTTCTGATGTACACTTTTTTTTCTTATCTAAACCTCTTTGACCTCTGTATCATATGTTCTATTTACAGATGTTATAGTAGCTTCTGGAATGGGTTATAAATATCTACTTACTTACTCTATCTCTATTCTTGCTAGAATGTTCTTTGGGGTAGAACTCGTCTCTTATCTCATGAATACTGCTAAGTATAGTGCCTGTCACACAGTGGGTGCCAATCTACTTGTGCTGAATGGAGTAATAAATGCATGCAGCTTCAGTGAAGCACAGCTGCCTGGACAGAAGTACAATTGTTTCTACTGGATTATTTTAATTAAACACCAGGTGGAAATGCCAGGTACTTAAGGTGGAAATAAAACTCAGAGTCAATAGGATGACTTTATTATTGGAACCTTATAAAATCTGAAAATCTTTAAAAGCCACAGTTAATAAAAAATATTTTGGGATGTTTGCTCATTCTCTATCAGTTTTGAGAACAGGTTATGAGATTCTTTCATCCTTCTAATGATTCTTTGGGTTTTCTCAATTTATAAAGGGCTATTCTATTTTTATTAATGCTAGAAATAAATACACTATGCACAAATATACCACGTTCTTACACTGGGGCCTGGGACTTTAGGTGTGTAAATTCACCATTCATGAAATAACAGTCTTAAATTTTATTTCTTTAAGACACACTATCTCATATAATTCCATTAGAGAGAAAGAAAGAGGATTTGCAATTTTACCCCCAATTCTGAACATTTTATGTTGTATCAACTTTCCTGGTGGATATATAAACAAAAGTTTCTTCACCTAGAGAGGATACGTAAAACAGATAAAAGTACATGGCCATCATAATCCAATTTGGAATACAGGTATGGATCAGGATTTACCTACAGGTGTGTGAGTGTGTGTGTGTGTGTGTGTGTGTGTGTGTGTGTGTGTGTGCATGTTTCATAAAACAGATTTATCACCTCAAAATTGCTCCATCATGAATGCAGGTAACCTTCCAATTCCTGCACGGTCTAACATCTCCTGAAATCACTTATAATGTCTGGACTCCCATGTGGGAATATATGGCTTTTCATTATTCTGTGTGTTCATGCCTCCATTGCTATTACCATGAACCTAGTTGACTCTCTACTATTCTGCAGAGTTTATTGCCATGGCTATGAAGTGGGCATGTAGAAAAAAAGTCACACTACAACAACTTCCTTAGCAAGTACAAGATTTGACATCTTCAGGAGAGTATACCTATTTTTTTGTAAATCAAAATATCCTCATTAATAAAGTGTCATAACAGCTCTCTACCTATGTCACAGAGTGGAGTGAGAATTCCATGAAAATGATAAGAGTAATGAACAATAGAACATGTTTCTGTTCTCTATAGATTGTATTCATTACCAAAATAAAGGAAAACATTGAGCTTTCAAGAGCATAACGTGTCCTTGGACCAGCAATGCTTCATCCAAACTCTATGAGAATACTAATGAAGGCATTTAATGTACATGTAAAAAAATCTATAAATTATTATTTTCCATTCCTTTTGTGTGCTTTATGCACATTTTACTAAAGTACAATATCACATACAATCGTGAAAAAAGTAAATTTATAGATAAATTAATTATTACAAGGTAAATAGCTAATTTCTATTGTTAAAGTCACTGGATTAAGAAACGTTTAAGGCTTAAGTGAGTTACAGCATTGGGTATGTTTGTGAGGGCATTTCTAAAGAGATATAACTGTGAAGGAATGAGCCATCCTGAATTTCAGTAACACCATGCAGTGGTATGAGGTCTCAGACTAAGTAAAATTTGAAAAAGGATGAACTGAGCCTAAGCATTTATCTATTTCTACATCCTGGCTGTGGGTACAATGTGAGCAGTCCACCAACACCATGCTTTCTCTGCCCTGATTGACATTGTCCCCTCAAAAATGTAACACAAAAGAAATTCTTCCTTTCTTTAGTCACTTTTTTGTTAGGAATCTGGTCACACTAATGATAAAGGTAAGTAATAGATAAATTGGTATCAGGAGTAGGGTTGTGTAGCTTGTAGGTTAATATGTACGGTTTGTGGAGGAATGTGGAAAAGCTTAAAGCTGTGAACTGAAAAAATCTTGAATGCTAGAAACTGTGATTAATGAGGCATTTTTGTGGTAGTTCAGAAGTCCAAAGTTGAGATAAATATGGTAGTAGAGGCTTGAATTATAAGATTTCAGAGCAGAACATGTATTCTCTATTTGGGACTGGACTAGATATCATTCAAGTTACATTATGCCAAAGAATCTTACTGTAGTTTGCTGTCCTGCAAATGTGAATGAAATGATGGAAGAAAATGAAAGACGGCATGTCATTCAAGCTATAGAATGTTTATTGTTCACTGCTTTTATGTAAATTACAGTCAGAGAGCAAGAAGCACAGCAGAAAGTTAGAAAACAAAACCATGCGATTTGGAGAGGATAGAGTTATATGAAAGTTCAAAGTTTTATATTGGAACATAGAGAAAAGCAACTGTAATTAACAGAATTGGTACAATTAAAATGAGTTCCTAAATTATACTATGATACCAGGAAAGACTCCTTGAGTACTAAATGCTACCCATTGAAAGCTCTAGTTTCTTTTTTATGTTAGTTTTTTATTATTATTTCACTTTACATACCGACCACAGATCTCCCTCACTCCCCTTTTTCTACTCCCCACCATCTCCTCTTCCTACCTGCTAATCAACTACTTCTCAGAGGGAATAATGCCTTCTTTGTAGAGTCAACAAAGTCTGGCATACCAAGTTGAGGCAAGACCAAGCCTCTTCCCCCTGTATCAATGCTGAGCAAGTTATCCCACCATAGGGAATGGGCTCTAAAATGCCAGTTCATCCACCTGGGATAAGTCCTGGTCCCACTGCCAGGGTCCTTCCCAATAGATCAAGCTACATAACTGTCACCACATTCAGGTGGTCTAGTTGGGTTCAATGCAGGTTCCCCAGCTGTCATTCCAGAGTCCATGAGCTCCTACTGTCTCTGTGCTTTTTTCTCATCATGATCTTGATCCTCCTTGTTCATGTGATTTCTCCTCCCTCTCTTCAACTGAACTCCAGGGGCTCAGCCCAGTGCTTGGCTATGGGTCACTGCATCTGCTTCTATCAGTTACTAAATGTAGGTTTTATGATGACAATTAGGGTCATTCTGGACCTTTGTATAATGTTGAGATTGTTTTAAACTGGGAAATTCTGAAGTTGAACTAATGTGGTTGTCATTATGAAATGGCCATGAGTCTATGGGCAGCATAGGTGATACATATGATTTAAGGTGACACAAATGATACGTACTTGGATGTCAGGTTGACAAGGGGTGGACTTGTGAGGCTTTATTTTGACAATCCAGTTGATTGGACTAAAAAAAGAAACATTTAGTGCACTGATGAACCATGTATTTGGGGATGTTTATGATTGCATTACAGTTGAGGAGGAAAGACCAATCTGAATGTGAGTGGTATAATCCCATGATATGGTGAATAAAATGGAGAGAAGTGGGCAGAGCCACAACATTCATTTGTCTCTGCTTCCTGAATGTACACATTGAGACCAGCTTGCCACGGTATCATCTCCTCCATAATAAATTATATCCTTCAAAAATGGGAGCCAAAGTAAATACTTTCTTCTTTAAATTGCTTTTTGTCAGATATTTGGACACAGACATGAAAAAAAATACTAATACAAAGATGAATCCACTTACCCAGTCTCTACCAAGATTTAGAAGGTAGAGATTTAGAACCCCAGAAAATCCATTCTATCTACTAACTACATGGACTGAAGCATTTCATTCTTCTCTAAAGACTATCCTTAACCTACTGTTGATCCTGTCATTCATACCATCTTTTTGAACTGTAAGAAGTCATATCGTCTTTTTATACATGCTTCACCATTGTTTAAATACACACTACACACTTTTGTGTTGTACATTGACAGATGCTGTTGCATGTAGCAGTAATCACTAAATGTTGCATTACTCATTTCTATTACATGCATAGACCTAAAAGTACTGTATTACTGACAGTTAATTTGATTCCTGCTTTGGGGATGTTGTAAATATTAGTACTATGGCCACCATTAGAAACATTGTTTGATTTGTGCAATGTCATGATTATAACCTATGACTATAATATTTTATTGCATATGCTCTTGGGTAGAATTTCATAGTCATAGGTCATATTCATGTCCAACTTAAGAACAAACTAATTTTCTTGCCCCACAAAACAATTCTTTCAATACTTACAGAGTGATCCAAATGAATAAATCTTCCTAGCTCTTGTTGTTATGCCCCTTTAAGCTGTAGCATTATGTGGGGAGCATCATCCTACAATAGCGTTCATGCTATGTTCTCTTAAGAATTAATGGCATAGGCCAACCTTTTCTATTTAGAGTGAACTAGTTTTAAAAAGCCTCTGTCAAGTTTTCTATCGGCTTCCTTCTGTTTTCTTGTTGACTTTTAGAAGTTCTTTATAAATTCTGGCTCGTGGCCTTTGCCAACTGCATATATCACAAGTGACATCTTCCCTTTGGTGTTCGACTTTTCTTAGTCATCAATGCATTCCAGTTGGCTAACATTTTTCCTTAATCCTTAGTGCTATATCTTTGTTTTTCCAAAAACTTATAAACAGTTTCCTTCTGATTTCATTGCTTTTTAGTGAAACCCAATCCCAACAGACTAATATTAGTTGTATGGATACTATAAGTTGCACCTTGATGAATATGGATGAGCAGGAGTCACTGTGGGATGCTACATTAAGTTCCTTTGGGTTTACACACTGGAGTAGTATAGCTAGACCGGCCAATAATATGTTTAATGTGAGAGAAGATATTCTCTCATATTCCTCATTTAAAAATGTGTGTTACTGCTGCTTTGATCTTAGCCTGAGAGACTCTCACCAGAGAATCCTGGCTTGTATACTGGGTGGGAACTTTCTGTACATAGAACATTGAGTTACTAAATGGTGTTGTTTAAACCACACCATTTGAGAATATTTACCATACATCTACAGATAATTAGCACAAACAACCTTTTTGCACATATGTGTTAATTATTTTATTTGTACTTAATGTAATTTGTATTATACTTTGAGTCTAGATCTCTTTTTTCTGATTTCTTATTAATTTTATCACGTAATATATATGCTCTTTTTATTTTTCTTATCTACTTTAAAATAATTTGAATTAGTGTGTATAAATATGTGTGTCCATGCTCATGTATAAAGACTGAAAGCCAATTTCAGGTATCTTCCTTTTTTACTTTCTTGGTTTTTGAATCAGGTTCTCTCACTGAAATTCATTGTTTCAGCTATTCTGACTGGCCCAAGGGTGGGAACTGACCAACCCCTTGTGCCTAAGGTAGGATTGCAGATTCAGGTCATATGTTTAGATTAGAGACAGGTACTGGAGATCTGAAAAACCTCATGCTTGTTCAGAGAGCGCTTCACTCCCTGAGCCATCTCCCCAGAACCCTCTTCCTGTCTACTTTGACAGTAGGTAATTTTAGTGTTTTTTCTTCTCCCACAGTTTCATAAATAAACAGTCTTTTGCTCTCTTATTAACAGTTGAAAATAGATTATATTATTCATTTGTAAGCTCATGGATTCCAGCTTAAAGAATGTTCATATGCTTCTTCCTACATAAAGGGAAAAGATTAAGACCCTCAATTTGCTTATCAATTTACTATTTTATGCTGCTGTTGTTTTACTTGTTAATTTTCAATAGTTTAGCTATAATACATTACTAACAGTATCTTGAAAGCTAAAATTATTTAGATATCTTAGGAATAGGGAGACAGCTCAGTGGTTAAGAGCATTTGCTGCTCTTGCAGATGAGCTCGATTTTGGTCCCAGAACCCATATCAGTAACTAACACCTATTTGTAAACAGAGCTCCAGTAAATCCAACACATTCTTCTGGCATCAGTGGCACCAGGCATACATGTAATGCACAGAGAAACAGTCAAGCACACATAAACATATATTGCAAAATATCAGATATTAGCAATATATTTTCTTTTTCTTGACTTTTTAAAATTTCCACACACTCCTCTTTTACAATTTTCATCTTATCTAAAGACATTCTCTTTAAAACTTCACTTAGAAAGTAACTCTAGTAGGGCTGGAGAGATGGTTAAATGGCTAAGAGCACTTGCTATTATTCTAGAGGACCTGGGTTCAGTTCCCAGCACCTGTATGGCAACTCACAACAGTCTATAACTCAAGTTTCAGAGGATGCTGTGCCCTGGTACAGTCTCTGTGGGCACTCTAGCCATATGATGATCATACATGTATGCAGACCACACTCACACATAAGGTAAAAATAAATAAATCTTCCACTTGTTTGGTTAGAGTTACTCTGAGATATTTTATGCTATTTGTGGCTATTGTGAAGGGTGATATTTCTCTGATTTCTTTCTCAGCCCAATTATCATCTGTGTACAGGAGAGCTACTGATTTTTTGAGTTAATCTTGTATCCTGCTACATTACTGAAAGTGTTTATAAGTTGTAGAGGTTCCTTGTTAGGATTTTGGGGATCGCTTATGCAAATTATCATATAATCAGCAAATAGTGAGAGTTTGACTTCTTCTTTTACTATTTATAACACCTTGATCTCCTTTTGGTGTCTTATGCTCTAGCTAGGACCTCAATTATCACATGTACTCACTCATAAGTGGTTTTTAAACATAAAGCAAAGAAAACCAGCCCACAAATACAATTCCGGAGAACCTAGACAACAATGAGGGCCCTAAGAGAGACATACATAGATCTAATCTACATGGGAAGTAGAAAAAGACAAGATCTCCTGAATAAATTGGGAGCATGAGGACCTTGGAGGAGAGTTGAAGGGGAGGAGAGAAACAGGAAGGGGAGCAGAGAAAAAATGTAGAGCTCAGTAAAATCAGTCAATCAATCAATCAATCAATAAATCTGAAGTTGAAAGGCATCTAGGTTGTTTCCAGGTTCTGGCTATTATAAATAATGCTGCTATGAACATAGTTGAACAAATGCTTTTGTACTATTATTGAGCATCTTTTGGATATATTCCCAAGAGGGGTATTGCTGGGTCTTGAGGTAGGTTGATTCCCAGTTTTCTGAGAACCCGCCATATTGATTTCCAAAGTGTTTGTACAAGTTTGCATTCCCACCAGCAATGGATGAGTGTTACCCTTACTCCACATCCTCTCCCGCATAACCTATCATTACTGTTTTTTATCTTAGCCATTCTGACAGGTGTATGACAGAGTTGTTTTGATTTGCATTTGCCTGAAAGCTAAGGATGTTGAACATTTCCTTAATTATCTTTTGGCCATATGAGATTCTTCTGTTGAGAATTATCTGTTTAGTTCAGTACCTCATTTCTTAATTGGATTATTTAGAATTTTAATGCTTAGTTTATTGAGCTCTTTATATATTTTGGAGATCAGTTCTTTGTCTGATGTGGGATTGGTGAAGATCTTTTCCCATTCAGCAGATGCCCCTCAACTGAAGAATGGATAAAGAAAATGTAGGACATTTGCACATTAGAGTACTACTCAGTGGTAAAAAACAATGACATCTTGAATTTTGCATGCAAATGGATGGAATTAAAAAACACTATCCTGAATGAGGTAACCCAGACCCAAGAATATGAATATGGTATGTACTGACTCAGAAGTGGATACTAGCTATAAACAAAGGACATTGAGCCTATAGTTCATTCTCTAGGAGAAGCTAAGTAATAAGGTGAACCCCAAGAAAAAAATATATAGACCCACCTGGAAATTGAAAACAGACAAGATGGCTTGACAAAATTGGGAGCATAGGGGTGGGGAAAGAATTAAGGGTAGAAGGGGAAGAGGAGAGGAGAAGAGGAAGGTTGAAGAGAACTTGAGGGAATGGTATAGTCAAGATGGAGGAAAGACAGATATGAGAGCAATAAAAGAGATATATTGATTGAGGGAGTCATTACAGGGTTAGCAAGAAACTAGGATCTAGAAAAATTCCCAGGAATTCACAAGGATGACCCCAGCTAAATCCCTAAGCAATAAAGGAGAGGTTGTCTGAATTGGCTTTGCCCTGTAGTCAGACTCTAGCATGAGGGTCTGACTGGTTTCTGTCTTTCCAACAGGTCCCACAGTCATTAAGTTCCAAAGAAAATCACACAGAGGTCTCCATAAGTTATAAATTGATTGGCCCATTAGCTCAGGTTTTGTATTAGCTCTTATAACATATATTAACCCATTATTCTTATCTATGTTAGCCACATGGCTCAGTACCTTTTTCAGTCGGGGCAGGTCATATGCTTCTTTGGTGGTCTGGGCAGGAGTGCAGGGGAGCTTCTTTCTTCCCAGAATACTCCTGTTCTTATTGCTCCACCTCTACTTCTGTCTGGTTTTCCTGCCTATACTTCCTGCCTGGCTAATGACCAATCAGCATTTATTTAAATCATGATTGACAGAATACAGACAATTCTCCTGCACCGCTTCCCCCTCTTTTTTTTTTAAACAAAGAAAAATATCCATAGTCCATTTTTTGGGAATGTGGGCATAGTATTCCAGGCTACTTCCAGCTGGTTGGGGGGTGCTGATAATCTTATGGGGACCTAAAGAAAATTTAGAGTTATGATCAAGTACTGACTGGAGTATCGGAGTATCCTGTGAGGCTTGATCATCCCGGCAGCAGTCTTGAATCTGTTCTGGATGTAGAACTCAGTCATCTGGGTCAACTGTTCCTACTGGAGATTTCTCAGATGGTCTTCCTTGATCAAACCTGAGTTTTCTTAACTCAGAATGAATTCACAGTCTCTCATTTCCTGTAGAAACAAAAGGAAAATCTCTTCTCCAAAGTAACATATCTTTTGACTTCAATTTTGAAGTCAAAGTATTTTCAAAATACCTATCTTGGATTAATTCAGCAGCATTTATAAGCAAAAATCTTTTAGCAGCTGTTGCTCCTTCTTCAGCATTCAAACAATTCAAAGAGAGCATAATAACATACAGTATCAAGATTCTCTGTGTGTTTTCCATCTTTATGCAGCTTTATTTTAAACTCTCTTTTATTTTTACTTTTAACTTTTGGCTTTTTGAGACAGGTTCTCTGTGTATCTTTATCCTGGAACTCCCTCTGTAGACAAGGCTATCCTTGAACTCACAGAGATTTGCCTGTCTCTGCCTCCCCTGTGCTGGGATTAAAGGTGTGTGCTACCATACTTTGAACTCACAGAGATCTGTCTGCCTTTGACTCCCAAGCTGTGGATAAAAGGCATGTGATACCACACCTTGAAGTCACAGAGGTCAATCTGCCTCTGCCTCCCAAGTGTTGGGATTAAAGGTGTGTACCACCACACCCAACTACTCTCTTTCTTTTTTACTTTAAGAACTTTAACCTTTAGACTGTATATATTTTTACCACAGTGTAAACCATTTAGAGGTTTTGTTTGTCTTTGAATTTTCTTTATTGTATATCTCTCTGTTTTTGACTATATGAGTCTTTAATTTACCAAGCAATGTGGGTAGGATTAAAGCCATGGCTTTGATGACTGGATCCAGCCCATTTATTAGCTTTTTGAGATTTCAGCCTCAAGGCTGAGGTACTGGCTGGAGCCATGTTTATTGCCACAACTCTATGGCATTTCAAGGTTCCTGCCAGCAAGCAAGCTATAGTAGTGTGCTCAGAAACCAGAGTCAAATGATCAGTAGTCATGCTGCCTGCCTGAAAGAGTCAGAGTTTGCCCTGGCAGGATGGCCCAGAAAGCTGGCATTTAAAAATGGCACAGCTTTTTTCCTGCTATGGCGAAAAAACAAAAAGCATGCAGTCAGCTTTTATCAACATCATTTAAGTGTTTTGTGGCAGGACCTCTTAAAGAGCTGCAGGCTTTTGCAGCTAAAGCTGAGTCAGGAAGCCTCTCTTAGATGAGAGCACTTGCTTGCCTCTAGAAAGCAGAGCAGACCCGAGAAATTGCTGCTACCAAGAAAACATGCTTTCCCAAGATTTCTCAGGCTTTCTGTGGATGCAGTTATCCATGTTGGGTGCCATTCTGTAACATAAGGGCCGGCCTGTTGGGGTTTATGTCCTGCTCAGTCCCCCCAGCCAGTTAGATCCCAAAGAAAATAATGCAGAGAATCTACATTAGGTTATAAATTGATTGGCCCATTAGCTCAGGCTTCATATTAGCTCTTATAACATATATTAACCCATTATTCTTATCTATGTTAGCCAACGGCTCAGTACCTTTTTCAGTGGGGCAGGTCACATCCTGCTTCTTTGGTGGTCTGGGCAGGATTGCAGCAGAGCTTCCTTTTTCCCAGAATACTCCTGTTCTTATTGCCCCACCTCTACTTCCTGTCTGGTTTTCCTGCCTATACTTCCTGCCTGGCTAATGACCAATCAGCATTTATTTAAATCATGATTGACAGAATACAGACAGTTCTCCCGCACTAGTCAGACTGATGATTATCTTAAATATCACCATAGAACCTTCATCCAACAACAGATGGAAACAGAGGCAGAGACCTACATCAGAGTACTGGACTGAGATCCCAAGGTCCAGCTGAAGAGTGGAAGAAATGAGAATATGAGCAAAAAGTTCAAGACCATGAAGGGTTCATCCACTGAAACAGTTTATCTGAGCTAATGGGAGCTCACCAACTCCAGCTGGACTGGGAAGGAACAAACATAGGACCAAACTAGTCACTCTGAATGTGGTTGACAGTTACATGGCTGGGGCAGACTGAGGGGCCACTGGCAGTGTCACTGGGATTTATCTCTCCTGCATGTACTGGCTTTTTGGGATCCTTTTCTCTTTGTATGTATACCTTGCTCAGCCCAGATATAGTAGGGAGGGCCCTGGACCTTCCACAAAGCAAAGTGTTTTACCCTCTTTTAGGATTATATGGAGGTGGGATAGGTGGGTGTGTGGAGTGAATGGGAAGAAGGGAGGGATGGGAATTAGGATTGGTATTTATTTTTTAAAAAATCTAATAGATTTAATAAATAAATAAATCTCTATAAGTAAATGGAAAATACCTTCTAACAATTATCTGTCTTTGTTTCATATAAGTGAAACATCTTTATTTTCTTATATTATTGAAGAATATTTTCGGTGAGTTGTAAATAACAGCTGCAGATGTTTTCATTATTGAAGGGCTCTGACAGGCCCAAGCTTGGCAAACATGGCACCACACTAGAAGGTCTTACTCTTCCTCCTTCCCTCTCCTTTACCAAACCCTTAGATTCTCTTATTTAGGCACATCCATATTCCTAAAAATAGCTACCAATGTCTTTTCCCTTATTTGGCCACTTTCTTATACCTGTCTCTTTCTTGAGGCTGATTACCAAGGTCCAACTATCAAACATCAATATCCAGCAAGCAAAAATCCCCAATTGCTACCCTGATTAACTAACGTGACTAAATCAAACTTATCAACTTATCCAAACTCATTCTAATATAGACCACTCTCCTTTTCCTCTTAAAATTATACCTGCAAAATTCTTTGTTGTTTCTTCATATTCAGCTACCTGTCTCTTTGCCTTGTTTAATAAAAGATCTCTTTATGTTGGAAATTGGTGTTTGGGTATGCCCTGGGCCTAATCTGGAGTCCAGAAGGGAGCACACCACGATGTGTGTCCTTTCAATTATTTTATTATTTTTGTGTGTATTTGTGTGTGTGTTCTCTTTCTATTTTTTTGAGTTCCTTTTCATTGCATTCAGAAAGCTGTGAAAATATTACCAATCTTTTGAAAAAATCCTTTATCTCTGACTTTTATGATTTATTTTCTTTGGTTTCAATCATTTTACCTTTATTGCTAATGACAGGCCCACCACATCTCTCCAAGCTTCATGTAATCTTGAGAACAAAACAAAAAACTAGAGGAATGCTGCCCATCTATGTATGTGTAGAATCTCCCACTGGTGTGTAGGCAGTGTACCATGGACTGCATCCCAACAAACCTGTCTCTCTCTCCCATTTTAGTTTCTTATGTTTCAAACTATATTGCTAACCTGTGCTTCCTTTCATTATTAATGTATTGCCTCAGTTTTTCCTTCTTTCTGGAATCTTTGTGGTGGGTGTTTACCTTCAGTCACATTTGATTTTACCACTCTGTTTCCATGTCACTGCTGCAACTAAGCAGACTCAGATTGTTTCTCAAGCAGAGTTGTTGAACCTTGTTGCAAGGAGAGGGTTGCTTGTTCATCCCAACTGCCCAGAACCGAAATAACCACACAGAAACTGTATTAATTAAAATACTGCTTGGACCATTAGCTTTAACTTCTTATTGGCTATCTTACATATCAGTTTAACCCATTTCTATTAATCTGTGTATTGCCATGTGGCAGTGGCTTACTGGGAAAGATTTGGCATGTCTGTCTTTGGTGGCTCCATGGTGTCTCTCCCCTACTCTGCCTTTCTTCCTCCCAGCATTCAGTTCTGTCTTCCCTGCCTATCTAAGTTTTGCCCTATCAACTAGGACAAGGCAGTTTCTTTATTAACCAATTAAAGCAACACAAAGACAAAAGGACCTCCTACACCAGAACCTGTCTTATAACTCAGTATCAATACTTTCTCTTAATTTCTTTATTTCAATGCTTTTTTTTTCTTTAAATTTTACTCAATGGCCCTTTCTGTGTCTCTGACTATTTTAACTGAAGTCCTGGACATGGCCCATAATCACTTTTGATGACACCCAGGGATCAGAAGGAATCTGTGGTGTTTGTCTACAGGGCAATCTGACTTTTGTGAACAATAGGCACAGTGCCAGCTTGCACCTGTCTGTTCAGGTGTACAACCTGTCCCAATCTTGGCTTTAGAGTTTTATTTACTATTATCGTTAAAACTTATCCCTGAACCCTATATCCCCAACAAAACCCTCCGGTCGATGCTGGTGAAAGCTGCTACTCTTTAAGCAGCTCCAAATCAAATTTTGGTTCTCTTCTTGTGAGCTCCCCAGAACCATGTTTAGCCTCTCATTCTCTCAGGTACTTCTTTCTGCTCATTCTCTTAGCCTGCTGCCAGCAGAAAGAAGGGGAAGTCCATGGTGTATGATGCCCATAAGTCTCTGCTGCGCTAGGTCTCTGCATGGGACAAATGTTATGGATAATTTCATTCAGTTCTGTACTGACACCAGGAAAGAATTCAACCCAGGTAAATAAAGGTGTTTGGGTATCTAAGTGGAATCCATGGAAATACTATACCTCAAACCCTGTGGCACAACAGATTGGTGCACCAATATGGTTGACTACATCCATGTAAAACATGAGAAAACATTAAAAGGAATTCTAGACACACACATAAAAAAACCAGAGATTAACACAACATCTTGCTCTGTTTGCTGGCAGCATGCTGCAGCTCCTTTAAGAGAGGTCTTCCTTATTCAGTGGTTTAAAAAAAAAAAACAGAAAATAAACAAACAAAAATCACGTGGTTTTGAAATGGCAGATTCCTGGGTTGTGCTGCCAGCACAAACTCTGACTCTTTCAGGAGGTCAATCTATGGAGCATTTAAATGGAGTTTGTGAACAGAGTCCTAGAACTTGCTTAATGGCAACACAGACCTGCCCCTGGATCTGGGGAAAAGAGAACGGCTCTCAGAGGCAATGAACAGACCTCCTCTGACATGTTGGACTGGGCAGAGCCAAAAGGCAAAGAAGCCTTAGTCCTAATAATGCTGCTTAACATTTTAAGAAGCACTCCTGGACAGAAAACGTTTTCAGATACACAATAGGACAGATTCAGACATAAAAAAACTCTAAATGAGACACAGTGTGTTTAAAAAAAATGTATGTAGGGACCAGGCGGTAGTGGCACATGCCTTTAATCCCAGCACTCAGGAGGAAGAGGCAGACAGATCTTTGTGAGTTCAGTGCCAGACTGGTCTACAGAGTAAGTTCCAGAACAGGCTCCAAAGCAACAGAGAAACCCTGTCTTAAAAATCAAAATAAATAGATAAATAAATAATTCATAAATAACTAAAAAATTAAAAAATGTACACAGGCTTTGGAGAGAGAAGAGAAAGAGTAAAGAGACAGTAAACGTAATATAAAAGTAGAGACAGGCATAGATTAAAGGAGTAAAGAGATTAAAATAAATAGTAAACATGTAGAAAAAGTAACAGAGCAAGAAAAATAAGCCACATAAAGATGGAATGTACACAGAGAATCTGGATTATGCATATTATTGTGTTTTCTTTGAATTTTTTGACTGTGAAGGGGGTAAGTACAGAGAGACATTTCACTGTATGGGTTGCAAAGCTAAACCAGCCTGTAAATTTTAAAGGTATCTTGATTCCAAAATTTGGGTCTACAGATTTGTTGACTTGGAAAAGAGGTTCTACTTTTGTTTCTGTAGAAGATGAGAATATGTGGATTAATTCCAGACTAATGTGTTTGTTGGACCAAGACCCCCTGAAAGTCACCAGAACATCTCCCAAAATACTTAGCCCAACAAAAAGCAGGAAGAATTTTGGAGAGAACTATGCCCAAATTCCCAAATATTGTTTGCATTTAAAGATGGATATGCTATAGCGATGAATACTTTGCGTTGTTATGGATCTTGGTGTATTGATACAAATTTATATTTCTGCTCTTGATTAAAGTATTGTATTAGTACAGCTCATTTAAAAATATGATGTATAATTAAGAAATACAGGTTAATAGATAATCATCTGTAATAGTTAAGTTTATAGTCATGTTAGGTTTTCTAGATATGTAGAGATATTTTTCAGTTAAATAGTTGTTCTTAAAATCTTTCAGAGTCCTTCAGAATATGGTATTTAAAATGTTTTAATACTTAGGACTTTTCATGACAGTGAGACACATCTGCTCCTGGCAGCACCAATCTGCTTCAAGAGGATGATGAGCATTGAAGAGGCTCCTTATGGAGTTTGTTAGCCATTGGGCAAGAAACTGCCCTTGCCTGAACTATTTGCCTGGACTTGCAGGACCTACAGAAAAAATGACTGCTGAAGCTGCTTAAAGAAGGTGAGACAGTCCTTAGGGGTTCCTGCTTCATGAAAGATTCTTCAAGACATTTTGCAGAACATAGAAAAAAGTGACTGACAAACTGCCAATATAGGCAGAAGTGTCTTTGAATTTACTGCTTCACGGAAAAGTCTGCCAGATACTATGGGCCTATAGGCTGAAGATGGATGCCCTACCAGTACAGAAGAACTTTGGGTGACCGTGTAGGCAGCGAGATGTTTCTGTCAATTCTAGAGTTTTGGCAGTTGCTTACAATGCATTTCCTGTTGACTTAGGTAATATTATATCCTTCTGGAGTCTTTGATGGAGTTGAAGAACAGATAGTTATAATTATAGTTTTCCTTAGTTGTGATAAAAGATGAAGTAGATATAAATATTGTAACCATAATTCTTGTTTGATACCTGTTTTGTTATATGTAATTTTATTATGTTAAAATTAAACCTTCCTTTTTATTTAAACAGAAAAGCACAAATGGTGTGGGAAGTCCTCCTGCGTATGTGTGCTTTTATTGATTAATTAATAAAGAAGCTGCTTTTGGCCAATGGCTTGACAGAATATAGGCAGGCTGGAAAAGATATATAGTGAGAGTAGGTGAAGTCAAGAAGAAGCTATGGAGCCACCAGAAGGGAAAGACGCGAGCTGCCAGCTGGAACCTTACCAGTAGACCACAAGCCTTATAGTAAAATGTAAAATAATAGTAATGAGTTAACCACAAGCCTTATAGTAAAATGTAAAATAATAGTAATGAGTTAACCAAAGATATAAGAGCTAGCTAGCAATACACTTAAGTGATTGGTCAAGCAGTGATTTAAATAATATAGTTTTTGTGTGATTATATAGGTTCTGGGCAACTGGGAACAAACAAGTGGCCTCCCCACAATAAACTGACGACCAGAGATATTAAATCACTTGATGAAGGGCTTACAGAGAATCTGAGATAGCACTTTTAACAGAACATAAATTCCATATATATCCATATATAGAGTTGTCCTTAAAACAGCATCTTAAAATAGGATTATTTAAATTTCATTATTGTCATTTTGGTACATGTTCATTTAAATTAGAGATATCTTATGATTTTGTTACTCTGAAGTCTTTTTTTGAGGATATTTTATTCTGTACATTTTTATGGATGGCTCAGCTCCTGCAGGGAGAAAAAGGGCCCATTCTTATGACCCAGAAGTGTGAAGTTTGGATCAATGTCATGCTTTTTGCTTTTTAAAGCCTTTCTGGATGGCAACTGTTCCCCTAAAGAATGCATATTTATCCATGTTTCCATCCATCTAAACACCCAGTGGGTCTGTACACCACCAGCAAAGAGTAGGCTTCCTGAACAATCAGGTTCCAGTGGGAAGCAGATGGCTCAGATTCACACCATCTCAGGCCAATCCCTGACAGCTGTTGACTATGACGAGATAACTGTAGATGCCATTTGGAATATTTGAGAGTTGTGTGGTAAACAGGAAGCATGATGTTGAGAAACAACTGCTTGCCTCATCTTTGTATTCACAGTTAGCATGGTTTCATGGGAAGTTTCCAAGCAGAGGTGGCAACATTGACCGTGTGAGGCTCACTTTACTTCCAAAATTTTCTTTGCCAGGCTCTATGTGTGTGTGTACGCACATTTGTGTGTGTGTGTGTACACACATTTGTGTGTGTGTGTGTGTGTGTGCGTGTGTCTCCAGTAAGTCATGATAGATTTATATTAGAAAGCTATAAACAGGCTATAATACTTGGCTTTGCAAACTCTTGCCTCGGAATTTCAGACATAATTGGAAAACACAGTCATATTTACAATAATCTAAACAACATGCACAGTTTCTCCACTGCATTCTGGTTCTGTATATTTGTGTTACCATCCCAATTCATAAATTGAATCTTGATGTCTGCAGTGATTGTTTCATGAAGGTAGAACCCTCAAGAGAGATTTATGCTTGTGATGCTCGGCCTCACAACTTGTCAACCAGACACTACCTAGAGCAACCTGGGAGAGAGTCTCAACTAGGGATTTTCTAGATTGGATGGGAATCTGAGGATGTCTGTGGGGAACCGTCTTAGGTTAATTCATGTGGGAAGGCCCTTCCTATTGTGGCCTACTGTATTCAATAGGTAGGAGGTCATGAACTGAATAGAAGTGATGAAGGCAAGTAAGCAAGGGAGCACACATGTAATCATTTCTTTCTGCTATTGACTGAAGGTGTGATGGACAAGTTGTTTGAAGTTCCTGTCTTGAGGCCACTACTATAATAGACTATGACATGGAGTTATTAGAGAGATATACCCTTTCTCCCATTAGTTACACATGCACACCCTCCACACACACTTAAAATAATAATAAATACACCTGCCTTGCCTCTTCTATCACACAACGAAGCAGCAATAAGGTCTTTTTATGAGAAATGGGGCTTCCCTATTTTTGGAATCTTGCATAAGTTAGATTTTGGTCTTCTCAGTCTTCAAAATTATGGAAAATAAATTTCTGTTGTCTATAAATTACCCAATTCTGTGTTATTATAGTCTAAACAGGACAAAGAAACTCCAAAGAGAACTTTTCCCCATATGTGGTCCTGCATAAGTGAAAACACTCACTGATATTGCAAATGTATACATTTGCTTACATGCAGACATTTGTATGTGGCTATACACAATCATATTTAATTTATATTCAGCACAAAGGTGATTAACTTAAACTAAAAAATAATTTGTGCATATTATATGTTGGGGTTTTTTTGTATGTCAGGACAGGGTATTGGATTACTGGAGCTGAAGTTACAGACTGTGAACCACTTGATGTGGCTTGGGAACTAACCTTGGATCCTTTACAAGAGAAGTAAGTACTGCACTCTGAACCTCTGAGCCATCTTTCTAACCCCAAGAAGACTAATGTTTGTTCTGGAGCTAAATGAACTTTTAGAAGTGTTTTTCTTTTAATAAAATGGCGTAGGCAAATTAAGTAGTAACAGGCAGCCTTAATGCTGCTTTAAGCACAGATGACTTTTATCACTGTTTGTTTATTGAGGACTGACTGAGTTCTCTAGGCTGAGTAGTGGTGAGTTTCCACAAACAATATGCAGAAACATGTTTACTGAAATGTGTATGTATGTACGCTGGAGTTTTATCCCTCAGAGGACATCACATGCATGTGTCTGAATTCCACTGGGCATAGCAGCATCTTATGAAGGACACTCAAACCACCACACCCCTCCCTCCAGTCACCAAACATTTGTTCCAGTCTCCATTGTACACAGAAAATGTATTCTATCCACCACAATAGGTATTATTCTCTCCCCAAGGTACGAGGCAGAGAAGCAAGGTCCAAGTTCAGGTTCTGGGAGTGATGGCTGGCATTCTTCTTATCTCGTCCGGAGGTATCTCTCTTTGTTCAGGAGAACAGTGAATTAAAAGGATCAGTTATCTTCCCTGTCACAGACTCAGTTTTCACCGGAGGAATGGGGTAGGACAATAGCTATAAACAGTGCCATTAAGAACAGGAGACAGAAGAGCAGTCCCTGGTTTACAATGAATTCAGAAACTTCACGGTGCAGTAAGTGGGAGACTCTCTACAAAAATGACTCCGCAGTTTGTAGGATTCAGTGTGAAATGAAAATGCAAGGTGTCTTGTTAAAAAAAAGAATAATAAAGTATTAAAGCAAATATGGGATTTTTTTCGTACTGGGTACTCCATAATTTCATATGACCTGAGGCCATGAAGCTGGTACTGACCTTGAGTTACAGAGAGTGATATCCATTGGTGAGGCTTGAATTCCTCCTCTGGTTATGGCTGTCTATGATTTCGCTCTTAGGTATCTCTGATTTTTTTTCCTTAGGAATTCCTCCCTTTCAAAAATTCAGGATTTGGCTTCATTTAAAGAGGACACAAAATAGAGGAAAGGATCTGGAGGGACATATAATGGAAGAAAGGGGCTGAATGTGTGACTCCATTAGCAGGGTGCTTGCCTGGACTGCACATGACCTTGGGTTCAATGCCTACCACCACATAAAAGGCATGTGGTCCAGGAGCTTTGGAGGTGGAGGCAGGAGAATCAGAGGTTCAAGGTCATTCTCCATCCATGGCCAAATTGAAGCCAGTTTGGTCTACATAGTAATATAGAGCATATTGTTAAAATAAAGAAAGGGCAAATGAGTTGGCCTATGGGGATCCACTCCTCTACTCCTAGCATGTGTGATGTAAGAAGTCATCCTTGCCTACATACGGAGTTCAAGACCAGCCTGGGTTGCAGGTGTTCTGGTAAAAAAAAAAAAGGTTATAGACCTAAATACAAGAGTACAAGCATAAATCTCTTTTGCCTAGCATGCACAAGCCTCTGGATTTGATCTCCAGTACTGCATTAAGTGGGCACTGGGCATGGTGGCACACACCTGAATTCCCAGCAACCAAGAGGTAAATATAAAATAATTAAAAGTTCAACATCATCTTCAGCTGTATAACAAGTTGAAGACATCCTAGTCCAGCTAGGAATACTTGAAACCCAACAGGAAAAACACATCCTTAAGACTAAACTTTTAAATATAATAGTTATAATTATATTAGGAAAACAATGTCATTGGAACTTCTCCAAAATATTTTAAAAGTTTAAGATTCAAAGAACATCATCTTAAAAGTGGCAGATAACCTACACAATGAAAGTGTTTGCAAGCTACGCATCTGACAAGGATATCGGACCTATGAAGGACTGCTTGAACTAACAAAAGGAAAAAATTCAAATGGGGCAAAGGATTCAGTTAGATGCACCATGCAGAGACAATACACAAGTGGGTAATAAGGCTAACCCTGCTGAAAGACATCACCACCATTGTTCTTTAGAGAAATGCTGATCAAAACCACAATGAGACACTACATCATTGGGGTGACGAGAATAAAAGCATGTGCAATTACAAACACTGGCAAAGATATGGAGATTGGAAAGCTCATTCATCCATTCGTTCAACTGCAGCAGCCACTTTGGCAAGCAGCTTAGCAGTTCTTTAAAAAGGGAGAACACACACACACACACACACACACACAAATAACATGTACTATTTTTAAGATGTTATAGCAAAGCTCTATACTTGAAGGATTTTATTGCTGTGTTGTGTTTGTGTGTGTGTGTATGCGAATGCAAGCACGCATTTGTATGTGTGTCTAGACATGCCATGATGTATGTTTGGAGGTCAGTGGACAAGTTTTGGGACTCAGTTTTCTCCTTCCACTATGTAGGTCTCCAAGATCAAACTTAGCTCATAAGGCTTTACAGCAAGTACCATTATTCTCTGGGCCACTTCACTGGATCCAATTGGGAACACTTTTAGTAGTCATTGCAAACTGAAATACCAAAGTACTAAGCAATCCCAGATCTCAACAGCACATGACAACAGAAACCAGAGATGTGTGCTTTGTGCTGGCTGTAAATCATCCAGTAATAGAATCATCTGACTGGTGATTATTGTCACACTGAATCCTGGCCTGAGCCAGGGCTGGTGTGTGCAATGTTGTGGTCAGCACAGAAGAAAAAGATGGTGTGGGAGGTCCTTCTGTCTGTGTGTTGCTTTTATCGGTTAATGAATAAAGAACTGGCTTGACCTATAGCATGGGAGGAGGAAGGCAGAGTCAGGAAGACACCATTGAGCCGCTGCCAGAGATAGACATGCTTACACCTTGCTCGTAGGCCACGGCCTCGTGGTGACATACAGATTAATAGAAATGGATTAAATTAATATAAGAGATAGCCAATAAGAAGCTAGAACTAATGGGCCAAGCAGTGATTTAATTAATATACTTTCTGTGTGGTTATTTTGGTTTTGGGCAGCTGGGACAAACATGCAGCCTCCTCGCAATAAAAAGAGATTATGGTAATATGAACACTGGCTTCTGGTGCCACTACCTAGAGGTTGTAAGGTTGTACACATTGCTTTGCTTACGTGGTATGTTTTGTAGGTACTCCTGATTTCAAAAGTGTATTAGTTAGCATTGTGTGACAAAATTCTTGTTCATGTGATGTTGACATTTCACTCCATGAATTCTGAGGCCAGACTAAAGGCCTTTGCATATTTCCCCTTGCATAAAACCCAGTGTCTATGTAGATAGTACCTTAACTCTTTAAAGAATTAATATAGGTTCTTTCCTTTACAAAATTTAAGGCATACTATATACCAGTGTAGTGTTGAAATTTTAACTATAAATACATGTGATGGAAGAAAGTATGTCACACTCATTTTACAATAATATGTACTTTTTCTTTTTCCAGTGCTAATGTGTGTCACCTGCATGATCATATATAAGCATGATTCTGTATATATGTTGGGTCACATATGTGTTGGTGTGTATACATATGAAGGTCCAAGGTTGATTTCAAGAATCATCCACAGGGGTTTTTCCACCTAATTCACTGAGGAAGGGTTTCTAACTTAAACTTATAGTCCACTGATATGGCTAATCATACTAGCCAAAATAATTATCATTGTTACAAACACAATTATGTATATAGTCATTTTACAGAGAATGGTGTGTGTGCATGTGCATGTGCACGTGTGCATGTGTGTGTGTGTGTGTATGCATGAGTCTACATATGACATGATTCATTTTATAAACAATTTTTCTACTATGTCTGGAATTTTTAAGCTTCTTAAGCATCAGATTCCATGAAAGGGAATACAGGATGCGTCAGTTTTTCTATATTACTAGAGTGTTCTGTACACATATTTTCAGGTCACGAAGCATAACTCAATGTGTAAAGAAAACCAATGATGCAGACTGATGCAATGTTCACAGCTCACACTAGATGTGTGGCCTTTCTTTGACCTTTGGCTCCTATTGACTCAGTCTTAAAGACATGATTGGGTGTGCACATTAAATCCAACTGCACAGTCCTAGAGGAGCAAGGTAAAAAAGGTTATGCCCTGATTCTTCTTTAAAAGTCAGTATTTACTTTTTTCCTGAAAAGCAGTCAAACATTTTTCCTTAGATAAAAAATGTATTTCTGGTCAACATCTCTCTTCTTTCTTTGATAACAGAAGAAAGCTTTAAAGTTTAAGATGCTTTTCCTAATACAGGAAGGTAGATGAGGAAGGTAAGTGCTTTGCATTTAGGGTCCTATTTTGTAGAAGACAAAAGTAAGACAGGATGGAGAGCTGCTTTATAAAGGCCGATGGTGAACAAGGTTGTTGGGTAGCATAGTAAAGGCTGAGACAGGTAAGATGGAGAATTTGTCCTTCTGGCATCATTTGCTTAAAAAACAATGTCTGTTGTGAGACTGAAAATCAATTTTTTGACATTTTCAATAATAACTGTGATAGAACAGAAGGTTGTGTTTTAAAAATTTCTCGACTTCTGTGTATTTTAATTTCCACCTGAATCCAAGTCTGCAGCTAATTTTAATATGTGCGAATCACTGTGTTAGTGCATACAAATGCCCATGTGAGTGTTCTTGCTGTCACTAGAGTTGTTAGGGTCAGAGCCTGTGTCCTGGCTCCTCCTCCCTGGAGTCCAGTTGTGAGTCACAGAATCATGATGCACCACAGATGGTTTATAGCCCTGGTTAAGCGTATCACTTACATTTTGTTTGGGACAAGGTATTTGCATATGTGTAGATGAGTACATTGTAAAGGGATGACTACAAGCATGACCCAGAATCTTTCCTCGTGATCTCTCAGTGGCTGTAATTACCATTGAGAGACCCAAACAAGATGGAGACCATCAATGTTCAACTCTCTAAGAATTTACAGGTAGTTAACAGTTATTGGGACTAGAGAGGATTTCCTCAGTGATAGAGCCATCCAGAAGTATCCTGTAATCTTGTAGGTGACCCCCAATTGATTGATTCACTAGGTTAAACCTAAACTTGGGTGGAACTGTTTCTTTGGTCAATCATGGTAATGCTGTCTGGGGTAATAGACCTTTGTTCACACAGAGTATGTTTCCACAAAGAGATTCTTTTAATCTCAATATTTTTCTCTCAGATATTTTTTTTTTTAGTTTGTTTTGGTGCATTATTTGATTGCAGCTGCTTTTACTCAATATCTGCTCAGATTGCTCATCAGTCACTTTCTTTTCAGATTTAAGACTAAGAAAGAAGCTGATTGGGATCTCTGTGGCAAGTCATGGACTGCTGTATCTGTAAAGCCAAGAGCTGCACATCAGCAAAGAGATGTAATAACTCTGTTTTCAAAGAAGAATTCTCCAGTGTCATACATGTAAGACCTGGCCTTGGTTGACACCTTTTAGCCAGCTGAGCAATTACCCTTCTTCAGTGCATGTCCATGTGCTTAACTTCCCATCTTAAGGACCAGGACTCTGCCCTTAGCTCAGTCTCATTCCCACTGGGTCACCTCTTCTGATGTAAATTTGTTGTCTGTCATATTTGACAAGGACAGTTGTATTAGTTATTTCTATTTTTTGCAGTAACACAATAACTGGTGAAAGCAACTTAAAGAATGATCTGTTTTGGCTTATAGTTTGAAGTTAGAGTCCATCAAGTGGGTGGGAGGCAGTCATGGAGGCAGGAGAAGGATGCAGTTGGTTACATTGCATCTGCAGTCAGGAAGGAGACGGAGATGACAGATGACACTTGGCTCCCTCTATTCTTTTATTCAACATAGGATCCCAAAGCATGGGATGGTGCCTCCCACATTCAGTGTGAGTCTTTTCATCTCAGTCAATCCATCATAGAAACACCCAGAAGTGTTTCCATAAAGATGCTAAATCTAGTCAAGTTGACTATTAGGACTGACTGTCAAAATGGTCATGTCTATTAAGTCTATGAGCAAATTTCTTGGACCCCAAAAGTTCTAGTAAAAGAAATTTGGTGTTCATGTTACTCCATTGTTCTGAATAAATGAAATAACATTGGCATCTTCTGTCTGTGCTTATCTCCTTGGAGTCCTATCCATGCTTTGGCATTCACTCTTTATGCAGCTATGCTTCTATTTATTTATTTAACCATTTGATAACTTCATCAATAATTTATAATAATCTCACAAATAATAAATAAATTAGATTTCAGTCAAGAAATACACCTGTTATTTTAATAGAAAACATGCTTTCCCAATAATGCTATTCCACTGTTCTACATTTCACCTTATTTGAGGTCTAAAGACATCCAAAGATTTCTACTGAATTCTATCACAACTTATTTACTTGCGATTGTGTCAATGCCCAGAAGTACTCTTGATATTTTTGTTTCTGTCTAAATTGATTTTCCTCAGCTTTAAAAATTTTAATGCCTTAATAACACTCCATATACCATTTTTATGGTATTTATTTCCTATAATGAAGGTATTCTGGCTTATACTCCCCTAAGTCAGCCTGCCTTTTGTACATATATTTTCTTTCTACAAGGTCAAGTGTCCTTATGGAGAGCTCTAGAAATGGGAGATGACATGAATAACTTTGAAAGAAGCACAACCATGGAATTGTATTATAAATGTTATTTAGTAACTTAGCCATTCATATAGTCTTACAGCTAGCTAATGTTGTGTAGTAAGAGGCTAGCGGGCCGCGGTCCCGCCGTCCAACTCCCCACCGCATGGCTAGCTTAAGCTCCGAAATAACCACAGGGAAATTGTATTAATTAAATTACTGCCTGGCCCATTATATCTAGTCTCTTTTTGGCCAACTCTCACTCTTGATTTAACCCATTTTTAATAATCTGTGTGTCATCACGAGGTCGTGGCTTACCAGGAAAGATTTTGCATGTCTGACTTGGCAGCTTTATGGTGGCTCTCTCTCTGGCTCTGAGTCTTTTTTTAGTATTTTTTTTTTTGCCATCTAAGTTCTGCTCTATCAAAAGGCCAAGGCAGTCTCTTTATTAACTAATGAAAGCAACAGAAATACAGAAGGACCTCCTACACCATTTTTCCTTTTTTTGTTTAAATGAAAAAGAAAGGCTTTTATCTTAACATAGTAAAATTACATATAACAAAACAGTTATCAAGTAAGAACTATAGTTACCATATTTACATCTATTTTATTTTTTATTATAACAAATGAAAATGATAACTATAACTATCTATCTATTTTTTAACTCCATCAAAGACTCCAGAAGGATATAATACTACCCGAGTAAACAAGAAATAAGTAACTTTCAAAACTCTAGAAATGACAGAGACATCTCATCTTTATCCTACAGGCCCACAGTATTTAGTAGACACTTTCATGAAGCAGGAAATTTTAAAGACAGTTTAGTCACTTTTTTTGTATCCTGCAGAATGTTTCATAGACTCTTCTATGAATTAGGAACCCCGAAGGATCATCTCACCTTTAGGTAAGTTTAGCAGTCCTCTCTCTGTGGGCTTTTTGTGTTCAGTTTATGCAACAGTCCAGACAAGAGCAGTTTTTTGTCCAAATGGCTATCAAACTCCATAAGGAGACTTTTTGATGCCCATCTTCCTCTTGAAGTAGATTGGTGTTGCCAGGAGCAGACATGTCTCATTGTCATGAAAAGCCCTAAGTTGTTAAAACATTAAATGTCATATTTTATAGTCTTTGAAAGATATGAAGAATGTCTATTTAACTGAAATATACCTCTATATATGTAGAAAATCTAACTAACATGACTACAAGCTTGACTATTATTGATGATTATCCATTAACAACCTATATTTTTAATTATATATTACATTTTTAAATGACCTACACAATCACAATACCTTAATCAAGATCAGAAATATATATATATATATACATATAACAAAATTGGCCCTAAATTTATATCAACAAAGCAAAATCCATAGCAATGCAAATTATTCATATCTATATCAATGTTGAAAAGAGAAAGTTGTGCTATGACAGCAAAGGTAAATACTCAAATTACATGAGTATAGATAGAAATGGGAAAGGAGTTTTCTGCCCAGTATTAAATCTGGTGTTTGCTCTTTGCACAATGAAAAAAATAAAAATTCAGAAAATTCCAAGTTTTTCAATATGTTTGCTAATATTACAATAGTTTTAAAAAGTTGATTGGGGGAATGCAGAGGTGGCTTAAGAACTCTTGCTGCCGTGCCAGAGGATCTGAGTTTAGTTCCCAGCAACCATGTGAAGTGGTTCAGGACCACCTATATTATTGCCTTAAGGGATTTTACACCCTCTTCTGGCCTCCAAAGACACCTCCCGACACACACACAAGCACTCACACATGAATACATATGTTCAAAATAAATTTTTAAATAGTTATACTGAAGTACCTAAATCCATTAAATTTACTGCTTCACCAAAGGAGGGACCTATAAAATCTGTAGACAGGATGAGAAGAATGACAAAAATACAAGCTCAGCACCAGGAGAGCTACTTAAAAGTATTAGCAAGTGCTGAAGTGAGTCTCTTTCACATCAGCAGGTCTTTTTTTGCAGAGCATCGTTAAGTGCATGGGGTAGGGACATCTCAGTCAGTGTATCACAATAAATTCTTGGTGACATCTAGATAAGTTCCATCCAGGAACATCCAGATGTTCTCAATCCTGCTGCTGCTGCTTCTGGAGGAGCTGGTCAAGCAAGCACTCATATAGGATAACACCATGGCAATGACCAAGTATACCAAATAGCAATAGAGAGATTGGAAATTAAAAAAGAAAGGGATTCAGAGCATGCATGAGGACAAGAAAAATTCCACACAAGTTAAAGAAATAAGAAGCCTGTTGAGGTGAATAAAATCAGTGACTGATTTGTACATTATCATGCAAGTTATCCCAAGTTGGCTGGCTGCCCGCTGATTCTGAAAAAAAGGCTACAATCTGAACAGAAGAAATTAAACAAGGTGCTGGCATTTTAACTTCTATTTGACTCATCCACATAGAATTGACCTATGATAAAAGCCTAGTTACTAAGAATTTGTTCTTTATGATCAACTACATATTCTAATGGCTCAGCCATTAAGAGCACAGTCTGCTCTTCCAAAGGTCCTGAGTTCAATTTCCAGCAACCACATGGTGGCTAACAATCATTTGTAGTGAGATATGGTACACCCTTGAGGAACAGTCCTGAAACTCTTAGACCATGAAACACAATATGGACAAGTTCAACAGAAATGCCATATTTGGCTGTCCATGCATGCTTCAGCATTGCAAGAATATAAATTTCATTTCATTTTCACATCTTCTAAGTGATGTCCAAATGAGGGGGCAGAAAGTCTACTAATAAGTTGTTATGACTAACAAAATCTTTAGAGAATTATAACAAAGGAATATTCTAAATTCTCAATACTTTGTTCTTTTTTTTACATTGTTTTATTTTTTCCATTCAAAAACATAATTAAAGAAATAACATTTTTTCCTTTCTTCCCCTTCTCCCGGTCCCCTCCCGCTACCCCCCCACCCCTCCTCCCTCTCCCTTCTTCCTTGAAAGAGGGCATGGTGCCCAGCCCTGTTGGAAGTCCAAGGCCTACCCCCCTCCCTCCCGG
>PVIU01001118.1:0-115384 GCA_004026605.1 Ondatra zibethicus
GTCTGTGAAGGAGTGTGTCTGTGAAGGAGTGTGTCTGTGAAGGAGTGTGTCGTCTGTGAAGGAGTGTGTCTGTGAAGGAGTGTGTCTGTGAAGGAGTGTGTCTGTGAAGGAGTGTGTCTGTGAAGGAGTGTGTCTGTGAAGGAGGAGTGTGTCTGTGAAGGAGTGTGTCTCTGTAAAAGCTCAGCCTTTGAATTCTGGAGCCCGCACTGTATAGCGTGTGTGTGGGCATCACACAGTTCATCGAGGGCCTGGGCAGAGCAAGAAGGTATAAGAAGGGCACGTTCACTATGCCTGGCCTTTTGGTTCTCAGTCTTTTAGAGGCAGATTGGATGTTTATTATCAGCTCCCTCAGACTCTCAAGCTCTCAGGCCTTCAGACTACACCATTGGTTTCCCTAGGTTCCCAGCTTGCAGAGAGCAGCAGACTGTGGGGTTTCTCAGCCTCCAGAATGGTGTGAGCCAATTCCTTATAATAAATCTTTTCATACATAGATGGATATATATATATATATATATATGCATTCCTGAGAAACAGAACCTATATTTGTATACACACTTTTATATGTACATATACATAATACATATATACATACACAAACACACACATATGTAAACACATATACATATGTAAATATACACACAGGCATGTGCATACATACATACACATAAACACATACACAGAAAGAGTTTTTCAGCAGAAACTTAATAGAATTTTCTATAAATAACTGAGGACTAGGCAAAAATACCACTCTACTCCATGTGAATTACTTCAAATAGGAATTAAAAATTTGACATACAAGCAAGTTAGAAGATTTGATTTGGACTGTCAGGAGTCTAAAATGAGCTAGAATTAAGTGTCCTACATTTAGCAAAAACAGGACACAGGTAAAAAAAAATGAAATAAAGTCTGTTTTTAAGGACAAATAAGAATTATTGGTGGGGGTGCTGGGGAGATGGCTCAGTGGTTAAGCGCACTTGCTGCTCTTGCAGAGGACTTGGGTTTGATTCCCAGCCTCCACGTTAGGTAGCTCACAACTGTCTGTAATTCCAGTTCCCTCTTCTTGTCCTCATGGACACCAGACACACATATGGTACACTTACATACGTGCAGAGAAAATGTTCATATACATAAAATAGAAATAAATCTTTTAAAGAGAAAATTCTTTGGAAGATGTAATTTTTCTGAATAAGATTGCTGGATGACTCATTATTGCCTCCGTTAGTTTTCATTGGACTTTTGTAGTATGTTTGGCCAGAAGACCACTTTTTTTTTCCCACAAAATGTTCCTGGACTCGATCATCTTTCCTGATGGAATCAATTAATCTCCTTAGTATTGTGAGATTGGAGAGATCCTCAGTGCAGTGCTTTTCAAAACAAGAGTGTGTGTGTCAGTCAGTTGCCGTACAAGCCTCTCCAAAAAGTCTGTGCCTTGAGAAAATCACCCCTTAGCTCGCAAACCTGTGGTCTGGGTGTGGCTGGTAGGAAAACTGGTCTGCTGTACATGGTGAGGCCTGCCTGCCTGACAGGCCCACTGCAAGGATGCTCACTCATGGCCACATGCTGCTACTGACTGGTCCGGGAGTTCATTTGTGGCTGAGAACTGAGGGTGCCTCCGCCCGGTCCACCTGAGCTTCTCCTTGTAAAGCTCTCCACTGCTTCCTTCTCTTGTCTACACCCCAGGAGCTCACTCTTCAGAGACAGACGCTGTAGACCTTTCAATGTTTAGCCTAAAGAGTCCAAACTAACTCTTGCCATGTGGGCTGACAAATCACAATGTTTGCACTGGAAGAGAGATGTTCCAGTTTGCCTTCTATTGCTGTGATCAACATCAGGACCAAAAGCCACTGGGGAGGTTTCTTGCAGGTCACAGTAGAGTCCATCATGAAGGGAAGTCAAGGGGCCATGGAGGAGAGCTGCTTACTGGCTCATTCTGTCAGCTACCTTTTTATACAGCCCAGGACCACCTGCCCAGGATAGGCCAGCCCACTGTGGGATATCCATAACATATCAATCACTAATCAAGAAAATGTCCATAGACTTGCTTATAGGACAATCTGATGGAGGTAATTCCTCAATTGAGGCTCCCTCTTGCCAGGTGACTCTCGTTTGGGTCAAGTTGTCAAAAACTGAGCAGTACAGAAGATAGTCACAGTTCTCATGATGTGGAAGGGATGTCTGAGTTTTAGGGGCATCTTCTAACACCACTGCAGTCTAACCTCTGGGCTGAGGAGCCCACGGAGTCATTTGCGTTTATCTCATGTGCAAAACACACTGTAATACTTCCCCAGATCTCATTTCTCTGCTACTTGTGTAGTAGGCTCATGATCTAGGATTTTGGCTCCTAACCCAGGTTTTCTAACAACAGGAATCCTTGGGTGCACTGCGGTGGATACAATTCTTTAGCGCTATTTCTTTGGATCTGAAGACCAATGTCCTAAATACTTCTATCTTTCAGGGTAATGGCTACAAGCCCTTGAAAGCTAACACCCTGTACTGAGCAGCAGTCATTGAGATAGGAGTCAGGATCCTGACGTGACCTGTCCCCAGTCTGGGCGTTAATCATAGAGGCGCCATCCATTTTGTGTATTTGGAAGGGTTGATAGATGTGTTTCTTTAGGTACATCTAACCAACCAAACCTCAAAAAAAGTTTTCCAGGCCAAGTTTTTATCATTTCCACCATTTATCTCTGTGCAAAAATAAGAAAAGTATCAGGATACAGGAATTTTGCTAATGGGACCAAAGGATGGGCATCATTTGCTATGGTTACTTTAAAATTCTTGTTTGGAAATAATTTCATGCTCACAGAAAAAAAAAAAAGACAAGACCAGTACAAAAAAACTCTAATGTGTTCCTCATCCAAGCAGTAGAGTCTTGATAAATTGCCTACTATTTCCAAAATAGGAGCTTAAGTAAAAAAAAAGGTGGGGCGCAGAGAACTGCAGAGGAAACAGACCGGCCCCAGGCTTGCCTCCAGGCACATTTAAAAATTACTGATAATGGATATCTTTTGCCTGCATGTCAGGGATTTCTCCCTTAATGGCATCAGGGGCCCACATTTCCCTCGGGAAATCATCTCTCTCACTTGACAGGTGAGTTGCTTGGGTCTGACCATACCATGGTTCTCTTAAACCCATCAAGGTGGGACCTATGTGGGTTTAAACAGCACGAATTTTGTCAGAATTATGCTATGAATTCTGGTGACACGATTTGTCCTTTTCCGGTGGACAAACCGAAGCATGTACTTCTTGGAACTACTTGAAATTATTTTAGAAATCTTAGGGACACCCCTTGAAGTGGTGTGGATGCGGAAGAAGACAGGGTTCTGTGTGAGAGCTTCTGGTCCCGTCAGTGAAGCCTAGACCACTTCTGGACTTTTTTTGTCCATCAACCATAAATTCCTTTTGTTTATCAGAAGTCAATTTGAGCAAACACAAATTTTTAATCTACTTCCTCCATGATGGCAGTTGTTTGGGGGTCAAGGATAAAAGTCTCATCCCAGAGCTGAGGCCAGAACTGCGGTACCATGTGCCGTGAGACTTAGAGAACATGACTTGTATTCCTGGAAGCTTCATGGTTTTGTCCAAAATGGGTCTTTAAAGAGCAGTGGTTGGGAGGCCCCAACGGTGAGAGGAGCAGAGCAAACCCTGGCTTGTGGTGGTTTGAATGAGCGTGTCCCCTATAGGCTGCAGCATCTGAATACTTGGTTCTCACTTAGAAGTGCTGTTTGGAGAGGTCTAGGGTGCAGCCTTAATGGAGGAAGTACTTCACTGGGGATGGGCTCTGAGATTAAAAGCCTGGCAAGTCACTTCTAGTTCATTCTCCCTGTGGGCTCATGGTTGAGGATGTGAACTCTCGGCTTCTTGCTCGGCTGCCATGCCTGCTGCTGGCTGCCATCCATGTCCAAACATGATGACTCATCCCTCTGAAACAATAAGCTAAAATAAAATAAAATAAACTTCCTTAAGTTACCTTTGGTCATGATGTTTTATAAGAGCAATAGTAAAGTAACTGATACAGGCCTGATGTTGGAGAGACCATGCTGGGGAGAGATCATGCTGGAGAGAGCAGAGACCATGCTGGAGAGAGCAGAGACCATGCTGGAGAGAGCAGAGACCATGCTGGAGAGAGCAGAGACCATGCTGGAGAGAGCAGAGACCATGCTGGAGAGAGCAGAGACCATGCTGGAGAGAGCAGAGACCATGCTGGAGAGAGCAGAGACCATGCTGGGGAGGGGAGAGATCATGCTGGAGAGAGGAGGACCATGCTGGAGAGAGGAGGACCATGCTGGAGAGAGGAGAGACCATGCTGGGGAGAGACCATGCTGGGTAGAGACCATGCTGGGGAGAGATCATGCTGGAGAGAACATGCTGGAGAAAGACTGTGCTGGAGAAAGACAGTGCTGGAGAGAGACCAAGCTCTAATAGGACACCTTGTAACACAAAAACAATGACTTGAAGGCTGGCCAATTTTAGGGGGCGGACAAGCAGGGGAGCCTAGGTGCTTAGAAACCTCTACCCGAGTGTCAAAAGACTTCCATGAACAGGATAGAGGTATGTAGGAGGAGCCCTAGGTCACAGGAACACAGTGTAATGTGTGTAGATGCTGAAGCCACTGGTGCGGGTGGAGAAGACGACAGCGTTTTCTGAAATGACTCCTACACATGTTCATTAGCATCTCTTACTTTCGCCTTCCATGGTCCATTCTCCCCACATCTGCTCGCATCCTGCCCTTCCTTGCCATGCTTCCTTCCTCACTGTTGTCTGATTGGAGCTGAGCCGGTCTGGAATGCAGGGCTCCAGGCGAAGACACGTGACCCAGTGCTGGCCCTAAGGAGCCCGCAGCATCTCCCCAGGTGCAGTGGTTGATTGAGGGAGTGAAGGAGGAACCTGAAGTGGTCTAATCAGAGGTGATGAGGGCCAGGCTTAAGACTGCTGGGAGAGAAGCCCTCTCTCTGCTGGGGAAAGTGAACCTAGAGCCACTGCTGGTCAGCTTGTTGTGGGGAAGGGAAGCTGTGTTTGAAAACGTAGCCGTGTGGAGGACGTTAGAACAGAAGGGAGATGGGGGGGGGGTGATTTTTGATGACATTCGGGTACCTACTTTCGGCCGTGTCTAAAGTTGGACCTTCTGTTTAACTTTTCAGTAACACTTTGAAACATTAATTACCTTCCTCATTGATCTTTGTTGGTGCCTCTCATCTCAACCAGGAGTTCTGGTAGCTTATCAATCCACAGGATATTTCTATTGTAGGAGTCCTGGTAGCTTATAAATCCACAGGATATTTTTATTGTAGGAGTCCTGGTAGCTTATCAATCCGCAGGATGTATCTATTTGTAGACATTTACTATTCCTGTCTCACAGATAAGGAAATTGAGGCTCAGATTAAAAAATGGCTGCTTCAACTGGCGTAGGGCCAAGTTTGTTTAACATCAAGCCCCCTTTCACCCCGAGATCAAGGAGCTGTACACCCTGCATTCTGGATGCCTTCCCATCCTTTCCCAGCTCTCAGATTCTCTCTCGCTGTCTCAGCATTGGACAAATGCCAGGTTGGGGGCAGCAGGTAGTGGACCAGCTGCTGCCTGGGTCAGGAGCCCAGCATGCTCTCAAGGACACAGATGGGTTGGCAGCCTTGGGCATGGGCAGGGAGCCTGAGGCGGGGGTGGGCACTGGTTCCTGTGAAAAGGCTCATTCAGGACTTGCTGATTCCTTAGGGTACTGGGCTCTGAGCCCCTGGAGTCCAGGTCTGGTGTGACTTCTGTTTATGTTCTGGTGTCCAGCAGGGAGCTCTTGAGAGCTCGTACACAGCAGAGGGAACCCCTATTCCACTTAAGTGATTATGATTGTTGCTTGGATGTGTGTGTTGTAGGGGGATGGAAGAGCATGGGTAAACATGGAGGCATTTCCTCCATTCCCAGAACTTAGCGTAGCTAGGAGATCAGAAGTTTTACTTGTTAAATTGGGATGAACAAACATCTGTTTCTCAAATCTCTTCAGGTCAAGACTTCCGATATTTATAACTTTGATGTTGCATTAATAAAACAATGGATGGCTTTTATAGATTTTATCAGCACCATATATGGAATACCTACTATGTAGCAGGCAGTAGTTTGGTGCTTTCTGTCTGTGAGTTTATGGATGCTCATTTGGTCCACAAAGAATGTGTTCCTACCCATTTCTACATTGTAGATGAAGGAACAGAAGTACAGGAGAATCAATTAACTTGTATGGCCAAAGCCGCACAGAATGCATGCCAGCATAGCCAGGCATTTCGAGCCAGATCTGATGGCCTCAAGGCCATGGCTTCGCCACTCTACTTGTTCTGATGTTCATTATTGAAGATGAGTAATTAGGAATCTCAGAGAAAGAGTTCTTATCCAATTAAAAGAGCTGCAACAGTTTCATTACTAAGACAGCACCTTCCCTGTAGGCATGAGCAGTTTGTGTCCATGGAATATTCCTGCTGGGTGTTTCAAAGACATGCGGCCAGTACAGAAGCCTTCATCTCCTCATCCCAAAGTTCCTACTTTCTTCTTCTCCATCTCACTGTGTGTGGCCCATTGAGCAATACAGAAGTGTGGCCATTAGCTGAGGCCTTTTCCCCCATTTCTCAGGCCTAATCTATTGGTGGGTCTTTGTGCTGGATAGTTACTTTGTCAGCGTGACATAAAGTAGAGTCATCTGTGAAGACAGAATGTCAATGGAAGGAGTATCAGATCGTCCTATGGGCACATCTGTGGACATTTTCTTGATGAATGATTGATGTGAGAGGGCCCAGCCCATTGTAGATGGTGCTACACTTAGGCAGGTGATCCTGAATTGACAAAAAAAAAAAAAAAAAAAAAAAAAAGCAAGCTTGAGAGCAGCACCCTTCCTGGTCTTCCTGGTTCCTGCTAATTCCTGCCTTGACTGCCCTCGATGATGGGCTTTAATTGGGGCATGGAAGCCAAAGAAACTCTTTGCTCCCCAAGTTACTTTTGGTCAGTGTTTTCTCACAGCAATGGAAAGCAAACTAGGACAGTCTGATATTGTGTGATATCCCAGCACCACTTCCATTCCCTATCCGATTTTAATATTCCTTATCTCTTGCTCTAGTTATTATAGTAGACTCCTTTACAGCCCCCTGCCTCTAGTCTCCTCCAATCCATTACCCATACCTGGTTTTGTTGGCACCATCTCTTTAACAGAGATTCAACATCCATTAAACTACATTGTAGGATTAATTCCAAATGCCTTGGGAAGCACACAGGGTCTTTATAATGGATGCTTGTCTGCTTTCCCAGCTTCATCCCTAACATACCCCCACCTTTGCCATCTCCTCAAAATATAATCTCTTGAAAATTTAAAGCCACAGGTGTGGGGTAGGGGATAAGATCTAAGATCCCTGAAAAGCAGAAGAGAGACTATGAGACTATGGCCTTGCCCTCCAGCAAAGTGGTCTGCGCAGAGTTGTAAGCTCTCTTAGTTATGGCTGCATTCCCTTCTCTTGGGAGAACAAGAGGGATGAGGAGTGGGCCAGAGGTTGGACCGATGCTGTTGGGGGATCTTAGGAGTCCACAAGGAGCACAGGACAGATAGGTATGGGTATCGGGGGCCTCAGTACCCCTCAGGGCTCAGAACTGGATGTCTATGGCAGCTGGGGATCTGAGCGTAAAACATTAACTCAAATACGTTACTTCTGCATCTTCTTTATTTTTTGTGCAAGGGGAGAAAGTGGAGTAAAAGGGAACGCGGAGGAGAGGAAGAATAAGGAGAAGAAAAGTAAGGGGAAGAATAAGGAGAAGAAAGAAGGAGAGTAAGGGGAAGTAGTAGAAGTAGCGAGGAGAAGTAAGAGTAAGGGCTGATTGCAAGAATTTCTGACAGGGATTTCAGGGATTTTTTTTTTACAGACATAGTTGGAAAATTCCATAGGCAAGGACAATGATAATATGTATATCAAAATCACAAAGAGGGCAGGTAGAATCTGACAAAGCAGTACCCAGGAACAAGTGGCCAGACCCAGGAAAGAGCCAGCATTTACGGGAAAGTACCTGACATCCCAAACCATTAGATAAAGTTACTAAACATCCCTGAATCCTGGATTCACCCATTCTCCACATCTAATCTCTTTGGTGACAACCAGCTTTGGGGACGCCCAGATTTGTTTGTTAGCAAAGGTGGGGCATACTGCCTTCCTGCTCAGTGCCTGTCTTCTATAGAAATTTCTATGTGGTCTGTTGGCAGGGAATTTTGTGGTTTGATTCTATGTAAATTTGACTGTTAGAACAAAGAGTGAATGCCATTGCTCCAAGGCCTCACGGTGTTGAGGAATGGAGCATTCCACTGCCCATGCAGGTTACGCTGCTGAGGTGTTTTGGAAATGAATCCCATTTTTGAAGGGAAAAATGGCTTCACAAGGTTTTCACAGATATGATAGCGACTTTCCCAAAAGACAAGTGTTCCTGCAGCTCTGCAATGGGTTGCTCCATGTAGACGTGCACGGATACACTTCCTGTGGAGCTGCCTATTGGTTTGTCAGTTGTGCATTCACTGTCAATTCTTGTGGGCTCCAACATATGGGGCCTGTGTGAGCCAGCCTCTCTACTTCAGAGATATTGCCTGATGCTGATGGCAGGTTGCATGCCCAGGCCATAGGCGACTCTCTCAGCCTCATGATGTCATCGGCCAGCTGCACTCTAGCAGGAGTCTGTAGCTTTGTCATGGCACAGGGATTCATTTCTGTGGAGTGCTTCCAAAGACTTTAGTTCTGATTTTGGAAGGATAGCAGCTCTTTCTGTATTATGTTTCATTGGTTCACACCAGATTAAACAAAAAAAAATCATAATTACAATAGTGAGTTCTTCACAAATGAAACACAGGAATGGAAGCCTGTCCAAGTCAAGTCCAATGCTTTGGGAAGATGTCACAAAAGTCAGGTGCATAAAAGTGTGTGTGTGTGTGTGAGAGAGAGAGAGAGAGAGAGAGAGAGAGAAAGAGAGAGAGAGACAGAGACAAAGACAGAGACTGCTATAAAGTGTTAGGGGAAACTGTAATTATTCTAAAAGATGAGGCTGGAGAGATTGCTCAGATGCAAGGGCGCTGACTGGTCTTCCAGAGGATGTGGGTTTAATTCCTAGTATCCACATGGTGTTCACAAATGTCTGTAGTTACAATACCTGAGGATCCAGTGTCCTCCTCTGGCCCTTAAGGGCACTGCACACATGGTGCACAGACATGCAAATTACCCCCCCCACAAACAAACAAAAAATTAAAATTCCAAAGCCCAGAGAGGTTGGGTGTTCAAACTGATGTCACACAGCTAAGAGGAGACTTTGAATCTGCTCAGTCTGAAACTGTGGCCTGGTCTTCCTCCAGTCTGTTCTGTTGGAAAGGCCACACACTGGATTGAGCAGACACCTTGGGAGTCCCCTAACAAGAGTACTGGCTTGAGGCCTGAGAGCTACCAGAGACTTTTTACATGGCTCTAACATAATATCCAGGACTAGTGACATATAAAGCACAGGAATGGTTTGTGTTTCTTATGTTTTCAGAATCTGGTAAGTTGGGGCTTAAAGTGCTGGCAGGTTGGGTTGTTTGGTGAGGCTGTGCTCTGCTTCTGTTGTGGTGCCTCAATAGGGTGCTCCTGAAAGGGTAAGAATGCCATGTCCTCACATGGCAGGAGGCAGAAGAGATCAGGCCTGTACTCCCTCTGTAGGCTTCCTGAGGGTAGTTGGGCCTGTTCTTGAGGAAAGAATATGCCCCTTACATGCCGACCTCTGATCCTTTGGCAAGTCCTGAACATTAGGAGTGACACTTTCAGTCCATCCGACGGAGCCCTTGTTTTGGGACAGGTCCATGAGTGAACCCCTTGTTTGTATTATTCCATGTAAGTCCCACCCAACCGTAGGAAGCAGGGACACTATATGGCACTTTCCCTGGGGATATATGACACACATACATCTACTGACCCCAGATGGGGACTGACCACAGCCCCAAATAACTGTAACATTTAAGTTGAACTCGGTTGACCCATGAGTTGATTGTAGTTACTTTCAGGAGTTTGAATGAGTGGTGGGTGAGGGCTCTCAAAAGCTGGAGCCCTGGAGCTCTCTGCATGCCTTTCGGGCAGCTCAACAGGCTAGAGCGTCTCTATGCAGGTTGGCTGGGCTGAGTTTCCTCAGCAGCCATCACTGCTTACATAACCCTGAGGAAGGAGGGGCCATGCAAATCTGGTCGGTTTCAGGGATTTCTGAGACTTGCGAGTTGTTTGCTTCTGGAGTGAGCCTTTACAACTCTTTCTTTGGAACTTTCTGAGTCTTAAGGAGCTTCCCTCCAGGACAGAATGAGAACACAGCAGGGTGGGGTGGGTTATTGTTGACTCATCAAGAAGTGTGCAGGACAAGGTTTTAAGAGTCACAGACATTCCTCTCCAAGCAGAGTCACAGCTGAAGCCAGGCTGCATTGCCAGACAGACTTTTTCAGAAGCCTGTTTCTGCTTGAGCCCCCACCCATACATGTATGTGAAAGGCTTTTTAACATGTAAGGAATAGAAGTCTGTAACATGTCAGGCCTTCAGCTCACAGTCTCATGTGCATTATTCCATATACTCCCCAAGCAGTAAATGGTCCCACTACCTTGTGGCTCATAGTTCACGTAGCCAGAGCTGTCAGAGCTGGGATGTGAGTCAGGATTGATGCTCCTAGTCGATAATGATGATGATGATCAGCCTGGTCTAGAAGATGGCAGAACCCCTGGTGAAGGGTCATCTCCCAAGGGCAAAGTGATGAGGTCATGTCCTTAGCTGCACTCCTCAGCTTTGGTCCTGAGCTGTCCCCTTGATGCTGTTGTTTTGTATTGTCACTAATGTTTCAGCAGGCTTTTCTGTCCCGAGGCGCTTTAATCACCAAGGGCCCTGTTCCAACGTGCTGTGCATAAATAATGAAGGAAATAAATGACGCCTGCTGCTTCCATGAGGATGCTGCCCGACTAAGCTGAACTGCCCCAAACCTTGCACTTAGCAGTGGAACCTGGCTTTGCTTGTCCTGCAGTGGGGGCGTGGCTTCTCCCAGGCCCCATAAATTTGCATGCATTAGCTTCCTAGTAGCCAAACTGGAGGAAAACCTGCTTCACAGCCAAGGCCAAATCAGACTGTACAGAAAAGTTGCAGAACGGGAGAAGCCACGGAAAGTTGGGGGAGGGGTCCGGGAAAGCTGTATGTCCTCTATGACAGTCTGTTGGCTTGTCACTGTCTTGTGGCAGGGGAGCCCTAAGATACCAGTGTCTCTGAGGCTCAAGGAAGAGTGTCCAATGCAGCTTGTGGAGCTGGGATGGCCATGTTCGCTGTCCCCTGAGCCAGTGGAGGAAAGCCAAGGAGAGCTGTTGCCTGAGGCTGTTCCTCACAAGCCAGGCAGTTTTTCTTTGAACAGAAATCTTCAGATTTACAAAGCTCCTGCAGGCTGGAGAGGTAAACAGGGTTCTCAGCCAGGCATGGGTGGGCTCCCTGCTGCTCTGGGCCTCTCACGCAGAATAGACATCCTCAGAAACCTGAATGTAAGTGTGTCAAAGCCAAGCAGGGGCTGAGAGAACAGGAGTCAGGCAGGGGCTGAGAGTGGGGGTCTCTGGGAGGAGGGGGAGGACCCAGGTGAGTCCCTGTCTTAGACTTTGGGGTCCTGGAGTCATCTCCATGCCATCAAGGTTGCAAGTCCAGGAGGCTGAAGGTGGGTGCACCTTGGCATACCTGTGACCTTGAGCAAATGACCTCCACCTTCTGAATTGCTGCTTTTCTAACTGTCCTTTTCCATACTATTCCTGTCTTACAGTCCGTTATGGACACTGGATGATAATGATCTTGTGATGAATGAGAAACTGATACTTTGGTCTCTGGGTCCCTCCATTCCTGACAGTGCCCCTGAGATCATTGTAGATGAGGGCGGGGAGGGCACAAGGAGAATGGTGGCTTCTGATTATTTGGTCTTTGGCCCTAGTTCCTGACACAGGGTGCCTAAGACCTCCCCAGTTTTCTAAGTGATGGAAATACATTTTGTTCTTATACTTAGGGGGCTCCTGCAGAGTATACAGGTAGGTGGGAACCGGTTGCCAGGGAGACCAGCCAGTTGATCAGAGGATAAACTTTCAGCATACCTGCCTGGTCTCCAGCGGGGGCAGGGGCACCGAGGGTTGGTCACCACTGGCTGGTGATTTTATCAGTGCGCCTTTGTAAGGGAGCTTCTGTAAAGCCCCAAAGGGCAGGCTTCTGGGAGCTGCTCCTTCCTGAGCAAGTGGCAGTAGAAGCTGAAGGTCTCCACTTCCTCTAGCATACTTCATTCCATGCATCTCCTTGTCTGACACCTTTATGATTTCTTTAATAATAAATAGGTTGGTGGCCTTCAGTCCTATGAGTTGCTTTGGCAGACAAATGGACCTGAAGGAGGGGCCGTGGGGACCACGATTCACAGGTGGTAAGTCAAAAGCATAGGTGACAAGCTGTGGCTTTGATGCACATCTCAGGTGTTGGGAGCTCTTTCGAGTGAAGGGCCTTGCCCTATGGGATCTGTAACTCCAGGTAGATCATGCCAGGCTGGAGTTAAATCATACGACACCCAGCTGGTGTTGACTGGAGAGCTGCCCTTGAGTGTGGAGACTCGCATGCATTTGAGCGACCAGAGAGAGCATGCTCTGGCGTGTGGTTCATACGATGAGGTGCCCACTTCATCAGGTGGTCAGGGAACATGACCTGATATCCTAAGGATGCCAGAAAGCTCAGACAGTCGTGAGTCATGCACACTGCAACCTTCCTTGCCCTAGCTGCTTTCCTGTCACCGTGATGAGCACCCTGACCAAAAGGCGACTTTGGGGAGGAAAGGGTTGACTTAGCTTACAGCTTAGTCCACCAATGAGGGAAGCTATGGCAGGAACTCACAAAGGATCTTGAAACAGAGACCCCAGAGAAATGCCGCTTATTGGTTTGTTCATCTGGTTCTTGCTCAGCCAGTTTCATTAAACAACCCAGGACCACCTGCCCAGGTAGCACTGGCCCCACTAGGCTGGGCCCTCCCATATCCATCAGTAATCAAGAACAAGAAAATGTCCACATACAGGCCCATGGGCCGTTCTGATGGAGGCAACCCCCTACCTGGGATTCCCTCAGATAACTCTGGGCTTGTTAAGCTGATGGCTGAAGCTAACTGGAAGATTTCTATATGTACAGCATGTGTCTATGATACACGTTTTCACTTCAAACATTCCCTGGCTTCCCTTGGGCATATCTGAGTTACTAGCATCACCGCTTTTGCACATTGGGCTATAAATAAGTAAAATGGGGATTACTTGAACCCAAACAGTGGATTTCTGCGATGGTAGATCTGACGGTTCTACTGTGACTAAGTGACCACACAGCTGGTGGCACAGGCAGTCTGGATATGCCGGTCAGAGGATGACTCACATCCCCGAAGATCAAGGGGTGTGCAAGTCAGAAATGCATAGTCACAGACTATGTATTTCTGGAATTTTCCATTTAATATTAAAGACTCCAGTTGATCACAGGTGTGGAGACTTTGAAAGTAAAACCACAGGTAAAGGGTGGAGCATTCCTGCCCTGGGTGTGAGTGGGTGGCAGAAAGGGTGTCTTTTCCTTTACAGAGCATACAGGGCTCCCTATTGACCTGGTGAGTGGTGAGCACTCAAGACATCTCCACGGGACTGATGTTTGTGAAAGTGAGGTCTGGTTATCCATCTGCTGTTTGTGTATCCAGGCCTGTGTTCCCTGCCATTCTGCTCATCCTTGTGTCTGGCTATCCTGTGTTGTGTGTTCCCTTATTTATTCAGGGAGCTGTTGATGGACGCTGCCCATTCCTTAGTTCTATCAGAGTCAGCCTGTGGGACCTTCCCTCCCTCCCTCCCTCCCTTCCTTCCTTCCTTCCTTCCTTCCTTCCTTCCTTCCTTCCTTTCTTTTCTTTCTTGGCAGGGTCTGGCTATGTAGCTCTGGCTGATATTGTACTTGTCTATATAGATCAGGCTGGCCTTGAACTCATAGAGATCTTCCTGACTCTACCTCTGCCTCTACCTCTTGAGTACTGGGATTAAAAGTGTGCACCATCTCAGACTCTTTTTGTTTGTTTGTTTAAGTATTTAATTTTATGTGTATGAATGTTTTGCCTGTACGTAGTATGTATGTATGTATGTATGTATGTATGTATGTATGTATGTATGTATGTATGTATGATGTATGTATGTATTGCACCACATGTGCTTCCGGTGTCTTTGGAGGACAGAAGAGAGCATCTGAGGCTCTGGAACTGCAGTTACAGGTGTCAGTGAGCTGCTCCATGTGGGTGCTGGGAACGAAACCTTGCTCTCCTATTGCTGAGCAATCTCTCCAGCCCCAACCTTGGGGTTCCTGAGAACATGCTAGAGCACAGCTCTGGAGAGCACACGTGCTGTTGTTTGCTCCAGCAGCTGGTGAGTGGGTGTAACTGACCAGGGGAGAGAAGCAAACGGTTCAGTGAAGGAAGTATTTATTTCCATGCCGTGGACCACGCCAGGGACTCAGAAAATAATGTCCACAGGGAAGCTAGTATCAAAGGGCAAGAAGGAACAAGGGTTACTGAAACTCCCAGAAACTCAAAGGCAGAAGCCCGGGAGTTCAGTGGCCCAGGGAAGGAAGCCCACAGGGAAAACTTGGGGTACCAAAGAGTGGTCTGACAGGAAGGATGTAGAAACTAAATGCTTACCTGTCGGGGTTCGCGGATCAGCTTCACGTCTGGTATTGACGTCATTGTTGGTATTGAGCAACAATGCTAAGAATTATGGTATTGACCTGTCAACTGAGAAAAGTTTGACACACCCTGTAAATGTTGGGAGTTAATGCATATGTTAAAGTTTTACTGCTAAGTTCTTAGAGTCATTTTAAAAATTAGGTGTGTTATTATGAAATTTGTAAATGATTTGGTATATTTTAGTACACAGTTCTATTAATTTTGATAAATGTATTCAATCATGTAACTACTACCTCAAACAATATATAAAACATTTCTATAAGTTCCTCCCAAATCCCCTCATTCCTCTTTCTAGTCAACCCCATGCCAAACAACACAGATATGTTTTTTTACTTAAGAGTTGATAATTTTGCCTTAGTAGAAACTCTAACTAAGACATAAGTTATATATCTTAGTTAAGGTTTCTACTGCAGTGGTAAAATACCATGATCAAAACCAACCCGGGCAGGAAAGGGTTTATTTCATCCTGCAACCTTCGGGTCACACTCCATGGTCACAGTCCATCACTGAGGAAGTCAGGGCAGGAACTGCAGCAGAGACTGCGTGGGAACCCTGCTTACTTGCTTGTCCCCCTTGGATTGGTCTGCCTGCCTTCTTTTACCGTTCCAGACCACCTGCCCAGGAATGGTATCACCCACAGTGCACTGGGCCCTCCCACATCGATCATCAAACAAGAGAATGTATCACAGGCTTGCCCACAGGCCCCTGGTGGAGGCATCTTCTCAGTTGAAGTTCCCTCTGCCCAGATGACTTTTGTATGTCAGGCTGACAAAACTAACCAGAGCATAAAACAATACAGCTAATATAATTACACAGTTTACAGCTTTTGGGGGTTTTAGGAATTGAGCTCTGCGCTCTCCACACTGGGAAAATACCCTATCACAGAACTAGATCCCCAGAACCTTTTGTTTTCTTTTTATATCTTGAGACAGAGTCTCATTTTGAGCTCACTTTGTAGCCCAGGCCGGCCTTGAACTTGTCATCCTCCCCCTCAGCCGCCTGAGTAGCTGGGATTACAGGAAGGTGCTACCAGGCCAGACTTGCTATGATACCTGTGGACAATTCTGCATATCGCTCACTCTTCAGTATAATTAAATAATGAGGCTCAGATCTAGACTTGCTACTTGTGGCTACTAATTCAGTCCTTTGTTGGCGAGCGTTCCGTGGGCCTTCTACTCCTTGGTGGCTCACCTTTTTAATCCTAGTAACAATATTGTTCACAGAGAAGAAGCTAAAATTTTAATGAGATCCATTTTCAATTTTTCCCTTTGCAAATTAGAGTTTTGATGTTGAGCCTAGAGATTCTTTGCCTCGCTCTAGACCCAGAAGATCTTCTATTTTTAAAAAGGTTTTATGTCTTAGCGCTTTCTATGTAAGTCTATGATCCATTTTAAATTTTGTATAAGATGTGAGCTTTAGTTTGAAGGGTTTTTTGGAATTTTTTTTTTTTTGCTATAGCATCCAGGTGCTTTTAGTGCCCATTGTCTGGGCCCTGCTCAACTTCTGTTCCTCTGTCAGAGATCTCTAGGGCGTGCGTACATGGGTCTCTTTCTGGATTCTTGGCTCTGTTCCATTGATCTGTCCATCTGTCCTTGCACCAACCTCACAGCCTTGATTCCTGCAATTATTTAAACCTTAAAATAATAATTTTACAAACGTTAGTACAAAAAGTTGCAAATAAGACTTTATCCCCTGATATTAACCAGACCCAAAGTCTATACATCTCAGTGAACTTCTATACCGTGAGGACAGCCTAAGTTTGGAAATTGAGTAGACCGATTTCTCTCACATTATTCTTGATTTTTAAAATTACATCAGCTATTCTAGCTACTTTTCTGTCTCACATGAGTTTTAGAATAGTCTTTCCCATAGCTATAAAAATATTTCTTGGGTTTGGATATTGTGTTGCATCTGTGCATTAATTTTGGGGAAAATTGATATTTTTGCTATGTCAAGTCTTCTGCCCGTGAGCACGGCAGTCTTTACATAACTTGATTTAGGCCTTTGATTTCTTTTATCAGCACTGTGTATTTCAGCACATAAGTCCTGCACCTGTCTTGTTAGGTATGTCACTTCCTTTCTTCTGAGTGATTGCAAGTGGCATTGGGTTGGAGCTTGTAGCATCTTGGCACTAGCATTCAGAAGCATGCCTGATTTTTGCATGCTTATCTTACTCCTCAGTCTTGCCAAATTCACTCATAGTTCCAGGTTTTGGTTTTATTTTTATGTTCCTTAGAATTATATATGTTGTACATAAATAATTATGACATCTGAAAATATTGATACTTTCGTTTATTCCTGCATGGTCTGCATACTTCTAGGGTGCATATGCATACATGTATGATATGAATGTAGTGTATTTGCACACATGTATGTATATTCATATGTGTGTGTGCATATACATGTATGTGTGTGTGTGCATGTGAAGGCTCGAAGTTTACATTGAGTTCTTCACGTGACATACTGAGGCAAGGTCTCAGAACCCAGAGTTCTGTTATGGCTTGGTTGGCTAGCTCTCTTGCCTTTGGGACATCCTGTTTCTACCCGAGTGCTGGCGTCGAGGGATCCGAGCTTCTGTCCTCATGCTAGCGCTAGAAGCCCTTTTCTCGCTGAGCAGTCTCCCCAGCCTTAGTCTGCATACTTTTAATTTCTTTTGTTGTATTTAATTTTTTTAATTTTATTTTTTTATGTGTATGAGTCTTTGCCTGCATGTGTGTCCGTGCACCATGTATGTGCCTGGTACTTGTGGAGGCCAACAAAGGTCATTGGATTACCTGGAACTGGAGTTACCCATGGTTGTGAGCTGCCATGTGGATGCTGGGAATTGAAACTGGAACCTCTGGAAGAGCACCCTGAGCTCTTAACCGCTAAAGTCATCTCTCCAAGCTCAATTCTTTTACCTTTAAATATCTATATCTATATCTCTATCTACATCTATCTATCTATCTATCTATCTATCTATCTATCTATCTATCTATCTATCTATCTATCTATCTATCTATCTATCTGCACTATGACACTGGCTATAGCTTTTAGTACCCAGGAGGAATAAAAGTGCAAAGATTAGATGAGCTTGTCTTTTCTGTTTTATGGAGGAAACGCATGCCATTTTCTCCATGCGCGTGTTAGCTACAGTATTGGTTGTAGATTTTGTGTAGACATTTCGATTGAGGTTAAGTAGCCCTCCCTAATCCTATTTTTCCTCAGAGTTTTGATCATGAATGGGTCGTTGAATTTTTTGACATCAATCCCTTATCATACTATTTTTCTTCTTTGGTTTGTTAATATAGAGGGTTGGGTTTTAGATATTTGATGCATTTCATGGTGAAATATTACAAATTCCATTTGCTGATATTTTGCTGAGGAAGTTGTGTCTATATTCATGAAGGAACTGGTCTGTGGTCATGGTTCTCCCCTCTTCTGGAGGCTGTGTTTATCTTTGATTTTAGTATCGTGGTAGTACTAGCTTCATAGAATGAACGTGGCTGTGTTTCTCCCTTGGCTGTTTTCTGGGAGAGATTGCACAGAACTGGTGCGACTTTGAACATTTGGTGGAATTCTTCAGTGAGGCCATCTGGGTCTGGAGATTGTTTTTGGAAGGTTTAAAATTATAAGTTGGAGTCCTTAATGGGGCTCCCCAAATGATCTACTTCTTATTTGGTAAGACAGAAGTAGTTGCAGTTTTCAGGGAGTTGACCCATTTTATCCAGCTCCATACAACACCTCCATTTACACCGCCTGGTTGGAAGGAGTAATCTTTCCCTGCCACCCCAGGTGAGAGAGGCTTACTACTGCTTCCCACTTGTTGACAGTATCTAAGGTTAGGTGTGGGAAGCTTATAGCCAGGTGGGATGGAGGTCAAGTCTCCCAGCTTGGCCACAGCTTGGTGGCAAGGGATCGGTCTATAGTCTTTCTCTCAATTTATCAGTTGTTGACAAATGGCTTTCTGTCTTTCTGGGCTGCACATTTAGTGGTCCTTTGCATGGAAAATGTTCCCCTGAAGGCTTTTGGAAGTGATTGGAATAAGAGGGCTCTGCCTTTTTAAATGGATCAATCTGTTGATAGACTCATAACTTGAGAGCATTATTGGACTAGAGACTTAGAAGGTAGGGTCTACCATGCCTTTGCAAAGAGCTCTTTTCCTGGTCTCTTCCTTCAGCCTGTCTTTCTTCTCCCCTGCTGCCACACAGTAAGCAACTTTGTTCTTTCCTGTCCTTCTGTCAGGATGCTCTCCTCACCATGACCCAGCAACAGGAGCTAGCTGACCAAACACTGAAACCAGCAGCCAAAACAAACTCACATTGTTTCCCTCAGATATTTTGTCATAGCAGCAGGAAAGCCTTAACTAACCCAAAGGAGGCGCTTTTGTGGGCTTTATCGTTTGGGCGGTGTACATAGGCATTTCTCAGCTGCTGTCTTCTTTAGCTCTAATCTGTGACGCCGCAGGCAAGAAAGCTCCACAAACTTTAACATCATGTGTTCCTTGTATCCTATTCAATCTGTCTTCTTTCTTCTACCTTTGAGTCCTTTGTTGTTTGTTGTGTACATGATCCCCAGGATTTTCAGTTGTAGCTACATGAGGAATAGAGAAGACGATGCCTACTCTAGCTTCCTGATGGTTCAAATTCTTATTTTACATTTTTAAACATCGCTTTTCTTTTTGAGACAGGATCTCTGTACATAGTCCTAGCTGTTCTGGAACTCACATTGTAGAACAGACTGGCCTTGAACTCACAGAAATGCACCTGGCCCTGCCGCAAGTGCTGAGATTAAAGGCGCTTAATCTGTCCACACAGAGGACAGTTTTAAATATTCTTCCTTGGAAGGATGTGGAGACGCTTCTTTGGGGTAGAGACTGAGGAGTACAACTGCTTGATCATAGGCACCTGCCTCTACCCACCCTGATGGCTCTCCCTCCGGAACTTGATCATAGGCACCTGCCTCTACCCACCCTGATGGAGCTCCCTCCAGAACGGCAAGCCCAAATGAACTCCTCCGTAAGTTGCCTTTGCCATGGTCTCTTCACAGCAACGGGAAAGTAACTAGGGCAGTATGCAAATGTATTTTTCATAGCCTTCTTGGCTGCTTATGTGGATTTTATATTTTAATGAGGGAGAGAGACAAAAAGAGAGACAAAAAACAAATTAACCACGCAGTCTCAGAAAAGCAATCGTATGAGGGAAATGGTTTAGCGTGGCTGATAGAGGGGATGGGGGATGGGAGAGCCTACGGGCTTTTAAAAGAAGTTTGTTCAAGTAGCTACCATCCAAAAGTGGTGGAAGACAAGAGAACCCTAAAAGCTGAGGTGCTGGAGGCTACGTTGACATATCCAGGTGATGTTGCTCAGGGTGACATCAGGGCCTTGGTGTCAGTTTTCCCCAAAGGCAGTAGAGCCCTGAGACTTATAAGTTATTTTTATTAATATCCAGCAGAGGAAGGTATGGTTTTATGGGATATGCATAGTTTCAGGTCCAGAGTAAATAAAAACGTTTCTTTAGTGAGCTATTCTAAAAACAAGTAGATGCGTAACCATTTGAGTTTTCCACTGTGGGTTTTTGAATTAACTAGACTCAGCCTGCTGTGAGGAAAGAACCTTGGGACCAATACACAGGGCTATCTTTGGCACATTTGTACATCACAGAGCTATGGGACAGAGAGGCTTGCTTTACAGGGTATAGTCAGGGAGCCTGTCTATACCAGAACCAGTACCTGAGAAAGAAGGAGGCAGCTGCAGTAAGGTTTAAAGACTTTAAAAGTAAGAGAAAGTGTGGCAGAGAAACAGGAAGATCCTGAAGTTGTGACACCATACAGGCAAAGATGGAACTGTGCTTAATGAGAAGAGGTGGGAGGACTGGGTTAGGGGCTGCTGGATGGAGCAGGCCTCTGTTCTTAGTCCCATGTGAAACCAGTAGAGAGCTTTGGTTAATATTTTAAGTATTCTGCTTTATACTTGGGGAAAACTCACTGTCAGGCATAGGGAGGATGGAGCAGATCCATGCAGAGTTCTGGCTAAGAGGGAGAAGATGGGGATGCGGCTGGAAGTGGGCAGATGGTAAGAGCAGGATGCAGCCTGCAGCCTTGGCTCAGGGTGGGACGGGGAGGTGTGGGCAAGGGAGGTAATCTAAGATAGTTCTGGAACTCAGTGCTCGAGGTGGAGTAGACCAGGAAAGGAGTTAGCTGAGAAGAAGCTGAGAGCTGCCTGTGTGAGTTTGTCTTCGCTGCTGGTGGACACAGATGACCTGGGGACGTGCAGTTGGCTCTTGTGATGACTAATTCCTGTTTGCAGATCCAACCAGGGCCACCTGACTCACGACAGAGGACTTTGGGGACTCTGTGTCGCCAACCAGGAAAATGAGAAAACAGACTTCAAACTGTCATTTGTCAAGGAGCAAAAATAAATTCTTAATTAGCCTTTGCTGACTGCATATTAATTACAGTTCCATTTACACGCTGTCTTCTTAGATGCAGGGAGTAGAGAGGAGGAGGAAGTGGGAGCCAGGATTGCCCTGGGCCTTGTACTAGGCAGGTCCCCACCCCTACCCCCGCCGCTGGAATCTTTCCAGCACACCCCACCCTCCCAGGTCCTGCTATTCTTATTTTTACAGATGCAGCAGCTGTGTCTTGAGGAGACAGAGGACATATCTAGGGTCTCACAAGGTTAGAATCCTTCTCTTTGAACCTCACAATGACAAGCGTTGCCATGCCACCCTGCCTTGTGCTCACCAGCCCACAGCTCTTAATTTCTTTAAATCAATTTAAAACCCAATCATCTTTGACAGACCAGAAGGTCAGTGTCAGTCCCTCTGGGGCATCTCACCCCTAGCTTAAGGTATGGCGTTTTGCATTCTTAGACCTTGCTGAATCTTTCCTGAGGGTCACCTTGTCTCTGGACATTGGTACCCATTGGTTACCATGGTGATGTTCCCTGTCTCACTCCAACAGCTCTGGGATGCTGCAGGACTGATGGTTCTGTGGCTTCTTTGCTGCTCATGGTACCTGAGGAATTTTGTCAAGGTGGGGCACTTCCGCCTTTTCTCCTGAGAATTTCTATAACACTCTTCCCTCTGGTCAATGAAGACTCAAGTAACTGTTGGTTTCGGCTCTGCCTTAGCCTCCCTGGAAACCAGAAAGCACAAGTGGTTATTCCAGTCACTTCTTTTTGTTTCCCTTTGCCCGGCTATGTGCACTGGAGCAGTCCACCCTGGTATCAGGCAGGGCTTTTTACTTATTTGGTTTTTGACATTTTATTTTAAAAATTGCAAATGAGAAACTATTAGTAAAAGCAGCAGTGACCTCCCTGACATTTATTACAGCTTCATAGCTTCTGTGTCTACCCCTCCCCACTCTCCCCTTCTGTATCACTTTGAAGCATCAGATGGTTGGACCCGTTCATATTTTAATCTGTATCTTTGGAAACCAGCAGCAGATATACTTGCAAAGGAAGTGCTTTCTACCTGAAATCTTTCCTTACTTTGTAGAAGACTGGTGTCCCATGGAGGGTTGTGGCAGGTCAAGTTCTTCCTGTCCCGGAGGGTGGGTGTGTCTTGTTTGCTCCCCGCTTCCCTTGTCTCCAACACTATGCAAAAAAGCATTTCCACTTTATAGAAGAGACAACTCACGTCCAAGGAAGGAAAAGAATTTTCTTAAAGTACTTAGGCTAACTGATGACCAGAGGGTCACTGAGGCAGGCCAGAGTCCCTTCTGAGCAATATTTTCTAAATACCTGGTCATCTCATTTGTAGAAATGTGGCTGGTGCTGCAGAGGTGAGGCGGAAAGGGGGCTCTGGGCAGCCTGGGAGTGCGGCTGGTGCTGCAGATGTGAGGTGAAGAGGGGGGCTCTGGGGCAGCCTGGAAGTGTGGCTGGTGCTTCAGAGGTGAGGCGGAGGGGGGGGGTTCTGGGCAGCCTGGAAGTGTGGCTGGTCTGCAGAGGTGAGGTGAAGAGGGGTTCTGGGGCAGCCTGAGCAGCTCACTTCTAGTCTCTGCTTGTTTAAACCCACCACTTATTCTCCACTCTCTTTGAAGGAAGCAGCCACTCTTGTTGCTGAACTTGTTATTGGGGATCTCAACCTGGCTCCACCCAGATTTTTTTTTTTTACCAATTATTCCCAATTCCACAGGGCTCTGTCCCTGAAATGAAGGGCATCAACCTATCCCAGGAAGAAGTGCCCGAAAACCCAGATATTGCTTCAGGACAAGACTGTGCTTCAGATTGATTGGGTTCAGAGAGAAAAACCTGCTGTTCTCTGCTTCCTGCCCTTGCTTTCATGATGCTGCCGGTTGCTTTCTCAGGCTGGCTTTTCCTGTACAGAGTCAAGATGGCTGCACATTGCTAGCTTGTACTCCCCCTTGTTAGTCGTCCAGCAGAGGAGAGGGTCCTTTTCCTGAGTCCTGATTTTTATCGCTTTGTTTCAGTTCACATAACTCTGCCTGAGCCAGTCTTCATGGGCAGGGATCGAGATCTATCAGCTGGGTTAGATCTGGATTATCAGCCTTGTTAAGGCCTGATGGGTGAGACCAGCAGTTTCCCCCAGGGGAATGAGAGGCTGTGACTGAGCAGCAATGGGTGGATGCTGAGCAGGAAAGCGGCAAATCCTACCTCCGGTTATACTTCTGAAACAGTCCCTTGGAAATGGTGTCCTGGGAAGTTGCTTTCTCCTTATTGAAGCATTGGTCATGGCTGAACCGTGGAATCCAGCGTCACGGCTCATGGCCGGTCTTTCTCATGGCCTGTCCTCCCCTTCTTTCTACATGCGTGGCCAACAGCAAGTTTCCTGGCGCTTCCCTGGACCTGGCTGTCTGAGAGCTGGGGACCTATTCCTAGTGGACCCAACTTCCTCTGACCTTGAAAGAGCTCCTCTTGTCTCCTGACTTTGCTTTATCCCTTAGAACATCTGTAAAGAGGAGCGGCTAGTGGCAGCCGCCCTGGGGCTGTGAGAGTGACCTGAGCTTGTGAATTGTGGCTGCAGCAAATGGGAAGAAGAACACAATAGCCACTCACTTCTGCCCCCTGGCAAGTGCTCTCACAGCAACCCCCCCTTCTCCATTTTCCTCGGGGGGAGCAGTGGCTCTTGATGGAGATGCGTTTAGATGGCTTGGAAGCTTTTGTAGCCGCCCACTCTTCCTCCTCCCTCCCTGCTGAGCTGACAGTTTCACATGACATCAATTCCTCTGACAGCAGTGTAAACAGATGGTGGTCCCTGCTGCCCCGGTGCTGGGTAGTGATACCATGGTAACCTGCTAAACTGTGACAGGTGCCAGGACGGTTGGAAAGCAGGACCTGCAGACACAGGCACACATGGCGCAAGCACAGGGCCACATCAAGGACGCAGGACTGGAGGACTGCCCCTGCCTCTCCCTAGCTGTGCGAACATGACTGAATGGCTTCCTGACCTGTGGATTCCGATCCAGAGCAGAGCAAGGGTTATGGACTGGAGAGTGCCCAATGTGGGGATAGGCACGTGGTGTCCCACAAAACTACAGGTGGGGTAAGTTATCACATGATCAAAGGGAACTGGAGCATCAGCTGCCTGGAAGGTGGTCATGAGGCAAGTCAGGCAGTGAAAAAGTTTTGGGGTCAGGGGAAGGAAATAGAAACCCCATCCTGGAATCTGATTGAAGCCTCTTGCCAATCAAGAGTTCCAATATGATTACATTTGCTTAAGGCCTTTTTCCCATCCGAGTCTTCTCAGAAATTCCTTTGCAGCAGCAGGATAAGTTCTGACCCTGCACAACCTTAGTGGCTCCTGGTTTTATGCTATCTGGTTGTAATCCTATCTAAGGAACCGCCGGAGCCTCCCTATACTCTCAGTAATTGAAGAGGGAAACATAGACAGAGTCAGGGGGAGAGTCCCCTAGAAACCCATTAAACAATGAGGTTTCGAGAGCTTCCAAAATCTATGTACAATCGTCACCCAGACACTTCAATGGGACTCTCCCTTGGGAAGCTCATATCCACAGGTGGGTTTGTCTCTTACTCCCTGAGTATCTCCAGTGCTTAAGATCTATGTCAAATTAAAATCAAGCACTTAACTCCAGCTCTGATTCATACTGGCTCACCTTGAAGCTCTTCCCCATGGAGAAGCATCTGACTTCACCTGGGTGGAGGCACTTGAAAGCTAAAGGGGGGCGGGTGTCTCAGGCTAGGGCAGGCAGTGGGGGGTGCTCTCTTTTTCTGCCACTGCTCATGTTTGGAAAGCGGGCTCTATGAAACATCTGTCTGGAAAGAGGCAAAAGACATAAATGAGATCTGAGGGGCCGGGCGCATGTAGAACACTACATGTGGGGTAAGCGAGCACTTGGATCAGGAGGGCCTAGGGCATCCACCGCCTGGAAGGTAGCGCTGAGGCAGGATAGAGAGACAGGACAAAAGTTAAGGGAACACAGGAAGGGAAGGAGCCCCTCATTTCCTGCCACCTCAGGTTTTTCCCTGAGGAGTTGGGACCTCGTCCTTGGCAAATGTTGGGAGTGCCCCTCTGCAAGCCTCACTGGCACAGAGAGGGTAAATGATTGTGTCCCCAGCCTAGGTGGCCCTGGGTTTATGGAGCTGTGAGCGTTTGCTGACTCTGTTTGTCTCAGTTTCCCAATCATCCTCTTGTTCCGCTAGGCGTGAACTTTGCTTTAAACCATGGTTTATGCCAAGCTCAGGGAGGAGCGGGGCCTTCTCTCAAACCACACAGTCACCCACACACAAACCACTGGGCCATGGGCTGACCTCTTCCTTTCTGTAGCCATGCTCCTGGCCTGCCTCTTCGTCAGCCTCTCACCGTTTCTATCGGTCCCCCCTTTTCACTGCCCTCAGCCCCCCATTCCGCTCTGCTTCTCCTTGTCTCCGGGTTGTCTTGGGTGCCTTGCGGTCAGTGTGCCCTTGCAGAAATAGGGGCAATCGCTTAGCTGCCTTTCTGTACCAGACTAGCTCTGCCAGACTGGCTGTGGCCTTAGGCAAGGTACACTGGTTTTGAGAGTCAGTTCCTTCATCAGTGAGAAAGATGGCTTGGATGGATTAGAGGAGATAACACTGTGACATGCTGGAAGGAACCTGGGGCAAACTCAATACACGGAAGTGACTACTGACTGCCAGTTGGAGCGAGACCACACCAGCTTGCTTGCCACAAGCGGGACTGACTGCAAGGAGCGTGCAGAAGGACAAGTGCACTGGCACTGGAGACATGTGGACACGGTGGCAAGCTTTGTAACCCCGGAGAAGCCACTTACTTTCTTTGAGCACCCGTAAAATCAGACTAATAATTCTTTATTTCAGAGTCGTGGGGAAAGGCAGGGCTGGTCAAAGCAGGTGCTTAGAGCATAATGCATTGCTCGTTGGCTCAGAGAAATTCTCCAAGAACTAAGGTCATTTCAATCCCACCAGTCTATTGTCAACCAAGGCAGAGTCCCCGCATCACACCTTATTCCAGGAGGTGACAGTTTGACCTCTGTTTACATACCTCTAAGAAAAGAAAGCTCACTCCTGCCTAGCTGGGCAGCTGTGTAAGACACTGGTCTTCTATGGATTTCAAACTTGTCTCCCTGTGGCTTCTCTGGGGGTCTCTTGCTCTGTCTTGGGGTCCCCAGAGTCATATTTTCTTGTCCGTTCTAGGGGTGTGGCAGCTTTGTTCTTCCTCTAACCTACCGAGAACTGGCATGGGTGGGAGATGCATGCCCCTGCCTCATAGCCCTCACTCCTTGTGTAGGCTGGGGAGGGCTGACAGATGACAAGCACACCAGATGTTTAAGCCTGGGTAGGCTGGATTGGATTGAGTCTCAGAGCTGGAGGAGGAAGGCTAGGTCATGACTGGCTCAGACTGGGTTTGGGGAGTTAGCAAGCAGTTCCTGCTTCATGGGGGTCTCTAAACATTAAATGGTCAGAGACACTTTCATGTCCAGCACGGCTTTTAGAATCTGTTAATCTTCTCATCCCCCTTCCCCGCTGCCGAATCTGTCATCAGTGAAGGAGCTAAGCCCCTGCAAAGAGAGGCTTCAGATGGTCATCGGTGAATGAGCTAATCTACTGCAGAGATAGGCTTCAGACGAGCCAAGCTTTGAAATATTTATTACTCTTTCAGCTTCAAGGTTATTAAAAATTATTTTATGCTTCTTTTAAAATTCATCAGCTGCAGGCAAGCTGGCTGCCTTCATGCCAGTACCAGAAACTGACGAACCTCTATGGGTAGTACCCCCTTCCAGTGGGAAGTACATCGGATGCCTGGAGACTTCCAATCAGCCTTCCATTTAGGTTCTTAAGAGGACACCTCATGAAATACCTTTCCAGGGCTATGTCAGTCACCCTGATATCACAAGGCTCTTACCTCTGCTACAAGAGGTAGGAAAATTGCAAGGAAGATAAGCAGAGAACCCAAAGAAAGAAAGAGGTGGCTCATAAACACGAGCTTAGACTGTTTGGTGCTGCTGTAAGGGAATGCTTGACAGTGGGTAGCTTATAAAGAACAGAGGGAGCCGGGCGGTGGTGGCGCACGCCTTTAATCTCAGCACTAGGGAGGCAGGGGTAGGCAAATCTCTGTGAGCTTGAGGTCAGCTTGGTCTACAGAGCAAGTTCCAGGACAGGCTCCAAAGTTACACAGAGAAACTCTGTCTCGAAAAAACAGACAAAACAAAATAACAAACAAACAAAAAAAATTGGAGGTTTATTTCTTATAGTCCTGGAGGTCAGGACTTGCAAAGTTCGAGGATCCATGTTTGCTGAGGGACTTTGTGCTGTATCATCACATGGAGAATGGCAGGAGGGCAGTGGCACATGGAAGGGGAGGGATGTAGCTACTGCACAAATTTGTGTCAGGATTCTTTTAGCTGCAAATGTTGGCCAAGTGCCCCTACTCTGGATGTTGGCCAAGCGCCCCTACTCTGGAAATCCCGAAAACAAAATGTTTCAAAATTCAGAACTCTAGTGGCTCCAACAAGAGGAAAATTCCACAGCATGAAATTTGACAAACTGTTAAAAAACCCTCTATGACATTGCAGGTTGAGTGAAAGGTACATATGAAATAGGGATGGATTTCATGGTTAGACATGGGTCCTACCCCAAGGTTTCTCATTTTGTAAATTAACATGTTCACAATTCTGAAGAAAAAGCCAAACAAACCCAAAATCTAAATGCTTGTGGTCTGAAGCATTCTGGATAAGGGATGCTGAACCCAAAACATGAACAAGGTCTGTAGCTTTAGCCCTCAGACTTGATGTCTCGAGGAAGTGGAGTCAGGCTGACTGAGCAAACTGCTACACAGTCTCGCCCAGCCCAGACTGCCCAACCTCTCAACCACTGCCCTCCCAAACAGAGTATTATCCTCAGACTGGAGGTAAATGGTTAGACTGGTCTTAGGATCCACACAAAGACTCAGTAATACCCTAGCAGAGAAGAGAGTGTTATTTCCAGTGACCCTCTCTCAGGTGCTAAACGATGTTCTCCAAGTCCCTCATGGCTATGTGTAGCATGAGATTATACCCCACTCCTGGACAAGATATTGGCAAAAGCCAAAGACAGTTAAATAGCTCCTATCTCAGTTTCCTGAGAAGTTCCTGGCTACATGTGGAGAGGTAGACACAAGCAAAAGCAGGGTTGCATCTATGAGGGAGAGAAGGAGACAGTGGTGTGGTAGCAGACCTGACCTCATCATATGTCATAGTGGTGGGGACAAAGGTTAATTCCATTCTACAGCAAAGAGATTGAGGCCTAGAGAAGACAAATGACTTGTCTGGGGTTACACAGTCAGTAACTGGCAGAGGAAGAGCTGGAATCACATTGTCTCTTGATAAATGTGTTTAGTATTGTGTCCTGAAGTCACAGAGGAGAAGGGCTTGGATGTCATCTTTCAGCGTTCGCCAAGGGTTAGCATCTTGACCACTGTCACTGTAATTTTTTCTCATGTTTGTCTTCCATCTGCACAATGCTAAGCTTAATATTATTATTAAAATTAATTTAATAATTTATTTCAGGGCTGACAAGATGGCTCAGCTGTTGTGGGATATTCCTTTACACCATGTGAAGATATGTCACCATGATTGCTTAATAAAAAGCTGAATGACCAATAGGTAGGCAGAATTTCCAGGTACAGAGGACTCTGGGAAGAAGAAAGGCAGAGACACCATAAGACACAGAGTGAGCAGGATGGGCAGTGTGTAGATGAGGTAAACAAGCCATAAAAATATGGGTTAGGTTGTAAGAACTAGTTAGAAACAAGCCTAAGCTACTGGATGAGCTTTCATAATTAATAGGAAGTCTCTATGTGGTTATTTGGGAGCTGACTGACATGACAGAAAAAGTCTGACTACAAATGGTATCCCATGTAGTATATCCACAGAAGACCTGAGAAAGCTTTAAAATGGTTATAAAAAAACAGAGACAAAAGGGAGGGGAGTGAAGAAAAATATACAGCTCAATAAAAACAATAAAAAACACCAGGTCCAAATGCAGATTCCTAGTCTCCAGCTGCCTGAATGCTTGAACTGACGGTGCACCATGAGCTAAGCTATGGGGCTTTCCTACTGACGGGGAAGGTTACACGTATGACATAAAGACAGATCCAGACAGAGTAACGCTAAACAGGTTACAGTGTGTTTAACAATGGGCATACACTCAAGAAAAAATGGGCATAGACAGTCAGAGAAAAAAATATTTTTAAAATAATAAAGTCTTTAAAGGGAGAATAAAGCAATGGAAAAGAGTAAGTCACTATGTTATTGTGTTGTCTTTGAATTTTTTGAATGCCGATGAGCAAATGGCAGCTGCTGAGAGACATGGGATTGTAAAAGGGACTGCTGAATTGAGCCAGCCTAGATATTTTAGGGATGCCTTAACTTGAAGGTGGAAGTCAGTTTTGCTTTGCAGAAGAGGTTATGCTTTTGGTTCCATAGAAAATGAAAGACTATGGTTTCATTCAAGGTCAAGATGGATCAGACTTGTGCAGGGGAGACTCCCTGAAAATCCTGGCTACAGATATAAAGAGAGAAACCTAAAAACTTACAAGACGGGTGATGTATATTTTACCTGCTCAAAATAAAACAAAAAGTCATCTTTGGCTGGCTTGTGCATGCCACATAGTCCATACTTGTATTAATGCAGATATTATGTTACCTTTGAAAGTTTATGTGTTTTCAGAGCAAGGGGACCAGACACCAATGAAAGTGGGTGGTCTCTCAGAGTGCCTGTTGCAGTTTCCTCAGAGTTCTGCATCCAGAACAGCTTCGAGGCTGCTGGCTGAGATGGTCCAGCCTCACAGACTACTCCAGCCAGGACTTCAGATAAGCCTTACACTTTCCCATTGCACAGAGACTGGACTAAAAATAATACAGCTAACTCTTCCAGGACTTGACCATTATCCCAATTTTCCCAGGGTCTCCTAAATATGCCAGTGTCCCCAGGCAGAAAGAAGCTGTATATAGAACATGATGGCCTCATTCCAAAGAGGTGGGGTGGATGGTTTTTGGGCATTCGATGTGTTATAGATGTTTGTCATCATTTAAGGGGGTTGGTTACAAGTTATTTTTGGTTATGGTCAGGAGAAAAGCTAAACAAAGGAGATTAGGTTCAGGGATCTCTTTCTGAAGGGAAAAAGGTAGATATAGTATGGAAATTATGGGATAAAAGGGTGGATTGTTGAATAACTTTTGAACAGCATATTACTCTTAAATATTTTACATTGGTATGGATTTATGTATATTGATACAAATTTAAGGTTATTTTTGTTACACTGTATATAAATTTCTTATTTAATACTCTTATTTAAGGTATTGTACCTATGAGGCTTATTTGAAAAGGTTATTTAAAGTTTTAGTCTTTGAAACCTATTTAGGATAATAAATACAGGTTAGCAGTCATCTCTTACTATCATGTTCTGTATATTTTTCAAGGTTAAACAAATATATTTTAGATAGATAAGTGATGTTCAAATACTTCAAAGATGTACAGAATATGGCATTTAAGAAACAGTGAGACATGTATGTTCCTGGCAGCACTCATCTACTTCATAAAAGGATTATGGGTATCAAAGAACCTCCATATGGAGTTTGCTTTCTTTGTGGTTAGCCATTTGGCGAAGAAACTACCTTTGCCTCAACTTCTGATAGTATGCTCTCCAAACTGGACAATCAGGACACAAAAGAAGCAACTGCTGAACTTTGCCAAAACAGGGTAGGTAAGTCCTTCAAAATTCCTGCTTCATAAAAGAGTCTGCCAGATATTATAGGCCTGTAGGCTGAAGATTGGATGCCCTAATTTTGCAGATGAACCTTGGGGTGACTGTCCAAACAGCAAGATGTCTCTATCATTTCTTAGTTTTGAAAGTGGCTTGTTCTGCACTTCCTGTTTACTCAAGTAACAGTATATCCTTCTGGTGTCTTTGATGGAGTTGAAGACCAGGTAGTTATAGCTTCAATTTCACTTAGAAGGTAAATTGGATACAGAGTTTTGAACTCATCAAGATAAAATAAATAATGGTGTATTTTCTCCAAATATGCCAAATACAAATGGACTGGACATTGTAAATGTAATTCTTATCTAATAATTGTCCTCATTGTATATAGTTTTATTATGGTAGAGTTAAAATCTTCCTTTTTATTTAGACAAAAAGGGAGAAATGTGTAATGTCCCTTTACACTGTGTGAAGATATGTCACTGAAATTGGATTAACAAAAAGGTGAACATCCAGTAGCTAGGCAGAGTTTCCAGGCACAGAGGACACTGGGAGGAAAGGAGGAGATGCCATGAGATACAGAGCAAACAGGATGGGCAGTAAATAGATAAGGTAAATAAGCCTGGGGTAGCACATAGATTAATAAAAATATGGGTTAATTTAAGAGCTAGTTAGAAACAAGCCTATTGTCTGAGCTTTTATAATTAACAAGTTTCCATGTGATTATTTAGGAGCTGGCTGGCAGGACAGAGAAAGTCTGACTACACTCAGCAGGTAAAGCATCCTGCCACCAAGCCTGACAACCTGTGTTTGATCTCTGGGATTTTCAAGGTGGAAGGAAAGAGCAGGTTCCTTGTAGACAGAGGCTGCTCATTTATTTCTTGGCCACCCAGACCTGAAATAATCACACAGAAACTATGTTAGTTACAACACTGCTTGGCCAATAGCTTGGGCATACTTTTAGCTAACTCTTACATCTAAAATTAACCCATAATTCTTGTCTGTGTTAGCCATGTGGCTTGGTACCTTTTATCAGTGAGACATCCTTATCTTGCTTCCTCTGCATCTGGGTGACGACTGCAGACTGAACCTTTCCTCTTTCCAGAATTCTCCTGGTCGCCCCACCTATACTTCCTGCCTGGCTACTGGCCAATCAGCATTTTATTAAACCAATATAAGTGACCGATCTTTACAGGGTTCAAGACCATTGTACCACAGCAGGTTCCTGAATATTGTCCTCTGACCTCTATACTTAAACATGTGCACATATGCTAAATAAATAATAAATTTGAAATTTTTGTAAAAAGAAACTAAAACTTTACACAGATAGTTGCATTTTTGAAAGGACATTAAGACATGGATATAAACAGAAGGCCTGCAGTATTTGGCATAAACAGGAAGTCAATCATAACAAGTGTAAGGAAAGCAAGTGCTCATTTTATGCAGCAGAGACACTATTACCTGCAAAGTTCAAGGGCTGCTTTTAGGAATCATCAACAAGGAGAAGAGTGTCAAAAGCTTGCCATTACCAAGGAAGCTTGCCCCATGGTGGATAAAGAGAGGAACTAAAGATAATGTGTGCACTGACTTCCTCTGTTGTGACTCAGTGTCTGTCCTGTACAGCTCTGCCACCCTCATTTGAGACTCTCCAAATGTGGATCTTTGCCAAATATTAACTTAGGCTGCTTTGGGTGAGGAAGGTCCTGGTGTTCTGTACCACATGTGGTCTCAGGTGCATAGCACTCCAATAGGCATGCTCCCTAAGACATCTTGGTGTTGCCTGATGCTGTCGACCTGAGCTGGGATTCACTGGGGACTCCTATGTAGTCAACTGTTTCTATAAAAGGTCTGAAAGTAAATATTTTAGATGTAAACTATAAGGCTTTTACATGACAGCTCTGCTAAGCTGTTCTGGTGCAGTGTTGTCTTGTAGCTGTTGCAGCTGCAGAAAGAGAAGATGTCAATAACCAAGCATGACCAAGCTTCAATAAAACTTTAGTTTTGAACTCGCATATCTTTTAAAAAGGTTGCCAAATGATGTCATTCTTTTGGTATCTTATAACTATTTGGCAATAGAAATCATTGGTAGCTCTAGGATAATGTGTCCAAAGCCAAGCGGTGAACTGGCCTTTCCTTCAGGACCCATGCTTGCTGGCAACCTGACTAAAACAACAGCTGTCACTGCCTCCACCAGGGTAGGCTTTCTGGGTGTTTGATCCGAGAAGCTGAACAAAGAAAGGGCCTTGCTGGGTGTAGTGACCTGCTCTAGGTGTCTTGACCCTGTAGTATCATTGTGCAGAAGTTATCTACCCCTTAAATTACATAATCATTCTTGACCTCCACTCACAAGATGCGTAGAGGCAGGAGAGTGACCTCCCAATAGTGGTTTCCCCCCATGCCTGCTGTCCTCACAGTGATGGCGGAACTCAAGGAGGCAAGACTAAGTATCAGTTCTCTGATGGTCTAGGCCAGGAACAGGTTCACTGCCATTTCTGATGACATTGAGTTGGCCAAAGCAAGTCATGCAACTGTGACTAAGGTCAGGAGAAGAGGATTTGCACTAGTCATTTATTGAGAAGAACCCTGCAATCACACCAGAAAGAATATAGGAAGAAGTAAAAAAAAAAACTGGGCTATATAATGCTACCTACTGCTCACCCTAAAAGACTGCATTACTCATTGTTTTAAAAAGGTTTTGGGGTGTCCTGGGTTTGGTTTCCAAGAAGATGGGGGCAGAAACAGACTTTCTTCACCTTCTGTGGAAATAGGGACATGGCACAGGATGGGTTACACTTGTGCAGAGGCGAAGAGGGTAGAGCTTGGTGGCATTTCAATGTGCCAGCCAGCATGCCAATCTCCACCCACTGGGCTCAGTCTGCTCCCTTTCCTGGAACAGCCCCTTGGGGCTCTCAGTACCTTGGATAGCACCTTCGTTCTGCACCGCCTGAGAAGAAAAATGTCTGGCTCACGCTTGGGAATTCTTTCTAGGTTTTAAACACATTTGAATAAACAGAGTGATTCTACATACATATAATACAAGGCACCATTCCTCTGCTTGCGTCCTTGCCAGGCTCCAGCAGCCAATGCCTGGCTGGTTTGCATCGGAATGTCCCCATTGGTGAGGGCCCAGCTTGCACTGTTTTGGAGGCTGTGGGATGTGGTGCCTGTCTGGAGGAAGTAAAAGTCTAAGGGTGATCCTTCAAAGGATTACAACCATCTTTGAGCTAGTTGCTTTCTCTGGTTCCTAATCTGCCATCACATGAGGGGGCCCCAGCACTTGCTTCCTCCTCCGTGAACCCCTCTGTGGCTCTCTGCCAATGTTGGACTGAAACCTCCTTGAAACTGTGAATATTTCCTTCTGTCCATTGCTCCTGTGGGGGCAGTTTGGTCACAGTGATGCAGACATAATACACCTGTCTCTACCTTGTGTGTACTAGTCACAATCTTCGTTTCCTGCCATGCTCACGGTGGACACCCCCCCCCCATCTTCCACACTTAAGTATTTTCACTCAGTTATGGTCCTAGAGGTCATGGGTGTAATAAGCCATTTCAAATGCTGCTAAACATAAGGGGGAGATTGCTGACTTATGTAATGGAATATCCAAAGGCAGAGCGAGCATCAGGCATGCAAGCTACTTAAAGAATGTCTTTCCACTCAGGCTCCATTCTTAGATAGACATTCTTTCATGTAACAACTAGCAACTCCAGGAAAAAGAAAATGCCTGTTTCATAGGTATTCCAGCGAAAGTTCTAGGCAGCCACTCATTGGTTCATTTAGGTCATGTGTCCACTAGCAAACCTATGTCTGTGGGAGATGGAGTATGTTGATTAAGTGGAATTGGCCCTTGCATTTAGGAGGTCACTCACACCACTTGAACCATAAGGACCATGGCTAGGGATTCCCCAAAGAAAAGCAGGGTTTGGCTATCAAATACATTGAGGAACAGCAGCTGGGAACTAAGACAACAGATGGCCCCCACTCTCGAGGGTTTCTCTGTCTGAAATGCCTTTTTCTCTATGTAGAAATGCCCCACTCCATCTCCTGGTGACACCTCTAACATCACCCCATTTTACTGATCCCACATTCTGCCCCATGGTAATTTTTTCCTTTCTCTGTTGCTCTACTCCTTCAAACCATATGCTGCTGATGGTGCCTGTTGGCCTTTGGAAGATGCCGATGCACTTGGCTAACCTCCCGAGGTCCAGAGCTCATGCACTTGACTTTCAGGGCTTTCTTCAGGTTCCACAGGGCCCAGAGCCGCCTCCTCTAGAGGCTCAGTTCCTGTGTCTTGCTTGTTGCATGGGGTAGTCTCCTGCCTGAGGGTGTGCTCGGCTCACAGCAGGCTTTGCCACCGTTAGGGTCATCCCCACTGCGCTTCACCCATTTAAAGATCATCCTTGTCTTCTCATTGGACCTAGTCTTGGGGAATTGCTCATCTTTCTTCCTCCTTTGGCCTCCTCCCCTTGCGAAGCCCAGACTTGCCCGGCCCTTCTGTGCTCACCTACCTCTTCCCCCCAGCACCCCCTCCTCCCATCTGCTGGGAACTGTAGTGAATAATTTACAGGGTAGCAATTCTAATTCATTCTCCCTCCCTCTCCCCAGCTCTCCCTCCTCCTTCCCCCTCTCTCCTTTCATCTCTTCCACTCTCCATCCATCTCCTCCTTTCCATACCCCCTTCTCTCCTGAGTAAAGAACTGCCAGGTTGTCCCTGGGTCTCCATTGCCTAAAACAATTTGCGGCACCGAGTACATGCTCAGCGGATGCTAAAATCAAACACTAGCTTCAATAAAAGGCTGCATTCCTAAAAAAAACTTTGTCAAGAAATCTCTTTGACTATGCAGGCAGCACAGGGTGTGTGGGTGAGTGATGACTTCAGCAGAATGCCACAGAATGCACGGGTTCTCCATTATTTATGGCACCGAGGAGCCTGTTCCGACAGCATGGCGATATATTCTGAGGGTGCCAGGGGAGAGTGTGAGCAGCTTGGGTCCTCACAGTCCCTGTTGACCCTTTCTGTGCATCTGGGAAGAGGGGTTGGTCTCTCTTTCCGCAGCAATAAAAACCAACAACAAACAACTGGTTTGGAGCTGGCTCTTTTGCTTGTAAACATCAGTGTGTTGGCAAGGGTGGGGCCAAGGTTGCCAGGCCTCTGGAGGTTCAGGAGTCTGGGTTAAGGTTCTCCTTTGCTCTCTCTGTATCCACTTTGGGTACCATTTTCTCCTCTGTTTGATAAATCCCAGCATTACCATAGGGACCAGGGGCCATCCAAGAGTAGGACTCAACCCTGATATCTACACAGTGCTGCCTGACACTCTGCTCCAGCTAAGCTGGGTCCAATTGGCCCTATGTGATTCTGAGTTCTTTGCACTTCTAATCAAGATCCAGGTTTCTGGATGGCACTGCCATGGTTTACAGAGGATTTGTTTACTTTTACTTGAACCGGAGGGTAGAAACGGAATAATTATCTGCTTCTTGATTTGTAAGGAAGAGTGGGAAGGTTTTCAGGCAGCACTTGGGCTTGTCATGGAGCAGAGGTGGTGTCAATCCTAACTGCAGGAGCCTTGCTCACATCAGGTGAGAGGTGTGCTGGTTTTGGGGATATCAGGAGTGCTGGTGATGGGCCTGTCAGGTGTGTTGGTCCTGAGGATGTCAGATGTACTGATTATGGGGATGTCAGGTGGTCATGGGGATGTCGGGAGTGCTGGTCATGGTGTGCTGGTCCTGATGTTGGGTGTGCTGCTTGTGAGGATGTCAGGAGTGCTGGTCCTGTAGGTGCGGCATGTGTTTGTTCAGGACTAGGGCAGAAGGCTGCACATCACTGAAGGACAGAAAGAAGATGCACTAGTGTTCATACACAGAGGGTATATTGCTGATCTTAGGCACAGAGGGAATTCTGGCCTTTGAGTCAGAGAAAGAATGGGTGATTCTATGGGCAGAGCATATTTCGGACCTGGAGACAGAGTTTTTTTCTGTCCTTGTAGGCTAGTCACAGGCTCTGCAGCCAGGCAGTCTTGGGTTTTCACCCTTGGCTTGGACACCCTAAAATGGTTGGGGATGGGGTGGCCTTTGGTGTTTCCACCTGTGCTAGCCTTTAGCTGCAGAAGTGATTTCTCATTTGACGTGCCCTCCCCACTCTGTGATGTTCTGTGCTGATCACGGGGTTTGTTAAGCAAAGATGCTTAACAAACAATTGGGGAATGATGTGAAGAAAAGATGACCTCACATTTGGCGTGAGTGGTGTGAACTGTGTGTGTGCTCTGCTAAGTGTCTATTCCCTCTAAATAACAATCTCACATTTGGCGTGAGTGGTGTGGACTGTGTGTGTGCTCAGCTAAGTGTCTATCCCTCTAAACAACAATTCCCTTACACCCCTGCATGCATGGGTGTTTGAGAGTTAAACATAAATATAGTAGGAGGCATCATGCACATAGTGAGCAATCAATCCACAGGGGTTGCTTCCTGCACATAGTCAGCCTTCAACCCAGAGTGGGTGCTACCTCTTGGAACTCAGCTACTTCAGAAGACTCCACTATCTTTTTCCTTATCCTCTGACACAGTCCATCCATTATTTTTTAATTCCTTTAAAGATTTTAAATTTTGTGGTAGGAGCACAGCATGAAGCTTACTGCATGAACCGAATTTTCAGTGTGGGATTACCATGGGGTTACCTATGGTCTCCATGGTGCACAACAGATCCCTAGAACCTGTTCATCTGTTTGAAAAGTCATGGTGCTGGATATAGAAGGCTGGCTCTAAGCATAGCAGACAAGTGCTTTACCACGGAATCACCCCAGCTCTGTTCCCCTTGCTTTTATAGCTACTGATCAGTAACTCAGCATCTCTCCCCTCCAGGCCCTGGTGGCCACCATTCTAGTCTTTGCATTTGAGTTTGACTGTTTTAACTTAAGTAAATAATTTTCTCCTTAAGTACTGCCTTCTAGATAAGGAAAATGTTCTTATTTGACTGTTTTCCTGTTTGGTTAATTACTACCATTAAAATGCTAATAACTGTCTCCAAGTCTTTTGTGGCACGTGATAGTTTGGCTCCATTTTGGGTTACATACTGCATTTAAAGGCTGTAGCAAGTATCAGAGTTCTAATTCAAACTGGCTCAAGGAAAAGAGGGTACTTGCTTATTTCTCTAAGTGTTCTACAGGATTGCCCTAGCCTGAGTCAAGGTTGCTCCAGAGAACCAAAAGATGGCACAGGGCTTCTGATTCCCACCCCTTCCTCCCTCTGCTGTCTTCACTCGGAGGCTGTGTGTGTGTGTGTGTGTGTGTGTGTGTGTGCACAGCTGACTTTTGCTTCAGTCTCCTTCTCTCCATAGTCCCACTAAAGGAGACACTGGGAGTTTGGGATTTGGCCCCCAATCCCACGTGGGCAGGGTGCGACATCCTTACCATCCCACTGAGCTCTGTGCCTGGAGATGGGGCTTCACTCCTACTCCCACCTCGAAACCCCTTGGGTGTGAAGAAGGTTCTAGAGTTGTGTTAGCTGGAAGCTGTGCTATTCACATAAGAGGACCAGAAAGAGGGTGTGAGATGTTTGTTGTCCAGGTGACCAAACCACCTGTGTCCACTGCTCTTCAGTTAGCAGACACATGACCCTTTCTCACAAGCGCTTCCTTTGAACCATGGAGCCTAGGCATCACATTGGCTAAGAAGCCCTTTGGAGCAAGGTGTCTTGTGTTGACATCTGGACCTGTCCAGACACACACCAAGCCTGTCAGTAGCACATGGGCCAGAATGGCGGGTCTTTCTGTTCTTTACGTGCAAGGTGAGGTAAGGGACACCATGGACGTGTTTGGAGAGTTTGGTGGGATGATGGACATGAAGAAAGCACTTAGTGGATCTTTGTATGGTTTTGTTAAAATTTTGCCTGTTCTTTGGAACCAGTAATCTCCATATGCAATGAGATACCAACTCTGCACCCATGATGAGGCATGCAACGGGCACCCATAGTGGGGCATGCTGGGGCACTCAGTAAATGGAGTTAGAGAAGACACGCAATCTTATTTCACCAGGGCCTCTTCCATTCTTGCTATTACTAAGTGCTGAGCTGTTTAGAAAAAAACAGGCATCCTGAGAAGCAAACTTGCTCCTCCAGGACCTCACAGCTAAGAGCAGAGACGGGCGCTGAACTCTGAGCTCACACGCTCCCAGTCCATTTCAGGTACTAGCCAGCTGCTTTCTGCGCACCCTTTGTCCTTTAAGGCATGGCTAGAAACCTGGCTTTCAGCGTCTCCCTGAAACGCTTGGCTGAGTCAAAGTTGTCTTAATGTGGCTGTAACAAACTATCTGGAACTGGGTTATCTGTAGAAAACAGAAGTTTATTTGGCACAGTGTCCTGGGTCCTTGGGACCTTGTGCTACCTCATAGTATGGAGGTTTGAGCGTGGTGAGACAGAGAAAGTGTCTCTTTCCATTTTCTTAAAGAACTGCTAAAGGAGCTGGGTGGTGGTGGCGCACGCCTTTAATCCCAGCACTCAGGAGGCAGAGCAGGCTGATCTCTGTGAGTTCAAGACCAGCATGGTCTACAGAGTGAGTTCTAGACAGCCAGGGCTACACAGAGAAACCCTGTCTCAAACAAAACAAAACCCCGAAAACAATGAAAAGCAGAAACTAAAACAAGCCACTAATGCTCTCTTGGGGGCCCTACCTCATGGTCTTACTTCCCCCTAATTATTTCCCAAATGCCTCATCTCCAAACACACTGAACGTCTGAATTTGGGGATTAAGTTTCCAACATTGAATTTTGGGAGGTGCACATGCAAACCACAGCAAAGCCCCACCTGTCCATCCTTAGTCCTCTCAGCACCTGGAGTCACAGTTCTGGGCCTGAGCCTGTCTTCCCTCACTGGAGGGGACTCAGGCTGATGTGGCTCCTTGTCCTTGGTCCTGTTGTACTAGGGAGTGAAGATGAGTCGCCCTGATGCTGTGTCCTGGAGTGCTGAGGATGCCTCTGCTCTTACCAAGGTTCCACCCTGGACCTTGGGCGTGGTCCTGAAACTCCTTAGCCTCAGTTTTGAATTCTGTGAAATGAGATGAGCAGGTACCATCTCCCACGTGTTGCTGGGGGATTAGCAGTCGGTTAGCAGCAACACTATTTGACAAGCGAGAGCCTACTCATTGGCAGCTGTCTTTTAAGCCAATACTAGAAGCATCCGTTTATGCGTATGAAACTCAGACTCCTGGTTGCCAGACGCTGTACTGCCGGAACCTACAGCATGCACAGTGGGAACCTGTAAGCGGTGATTGCAGCATCAACGGCTCTGTGGAAGGGCCACCTGGCCTCAGCACAGCCCTGGCTGCCAGTGTAGACGCCGCCCTTGGTTGTTTGGCAAGCTCAGAAGGGCAGTGGTCCCATAGGTTACTGAGACATGAGTGGCCATGAAGGGCCCTGGACACCCAGGCTGGCTGTAGCTTCTGGAACAGAGCAGGGCAGGAGCCTTGCCCCACTGGTTCTAAGCAGCAGCAGCCTCATAGAGTCTGGATGAAGGAGCAGCAGACTCTGCCATTCACCCTGAGTTTCCTGCTCACACCCCTCTTTGCAGGAACCCTCCTTTCCTGTGGTAGAGGCTGTGGTGACCGGGTCTATCCTCCTCAGGAGCCTGGTGGAGTTGAGAAGAAAGGCCTGAGAGATATAAAACATGGGTGGCCTGGGCTGCGATCCCTGCTCTGGTACCCGTGGCCGTTAGACCCCGTCCAAGCCGTCTTTCTTAGGAAAGGGCTGGTACCCGGGAGGTGTTCAGAAGTTCATTTCCTTCTTTCTGTAACCCTTTCTACCTAATGCACTGACCGAGAGCCACTCTTCTTGCAGCCGTGCACTCACACTTAGAACCCACTGGAGGCTGCAGACCCTCAAGGGTCTCCTGAGGCCCTGAAGAACTAGAGGATTCAAAGCAGAAGCAAGGACTGATGCTGGCTCCAATAGGTTACTTACTCCAGGGTCAGTGTCCCCGGCTAGGTATACCTACCTGCCCTTATGGTGAGGAATGTCTCATTCAGCCTCCTACAAGCAGAGGTCCTAGCATAGGTGACCCTAATGGGAGAGAAATGGACACCTGACCATTGCACCCACGTGTACCCTACCTCCTGTTAGTCCCACCCATCCCCATCAGGTCTGAAAGAGGCACCTTGTTTCTTTCCTCTTTGGCCTTGACTGGGGTCATGGTACTCAGTGAGAGCTTTGGAGGCTCTGGACTCCTGGCTTTGCCTTCAGAATGTAGAGTTCTTGTTGAGGGCTCCTCAGAAATCAGAATACTCAGAGTTATGTGCTCCATAGAAATGTAGGTGGGGGCAATAGGCTGGGGACCCATGAATGTCTAGGAGGGGCAGTATCCAGCCGGGCTTTCTGGGGGATGGAGAAAAGGCAAGTTTAGGTGGTAGACTGGGTCCCACTATCATCAGGAGAGTGATCGGCCAGATGGAGGTTGACGTGAGTATGAGGCAGAGATGGTAAGGGTTCAGGCTCTGGGCCCCTCAAGGATGCTTCCTGATTTCCTGTGCTTAGGGACAAATCTCAGGGACCCAGCTTCTTCTCTGGGGGATGGCTATGACCTTGCAGAGGTTTCAGAATGAGAAGCCCTGCCTGGCTTTCTGTGTTCTGTGGAGAATGGGTCATAACAACCTCTGGCAAGAAGCCAATGGCACTTCTTTTCCCTGCTCTCAGACAGCAGCTGCTGGCCTTCCTGCAGTTTCAGATCTGGTTCTGACAGACTTAGGGAAGGCTGTGCTTCTCTCTGGAACTGAGGGACCAGAGAAAAGACTAGGGTGGCGGAGATGACAGAATACATGGGTCGGGGGGACGGAGGGCAGTACCATAGAGGATGAGGCTATCTTAGGAGGCCTGGGTTCCTCAGGGAAATTGGAATGCAATTACCAGAAAGGTGACAAGGATTTAGGACAAGATGCACAGCTGTCCTTGGCAGGGGCCAGGACTTGCTGCCAGGCTCCATGCTGATGTTTTTCCTTCTGACTGAGAACTAAGGGCCCTCCTGCTCTTGACTGTGGCCATCTGCACAGATGCCCCTGCGCCTGCCTGAGCGCCCTTGCTGGCTGCTGCCAGAGGTGAAGAGTTTCAAGAGGCTGAATAATGACCACTGGAGATGTTCATTTCCTCATCTCTGGCTACTGTGAGCACGTGGCCTTCCATAGCGACGGGGACCCGCAAGGGTAAATTAGGAGTCTGAAGTAGGGGGCTACCCTGGCTTATCCGTGTTAACCAGGCATGTGCTACACAATGGTGGTGTTTTGGTCAATGACTAATCACAGGATAAAAGCAAGCTAAAAAGCCCATCACTTTGTGTCTCCTTAGCTGTCCTAACATCATAGCATAATGCTTTACTCGTGGTGAGGCTGGCACAGATAAACCATTGCACTGCTAGTCATTGCTAAATGCAGCATGCATGACTATGGGCAGAGCCAAGAACTTTATAGTAACCAGACATAGCCAGGGGACCCAGTTTATGTATTGCTATACTCTAACATTGATTTTTATTTTAGTGTATACTCTGTATACTTATGAAAAAATAGAATTTACTGCAAACGTTTGTTTGACTTACCACTCTACAGTGTTCACTGTGTAGTGCCGTGCCGTCCTAGCGTTGTTCTGAGAGGGTGTCCTCACTGCAAAGGTGACTGCATGGCGATGTAAGTAGGGGAGGAAGACATGGGGGCAGGCAGAAGAGGTTGGAGGGATGCTGTTTTATCTGGAAGCAAGGAGAGTCTCTAGATGCGAGAAAAGGTCAGGAGCCCCTCAAGGGGCACATCCCTGCCTGCACCATAATTTAGCTTTTTGGGTCCCCACTCGGCCTCCTGACTGGACTGGCATCTGTGTTGCTTTAAGCCCTCATGTCTGTGGTCGTTTGTTAGAGCAGCAGAAGAAATGGAATAAACACTGTCGTAGCTGACCTGTTGCTTTGTGGATGCCTTACTTCATCAGCCAAAGATAGAACCATCTTCCAAGGGGTCCCCACTAATGGTCTCCTTTCCCACCATCAGCCCCACCCAACTGGGCAGGCTGGCTATGAGCTGACATCTGCAACTGCCTGGGATCTACCTTTGACCTTCTCCTCTGTCAAGAAGTTTCCTTACTTCTCATAGGACTCAGCTTCAGGGCCATCTCCCCGGAGAAGTCTGACACACTCCCCTTTGATACTTTAATCAACTCCTTTTCTGCACACTTCCTACTGGTATGGATCACACTGCTCCTTTGGGGACTGTGGTGACTGGAAGCCAAAGGCACAAGGACTGTGTCCATTTGCTGTGAAGCCTGCATGAAGCAGGAGCACAGCAAGCAAACACTTGCCAGATGAACACACGGGCGACAACAGATCCACCACTAGAAAGTGGGGGTCAGGGAGAGACTCCTAATGATAGCTACTAGGAATCTCTCTTGATGGCTGGCTTCTCCCCAGATTGCTTTTCTCTAAGTTCCTGCCTTCCTTGGCATTAATGTGGCCACAGCTGTGTTCTGAGCTCTGCCCTAGTGGATGGAAGCATTGAGACGTTAAAGCGAATCCCTGCTCATTTTCTCTTTCCCACAGCCAGAAAGAGACGGCCCTTGTCATCAAGGGGAGCTGACTGCCATAATGGAAGCCTGATCAGGATCATCCTGAAGAACCTTAATTTATCAGGACCACAGGGCCCACGGACTGCCGTGTGAAGAAGGAACCAAGTTCTGATGTTTTGAGCACTTTGGATTCACTTATCTCAGCATCTTGCATTACTATAATTAATGCAAACAGCATCTGGGAGTGAGAATGTTGCCATAACAACAAACCTAAACCACGTGGGACTGACCCAGGGCATGGGCAGTGGGAGGAAAGGGCATAGAGATCTCAGGTAGGGAAGCTGGGACTCACTGTGTGGTTGCAGAATATTTAATGATCTGTCTCGTCAAGTAATTTGGAAGATCAAGGGCTATTGGCCCTGAGGCGGTGAGAAGCCTAAAATCTCATGTGTAGCTGTCTACCTGTGCTGTGCTCTCCACAGTGCACGATCCTAAAAGATTCTAAAATCACCTTGAGCCCAGAGAACTATCCAGGATATGAGCAGAAATGGAAGAACATCATCAAAAATGAGTCCTCTCTGGGCTAATTTTTTTCCTTGGATGCTTATGTGTGCAAATCAGAGATTTCTATAGGGCTTGGATACCCATATATCCCTGGGTTTAATTTCACAGCAGTTCTCTCTGTGCTAACATATGATTTTTGGTAAATACCACCTTTGGATATAAATAGGACTCTGGACCCACACGTTGGCTGAGTCTCCAGTGGCAGGAATGGGCTGCACTGAGTCACCTTCTCCCTAAATGTCTCATCCTGGAGTCCATGGCCTGGGCCTGCAGGTGGAGAGCTGGGTTTGAGGGAAGCAGGTTCCTATGAGTTTTAACATTCACGTCTTGCCCAGGTCCACACAGCTAATGAATGGGGGTGTCAGCTCCTAGGAAGCTAGCCCCTCTGGTTTCTAGAAACTTATCATTTAATGGCCAGTGGTGCACAGGGCCCCCGTTCTACCAGAGCCTGATGTGTGAGAGAGAGAGGGGGGGGAGAGAGAGAGAGAGCGAGCATGTACATGTGTGGCTGTACTCATGATTGCTGCATGGTGGTGTTGTGACAACTGGTCTCCATTCCTGTAAGGAAACTCTGCTGGACAGAGAGCCAGTTGAGGGCATTCGAGCTTCTTCAGGACAATCTTCACTGGCGATACAACTGGACTCAGAGGAGCCGAGGACCTGCCAGTGTTCACACAGCAAACAGCTGTCAGACTATGGGAATAGCAGCCACTGAGACTGTGTTTGTGCAGAGGGCCTCTCTCTTCCATGCATGCATTTGCTCACTCTACTCGGTTTTCCACAAGCCTTCCCTCAGTCAGTTCTGCACACTCCCATTTGCTCAGCCAAGCTTTGCACGCTCCGAAGGAAGGATGTTGCCTGTTTCTTCCCTATGCCCACCTCTCCATGCTTTGTGATAGAGTCAGACCCAGTGATCAGTGTGTGTGTGTGTGTGTGTGTGTGTGTGTGTGTGTGTGTGTGTGTGTGGCTTGATTCTCACCCAGACGGATTGTATTGGCTTGTGACATGAAGCTTGACTGGGCTTGCACTACCCAGGTCCCTTCCCCGACTCCCTGGGAGAACTTACCCTTTCTTCATTATGTGTGCCATTGTCCTGGGGTGGCTCTGCGTTCTTCCGGCTAGCCAGCTGGGGTTGGGTGTGACCTGATGCCAGGGCTTTTGGTTCACAGCTTATCACAGATCATTCATCACTGAGTGGTTACCTTGGCAGATAGAGGAAGTACCCGGCCCCAGGCTGCTTCAGCATGTACTGAATCCACCTTCCAGGTGCCCCTCATTTTCCTCAGCTGCCGGACATCTTTCTGACAGATGAACTTAACTCGAGTCAGCGTTTAGAACTTGCAGCCCGCCTTTCCTTGTGATGCAGACGGAAGCTCAGGCAGACAGTGGGACGATGTTTCTCAAAGCCTTCCTCCAAGCACCACGGTGCAGGGCACGCTTTCTGAGCACTGCCTGTGCTGGTCCACATGGCGGGGAGGATCCTGGGGCTGCTGGGAGGCAGGGGAGAGACAGTAACCTACCCTCAGCCAGACCATGCTCTGTTCTTGTGTGAGAAACTCCAAACTGCTCCCAGAAGGCTTTGCTCTAGTATCCTCTCATTTTCCTTCTGTACAAATTGAGAAATGGCCCAGGCCGTCTTTTCTGATTGAAGCTCAGCCCATTGTTAAAAGGTAATATAAATCAGAGCTTTTCTTAACAGAATTTTGGGCTTGGCATTTTCAACTCCCCTCCCTTCAGCTTAAGTTGGGTTAACGTGGCATCTTTTAGAAATCAAACTGCAAGTTAGCCAGTGACAAACTTGTATTTGGCAGATGAATGGCTGCTGTAAATTCCAAAGGGCGTACAAACAGTCATACATGGTGAAGCCACGGGTTGATGGTAAAAGAATTTCCCTACACTCCTACAGTGTGGATGGAAATGGTAGAGATGAGGCGTGATGCTGTGTCCACCTGGCTCCTCAGCCTCCGTTTCCTTCCATTTAACCTAGTAGCTAAGAGTCAGTTATCCTCACATGGGGTGGGTTTTTGCCTGGTTTAGGCGGTGCAGGAACTTGCCAGATGGGTACTATGGTCCAGGACTGCCCCCTGGTGGACACCCATGCTCTGACACACAGGGTGCTGGCAGATAGATGGGTGCTTTCAGGATGGTTAGCTGTGGGCATGTTGGAGACTATTCTGGGGGCATGACCTCTGGGTTTGGGAGAAATGGCCATTTTCGCCTGCTGAGACACACTTTAACTGCTGTTGTTCTTGCTCACTCGTGGGACATGTGCTCATTATTAATTCACTTACTACTGTCTACAGAGACATTTTCCTGGCTGAAATGATGAAGAATGGACACAGTCCTTGCTCTAGCCTCACAGGATCATTAGACCCATAGATAGATGGCCACTACGTAAAGAGATTGGACACCTCTAGCCAATCCTGGAGCAGGAGTGGTGCTATAGTTTGGAGGTAGAATGTCCCCCAAAGACCCATGTGGAAAGGCTTGGTCTCCAGTTCAGGGCACTATTGACCAATCAGTGCTGATTCTGACACCAGGTGCACCCAGGCCTTTCCCTGGCCATGGTCTCTATAAGGTGACCACGGTGGCACCCAAGGAGAGCTAGTTTAGAGAGTGGGACCTCCTGGGAGGAGTGAGCAGGTGGAGCTGCCAGAAGATAGGAAAGTCTACTGATTCTAGGCTGTCCTTAGCTACCCCTCATGCAACACTGTGTGAGCAGAGCTCACCCAGGGCCAGGTGGGCCGTGGGTATCAGGACAGCTGGGGAGTCCACACAGAATGGAGGAGCATTCTGAGAGCAGGACCCCAGCAGAGACAGCACTCGGTGTTCATAGAGAGGTACAGAGCAAGAATTGGCCAAGTGTGGGCGTTGGGCCTGAAGACCCTGGTGCTCATAGCTCCTGGATCTCAGTGCCTGGGGGTGGGCTAGCTGGTGCAAGGTTTGGACAGGAAGCCAAAGGGAGGCCCCCCATGCAGGTAGAAAGAGATCAGGCTTCACTTTATCAGTCTGGCCCCTGGGGTACAGGTCAAGCCTTCCATTCTCTCGGGAGGGGGTTCCCACCCTGTCTCAGCCCCCAGGAGGCAGCAGCAGTACTAAGAGATAGGAGGGAGGAAATGCTTCTCTGGCCCAGCCTTGTAATTAGACTCTTCAATTGCAATTACTTTTGCAATTAGCTCAGCTGGTAATTGGAACAGGGAGGTGGTAATTTCTGTCCTTCACGGAAGCTCCCTCTGAATTGGGCTTGGCTTATCTGTCTAGGATGCTGGGTAGTGCTCAAGGGAGCACTCAACTGTTGGGAGCAGCTCTGAAAGCACAGCCTTGGCCTTGGCACAGTTGGAAGTACAAAGATTCTCCTGAGTCCCAAAACTGGGGCCTAGGTCATGGTGAACAGTAGCTCAGTAGCTTCATGGGCTTCTCAGCAAAGGGCAAGTCTACGCGTGAACTTTGGAAAGGCAACATTCCAACCATCTCAATAACTGGAGTTACAAACCAAGTCAGTGTAGGAAGGCAGCTTCTACAATAGCCTATACTTCCAGCATATAATCCTCTCTCTGAGTGTAGGGTGGTGTAGTGACTTGCTTTGAATCATTAGAACATGACAAAGTTGTTGTGATATTTGTCTTCAGGGTCTATGTGTTAGGCAGGACATTTGGGAGGCAATAAGTGTTGAGTGAAGTAGGAGGGTGGGCAGGAGGGTGGGCCTCCATGGTCCTATTGCAGCTTTCTAAGGAGAGGGGGGCTGAGCTAGGAAGCTTGTTTGGTCTTGCCATGTGATACCGTGTGATGTCATGTTAGGATGCAGCCAGGGTCCTCACTGATGGCTAGTGTCCTGCTTCTTAGACTTCCCAGTCTTTTGTGCATGACCAAACATACTTCTCTTCTTCATGAGCTGCCTACCTGTGCAGCAGTGCATGCTGAAGATAAAGGTTTTAGAGAAGAAGAGACCGCTCCACCTTTTTATTCCACTTTTAGAAACACCGAAAACTTCCGTGACGCTAGTCAGTAGAAATGTGGGGATTTCCCCCTTCCCAGCAAGCAGTCCTGCAGATTCTGCAGCAGGCATGAGCAGCTGCCTTTAATTTAGTACTGACACCGTCTTTTTCCGAGGGTGTGGTAGCTACTGCAGACTGAGCTCTCAGCCCCGAGACCAACCCCCACTTCGGACGCCAGTCTTGGGCACAGACTGTGGCCTGAGCTCCCGAGAGACTGCCTGCAGACTGGAGTTTCATGGTCCCACCCCTGCGCTTGATGACTTTGTTAATGGGGCTTACATAATTCAGGAAGACATGTTTGCTAGCTTGTTACCTGCTGGTGAGCAGCAGACGGAGCGATGGGCAGGACAAGGCGTGAAGGGAGGGACTGGGGGCTTCAGGTGTCCCCTCCACAGCATCTACACAGACTCAGGGATCTGGAAACCCCACAACCATGTCTTTTTTTTTTGAGAGTTCATTACTCAGGCATGATTACATGCATCATGAACCATCAATAAAAAGAATTTAACCTTCAGTCTCTTTCCCTTCCTCGCCAGAGGCTGGGGAAAGGGACTGAAAGTCATGCCTCTGTCTTTTTAGTGACTAGTACCCATCCTGAAGTCATGCCATGGGCTCTAGATACCAATCATTTATTGGCATGCAAAAGCTATCCTTATTAATCCACCAAAGCCACGGGTTTTAGGTGCTCTGTGTCAGGAAACAGATGAAAGTTAAATGCACACCTCACCATGTCACGGTTTGTCTCTTGGTAGCTTACAGTCAGGGTTCTCCAGTGGAGAAGGACCCGTAGGATGAAAATGCAGTACGAAGGGGGCTCAGTTGATTGCCTCCACCATACAGCGGGGACGGGTCCACAAAGGCTGTCTATACACTGTAGACGCTGAGACCACGACGGGAGCTCACTCCCCAAGGCTGGATGCCTCAGCATCGCCGACCTGGCACCCGAGGCCTGGAGGGTCCTGGAGCACTGCTGGCATTTCAGGTTGGAAGCCCAAAGAAATTCAGTTCTGAAGTCAGCAAAGAACAATAGCAGCTGCAGTAGCTGCTGCGGTAGTGGCGGCAGCGGTGGCAAGAGCAGCAACAGCAGAGTGTATGAACTCAAACTAGCAAGACACAAAGACAGGCAGGCAAAGAACAACATTTTTTTTTTTAAATTCACATCTAAAGAGGGTCTTCCCATTTCAATAATGTCAACAAACCTAATCAAGGCTCCCTCACAGGGGTGCTCAGAGGACTGACCCATGAGTGGTTCTAGATCTTGTCAGGCGACAGTCAATGGTCACCATCACAGTTTCTAAGTTTGGAGCTTTCATTCTTTCTAGCCATCTCTTCATGATCCCTTTGCTTCCCCCTCTGGTAAAGCAAGCTGCCATGTGGAGGAATCTTTGCCAAGGAAACAAGAACGGTCCCTGAGTGAGAGTCACTGAGATGTAGAATCCCTCAGTCATAGCCTTTGAGAAGGCGACCAACAACCATTGACTGAGCTTGGTAGCCAAGCAACCCTGCCCTCACCAAGCTTGGAGATGGGACTGTAGCCCCAGAGATGAGGTTGACTATAGCCTCTGCCCCCTCTGAGAAATCGGGGCACAAAAGCCACCTGAGCAGGTGCAAGACTGTTGACCATGTGTGTTGTTTTAAGCATGTACACTTTCAGCGACTAATCTGTTGATTAGACAACACTGTAGAACTGGCATACAAATGATTGAATGTGCTCTATTCTCTGACTTCACAAATATACAGCTGTACTTCAACATCATGGAAGCTTAGTTCTAGAATCTCCCTAAAGAAAAATGCAAATTACCTATATAAAATGGTGTCATGTTTGCATATAATCTCTTTAATCCTTCCACATACTTTAAGTAGCCTTTATGTAATTTATAATTTGCTATCCAATGTAGGTGTATGCAAATAACTGTCACACTGTCTTGCTTAGGGAATAGTGATGATAAAAATGTTTATATGTTTTCAGCATACAAATTATACTTTTTTCAGATATGTTTTTCAAATGGCTTTGATCATTGGTTGGTTGAATCCATGTATGCAGAATCTCAAGATATGGGGTCCCCATTGCACTGTCAAAACTAACCTGGAAATTCATGTTTACATTTAATATCATTGGGCTTCTTGAGGTTCTGCACCGGAACATAGAAGATGAGGGGAGCTGGACCACAGGATGAGGCTATCTCCCGTCTCTTCCTATTTTGGCTCCATCCAATATATCTCAGGTCTTGCACATGTCTAAGAGTGAAAACTTCTTTCACATGTCCCTTTGGTCTAACCATGTGCACATCATCAGTATGGCTCACCCTTGAGCTGGGTCTGGGGAAAAGGCCCAGGCAATCCCAGACTTGGGTTTTAGTACTGTTCTTGAATTCAAAAGCTCTAGTTTTGGAAGCTTGGTTCTCAGATAATGTCACTGGGAAGTGATGACAATTTGGTTCCTAGGTGATGTCACTGCAAAGTAATGAGAACGTATAGAGATAGAGTTTGGTTAGAGGATGTCAAGTCATTAGGAGAAATCAGTGAAGGAAAGATTGGGGCATTGACTGTTCCCTTTTGCTTCCTGGCCATGAAGTGATTGGTTTGGCTTTGTCATGAACTTGGCAATGGGGCCAACCAACCATGAACTGTGGTCCCCAAAACTGTGAGCCTAAACAAACCTTTCTCTTAGTGAATTGATTGTCTCAGATATTTTGCTATCAGAATAGCATGGTAACTAGTAAATACCATTTGGTTTAGGAAATCTTACGCCCCATTTCCTGCAAGTATGGTTTACAAAGGGGTAAAGCGAACACATGTTCTGAATCCCAAGGACATTAGACCAATGAGGAGCAGTTGGAGGCAAGGATGAAAAGCAAGATCCTTCTTACTTGGGTCTGAGGATGGTCATGGAGGGCCCCTTGTTCTAACTATCAAAGTCAGGAATAAGGTACCCCCACTGACATACCAGACAAAAAACAAAACAGCCTCAGAGAGACTGTTGGTATTATGACAGATACCCAAGAGACATAGTCTTAAGGATAAAGGGTTAATTTTGACTCATGGTTTTCAGATTAAAGTCAGCTAGATCCATGGCTTTGGGTCAGGAGTCAGGGAAGAGGATCACAGCAATGGAGTGAGTGGGAAGATGCTGTTGACTTCATGGCAGCCAGGGATCAGAGGGGGTGATCACACTTGATCATATTCACCTCTTGCCCCCTCCAGTTCTCCCTGGGCCACCCTCGTATCTCTTCTCCCAACTTCTTTTTCTTCCTCTGTAACCTACTGAGTCCCATTAGTGTTATACAGTCATGGGTGTGGGGCCATCCGCTAGAGCAATCGACTAGGATTCACACTCCACAGACAAGTGGCCCTTCTTCTTCTAGCGCCCATAAACCGTTGATAGCTACTCAAGGGTCTCTTGTGCTCCTCCACCATCCTATCTGAAATGTTGACAGTCTTGATCTCGTGCTGGCAACCCTAACTGCGGCTAAGTTAGTGAGTGCAACAGTCCTGTCGCTATGGAAGACTGAAGGGAGAAAAGGAATAGGAGGGGGGATTAAGTGGAGAGGGAAATGGGAGGGGATAGAAGAGGAGGAAGTGTGGAGAGAGATAATTAACATTAAAGATATTTAGACAAGTCATTAGAAAGCATACTATTTTGTATATTTCATATATACATATGTGTCCATATTTTATACAGAGGATAACACTCCTCACAGAAGCTTTAGGTGCCAAACAAAAAGTCCAGTGTTAGGTATGGGACACCTCCTCTCCAGGTGTGGGACACCTCTCTCCAGGTGTGGGACACCTCCCTCCAGGTGTGGGACACCTCCCTCCAGGTGTGGGACACCTCTCTCCAGGTGTGGGATACCTCCCTCCAGTTTTTGTTGATGGGGGAGGTCCTAGAGACCCCTAAAATAATACAGGTTATTGCCACTTTCTCTAGGTTGCTCACAAGAACTTCATGGTAGGAGCCTGTTGCTGGAGACACCACACACTTTGGTCACAAGACTTGAAGAAATCAAGCTGGAAATATCTGGAAGCTTCCTCCTTGGTGCATTGCTTTCATAGCACTGACTGCTGGAGGAGAAAAGTCACATGGCTTATCCAGATGTGAACCCTTCAAGCTACCGTAACGACAGGACAAGATACACCCATGGGTGCAATAGTGGCTTGAATGTTATGTGAGTAACCAACTGTCTTCTGTTTGCATTTAAGGATATCTCTATCGGGTGAAACTCATGCCTGGTACTGTAAATCTGGCCAAGAACCCTGATTAGGGAGCTGATACACCATACAGGTGAACCTATTATTACTATTTTGCCAAATGGACATAGCATGAAACTGCCTTCTGAATATGTATCTCGGCCCTCATAGATTAATGCAGCTATCGGATTCATCAGAGAAACCTTCTCTGTACAGTGGACTGTGGCTAACACAGAGGCTCCCAACTGGTTGAAGGACAGGGGCAACCGCCTGTGGAGGTCCAAGGACACAGCTCTTGGCTTCTCAGTTGGTGAGGAAGATGAACCTCAAAGGAGAGCCCATCTTTCCCTAATAGCATGTTCATTCCATCAGACACCATCCAATACTTCATCGGTTAGGTATGGGGTTTCAGCCGAGAGGGACAGTTAATACAGGGACCATTAAAAGTTCACAGAACAGTTTGCAGAGCTGGAATGGCTGGGAGCTGTGGCTGCCCTTAAAGTTCTATGCCTGGCTATGACCTTGTACCAGAAAGAGCCATCCTGCTGTCTAAGCCTCCACCTTTGGCATAGAAGGCGCAATCGTTCTGAGCCTCAGGTGGAGCGATGCTAAGCCACATGTCTGCAGCTCAGGTCACAGGAGACCTGAGGGCCCTGAGACCCGGAGGGCTGTGCAGGTGTTTGATATTTGCATCTGATTTGAGCAGGAGGGCTTCACAGGAGAGGGTAGGGTTAAAATGTGAGAGGGTGCTTGCTAGTTGGGCAGCCCTGACTGAGAACTAGTCACCAGATCAGGAAATGAACAGGACAATTGTACAACCGCAGTCTCAACACAACGTGAACATTGCCTTCTCTGCTAACAACGCGCCAGTTTTGTTTTCTGACAATGCCGGCCTGGAGGAAGAAGGATGGGTGGGCTGAATCTTGAGAAATCCAGGATTTTCAATTCCTCACGTTGGGGGGTGGGGTGGGTTCACATTCTATTTAAATTGGGGTAAACATTTAGACAACCTTGAGATCCAATGCTTTGGCTTTGCAGTTCCTAGTCTCCAGCTCAGCACTTCCTCCTGCTACTCTTCCCCTCTGGATCTTAATTTTAGTTTTTCGAGAAAGAACACAAGACGTTGATAGAGAATTTTTTTAAAAGGGCCACAAAATTGCAAAATCAAACTCAATCAATGTTTATATTCAAACGTGCTCTGCAAGCACCAATATTTTACCAGCTGGTGATGCTCAACTGAATTCAAAACTGAGAAGGTCATTTCAGGCGGGTTAGGAAGCATTATCCTGTGTTGATAAGTGAGCACTCCCAAGCCAGCAAGTCCCTGAAGACAGGATCCTTGCCAACTGGCCAGCCCCAGAAGTTTGTAAACCTGGAATTGTACTATGTTTAGTGACATGTGAAACTATTATTGACTTTAATGTGAGGTGATTTTGAAAGTAAATATTTACTAGCAAAGCTTTACTAGGTAGACGTTGGGTGCCTTGCCTGTTTTATCCTGTCTTTGATCTTGGTAATAATGGTCACTCCTACTTTCCAGATGGGGAAATTGAAATGCATATGAACAGATGACAGGTTTCCAAGGCTTTCTTAGAACCTTGGTTGGAGTCAGAAAACATTTCTCAGGGGTTTGAGGTGTAGAGAGGTGTGGGATTCTCTTTGGCCGTGACTCCAGTCTTGGGGCTTGCGTATTTTATCTTGAGCCAGTGTGGAAGCTGACTTTGTAAACTGTGATGTGCTGAGCCTGACAGCAGCTGGCCCAGTCAGGGGGGTGTTCTCAACTCCTGCCCCTGTGGCTCCGGGAGTGCTTTCCAGGTGGTTCTGGTCAAGGACAACAAACTGGTTATACTTTCTTGTCCTACATCTGCTTTCCGTAGCTGACTAAATTGGCAGTTCTAAATGATCAAAATGAAAATGAGGATGTAAGGAAAACTAGGAGTTTTAAGAAGTCATGGCCTTGTAGATGTGGAGACGAGAATTTTTCCTCAGGACCTATTCCTTGCACTTTGGAATGACCACAGGTACTGACTGGTAAAGGAATTTCTCAGGGCACAAACAAAGCCCAACACAAACTAGAACCTTCAACTCCTAAGTATTTCCTTGTCAGGTCCTCAGAGCCTGTTGTCACCAGGATAGTAGACGGGGACTATCAGATGCTGTGGCCCACAGGCACAGGAAAGGGGTCACAGGGGGAACGCCACAGACTGGGTGACAGATTTGGGGGAGGCAGGGATCATGCTCATTTTAAGATTTTAGGATATCAAGATGGGGTTGCTGCAGGGCCAGGGTTTGACCTCATCTTAGAAACAGTGCTAAATAATACTCCTAAGTACATGGCCACCTTTATGTCCATTTTACATCCCATAAAAATGGCTCACAGAACACTCCTCCCCTGCTACCTGAGAGATTCCGTATATCAGAAGTGTGGCGATGGGGGTAAGGTTCAGTATTAAACTTGTGTCTAGTGTACGTGAGGCGTTGGGTTCAACCCACAGTACCATAAGGAAGAGCAAAGGTGTCTAATGAAAATATCTCATATTAAAAATACTTTTGAGGGTTGGTGAGATGGCTCCACAGGTCAAGGCACTCACCACCCAGTCTGACAACCTGAGTTTAGTTTCTGGGATCCACATGGTAGGAGAGAACCAACGTTAGCACACTGTCTCCTGGTCTCCACTGGAGCTCCGTGGAATCCTCCCCTACACATTTTAAAAAGTAAAAGTGACTTTTATGTAACTGAGCTAAGCCACGTTTGACAAGTTATGTTTTGAAGATATTAAATCCTGTACTTTGGAGAGTTCTGAAGAAGTATTTTTTGGTTCTTAGGATTTTTTTTTCATACTTTGGAAACTCCTATGCCCCAAAGTTTTGTGGACTTATGGTGTCTAATGAATAAATGACCTGGCCACCAGGTGGCACCCCATCCACCAGCTGTTCCTAGAACCCAAGATTGCTGCCCAAAATCTAACCTGTAACTCATACAAATGTAAAGTCTATACGTGATGCTTCTAACTTGTTCTGCTGGGGACAGTCAGGAGCAGGCTAGTTCACAGTAGGGCTGAACAAAATACTATTTAGAGATCCTGTTTGCTAAGTTAGATACTAACTTGCTAGTGTCGCATAGACAACAAACTATCACATTGTGTGTTATCCTTCTCCCTGAACAGATAACTGATCATCTTTCTTGCCCCTGAGGGAAAATGTCTTAGATTTTCTATTTCTGTGAAGAGACACCATGACCACAGCAACTCTTATAAAGGAAAACTTTAAATTGAGATAGCAGCTACAGTTTCAGAGGTTCAGTCTATTATCTGACATAATAGACATGGTACCACGCAGGCAGACATGGTGCTGGAGAGGTGGCCAAGAGTCTTACATCTTGCAGGCAACAGGAAGTGGTTTGTCTCACTGGGCATGGCTTGCACATAGGACACCTCTAGAGAGGCCATTGTGTGAAGCTGTGAAGGTGAAGCCATGTTTATTTAGACTCATGGATTTAGAGGTTTTCGTCTATTGTTTTGGGCATGAGACGGGGCAGAGCGTCTTCCTGGGAAGGGTGTAGGGGCAGAGCTGCTCACTGTGCAGTGTATTCATCTGTGGCTTCATCCCCTGGTGGAGTTAGCATTCTCGTGGTCAGATCACTTTTCAAAACCCCATCAGCTGGTGGCCAACCATGCCCTTAGGGGACACTTTTAGATTCAAACCCTAACAAATGCCACATATGCCCTCTGTCGGGTCGCTATTCTAAGGGGACACAGTCTCCTTTCAGTTCTGAGGATTCTCTGACAGATTGTAATTATCCATATTTTACACTGGAGGAACCTAATGTGCTGAGCGGTTGAGGATCTGGAGTTCGATGCCAACAGGCACTGCAACTCATCAACTTTGGGATGTTTGGGAGACACAGTGAGGAGAAAATGGGGACTGGGAGCTAGGTAGCTAGGGGTCTATGGATGCCTTTGTGAGGTGGCTTGAATGAGATTGTCCCCCATAGTTTTGGACATGTGAATTCTTGGACCCAGTTGGTGGTTCTGTTTGGCTAAGTTTAAGAGGTGTGGCTTTGTTGGAGGAAGTATGCTACTGGGGTTGGCTTTGAAGTTTCAAACTCTTGTGCCATTCCCAGTTTGCTCTCTCCGCTTTATGCTTGCAGTTCGAGATGTGAGGTCTCCGTTCTCGGCTTCCAGCTTAGCCGCAGGTCTGCACCTGCGGCCGTGTTGTTTCCACCATTATGGATCCCGACCTCTGAAACTGTGGGCCCAAATCAACTCTTTTTCTCTAAGTTGCCTTGGTCGTGATGTTTTATCACAGGAGTAGAAGTGACAAGATACATGATCAAACCCAACCTAGGGCCCTGGCCACAGAGGCCAGAGGGTCAGGAAGCTCTGTGGCTCGTACTTGACCTCCAGAGAAAGCCTTCTCAGGATGGAAGCACTCGCATCCTGTGCTCTCACTCCTTCTCCAGTGCACACAGAGGGTATCACCCACAGTGCAGAGATGCATGGGGGGCTCCTCTGTGAACACTCACCCCCATTTCCTGCTAGAGGTGCTCCCAGGACGGTAACAATGGCAATGGATCAGAAGCCAAGAGCAAGGAGAAATCTGGCCAGATGTGGCATGGAGAAAGTCTTAGTGTTGCTGTATAGTTTTATTTCCTCATTGTCAGTCTCTGAGCTCCCTCCTTTCTCTCTCGCTTGCCATCCTTCTTTCTCAGCCAGCCTTCATCTGCCCCTCCCCCACCTTCACTTCCCTTTGTCCCTTCTGTCTTCACCCAATTGTACAGCATTTACTCTGTATCTGGTATTATGCTGATATTTTTACAAATATGAACTCAATTTAGTGCTGTTAATAAAAATCCAGATTTGCATATCCTCCTGAAAAAAAAAATCTAGATCCAGCATTCCACATAGAGGCTTTGTTCCACTGTCCAGCAGTTTCTGGAGTATCTCTGGCTGCAGTGACAGTGTTGTTAGTGTGTTGTGGAGGGCAGGGCAGGGGCATGGATGAATAACAGGGATCTTGATCATAAATTGCTGATGTCATCCTTCTTCTTAGTCTATGCCAGTGGACGTGGGTGGTCCCTGTAGGTGTCCGAGTCTGCCAGGGCTGTTTCTGATTTGTCCTTGTGAAGGAGGGATGCAGAAGGATGGGAAATAATGAGCTATTTTGATTTGATTGTTCATCTCTCCTTCTCAGTTCCACACGAAGATTGGATTTATTTGCTCAGTCTGTGAACTGACCATGGACTTGCTTTTGTTAGTAATGTATTTGCTCAGAACCTTGAAATGAGCACCTGCTTCTGGGGTTGTTCTTTGTGCCTTGTCATTCTCAAGACAGTATGCTTGGATGGACCCGTAGGTCCTAGAAGAGGCTAAGAGACACATGGAGGGAAGTCGGACTATCCTTTCTCGGTTAGTCAAGCCTTCAGACTCAGGAGCTAATTCAGTGTTTACTGTCACATACTGCAAATGCAGCCATACCCTCACCAAGTAAGGCACTGTACTGCAGAGTGCTGACTGCTCACCCTGGTGATCCGATGGCTGAGGGGGAGCTGCAGCCCACGGCTACCACCCAGGCTCACCAGAAGGGATCCCATTGTACCTGGGGCAAGATGGCAGCTATGACTACAACATGTGTGCCACCCTCACCACAAAGAGAGAAAACTAAGTAGAGCCAGTGTAAGCCAGGGGCTGTCTGTGTCCTGCGGTAAGTGTGCACCGCAGCCCCGACAAGGAAGCACTGACAGATCCCATTGCTTACACAGAAAAATCATTACCAGTGACTCAATGTCCTTGAGTAGGCAGACAGATGCATAAGCCAGGGACAAGCTCCCGTGGCTAAGAATAATGAGGGAGACCTTAGTGTTGCTGTTCTGGTTGGATCATGAAGGTGTAGTGTCGAATTCATGTCCTTACAGATGCTGCAATTTTAGTGATTAAAGAAGAAAAAAATCAAATTTAATTAAACGCTGTGCAGAAATCTGAGGCTATCGCTTCATCAAAAATTTATTAGGGAAAAAGATGAGGGTGGGGGTTTGCTAAATGAGCTTCATTTTTCTTTATAATACTATAATATTTTAGTTTACATGTCCTTTTATTTTTCATGTTTTTAATTGAAATAGAACAACATCACTTCCCCTCCCTTTCTTCTCTCCCACCCCAAGTCTCTCCCCACTCTCAAGTGAACAGCCTCTTTTACTTTGTCTATTATTGTTACCTTATATAGAGATATATGTATATATGTGCATGCACAAATATAGATAAATGCAATCTGCTGAGTCTGCTTTTGCTGGTGGTGTATATGTAGTTTCAAGAATGACAAGTCTACATTAGACAGCCAATAAGGGGGTTCATCCTCGGGAGAGGCTAATTCTTCTTTTCCCAGAAGATATTAATTTCCTATAATTCTTTGTCCAGGAGGAGGACTCTGTGCAATTTGCTATGGGTGGGACTCTGAACTTTCCCCTTCCCATGTTGCTATGTCCATTGACATTGCCATGTCCCCCATCTTGTTTACATAGCCGCTTCTGTTGTTAAGAGACTATCTCTGGAATCACTTATGACCTTAAAAACAACTTCAAATTATAAATCAGAAAAGACATAGACTGCCGACAAGCAGGCCTGAGCTGTGATCTCAACTGTGCCGTTCTCTGGGGTTGTTCCCTGGGTCACATTTCCCTCTTCCGGCCCCATTTTGTGGGTGCTAACTGGCGGTGCCACCAGAAGAACAAGCCTGGGTGTGGAAAAGGGCTTGAAGGTGTCAGCTGTAAACGATGTTCGGGTTCATCTGGAAGCCACAGAACCCAGAAGGCAAGTCCTTTGCGGGTCACTGTTTCTCTGGGAATCAAGCCAAGCTTATGGTGCACATGAGATTTTAGCAAAGCCACAGGGAGCGAGGCCCTGGTGCAGTCAGACCAGCTTCTGAGGGCAGTCGCGTGACAGGTGCGAGAAGCCCACTTGGTCCCATGGCCTTGAACAGGGAGACTGGGGACACGGTGCTGACACCGGCAATGACCTCTGAATAATGAATTACAAGTCCCTTAAGGCTGGTAATGGGGTGAAGGGAACTCATTCCAGCCACCAAGAAGCGACCAGTTGAGGGCTGATGAATTCTTACTGGAATACTTGAAATTCTGATGGGAGATGTGTGTCTGTGGCGGTCATTTCTTGCTTGAATGACCTAGAGCACACAGCCCAAGCGTGATAAACTCTCGCTCTTATCTGTATGCTGATTAGCTGTCTCCAATGCTGGTCCTAAGGACCACAGCCAGCAAGGTGGGTGGAAATGGGCCTCTGGGTGTTCTGAAAGGTTTGCGGCCTTTGCCAGCTCAGCTGAGGGAGGACTCTAAACTGATTCCTTGCCTCTGGGCTCCTCAGCAGTTCCCTAACACAAATCGTGTACTTGAAACCCAAACCTGGCTTTATTTTTCAGCAGGTTCTGTTGGGCTAGGAACATGACCCCTAAGAACGTCTCAGTGGCTGGAGATGAACAGTTTCTGTAAGCTTTGACTTGCCAGCTTTTCTCTGGTTCTTTTGAAAGCTCATCCAGGTGGATCTTCATGGTTCCTTCCCAGGAACCATCCTTCCCAAAGTTCAGAATTCTATGATCTCCACCTTCCTGCCTCCCATCCCAGGGTCCCTTCCCCTGTTGATGCTCAATTACCCAAGCAGGTCCTCCACTCCAACTTCCCTCTCTCCCTTCCTTCCTTCTTCTGGGCCAACCATTGATTTAAATAATATAGTTTCTGTATGATTATTTTGGTTCTGGGCAGCTGGGATGAACAAGCAGCCCCTCCTTCAACAGAACCTGAAGCTCATTTTTGGCCCAGCTGTCCAGTGAGCCTTCAGGATCTTCCTGTCTCTTCCCTGTAGTGCTGGAATTACAGGTACATACAGTCATGCCTATTCCTTTACGATTAGTGCCAGAGGCTTGAACCCAGATCCTCATATTTGGAGGGTAAGTGTTCTCCCTTCTCCTCAGCCACAACTCAACTTTTAAAGGCAACTTCCAGTTTGGCCTTTACCCGAGAATTTTATCAGACTTTCACCCTTCTAAATCAAGATACCGCATGATAAAGTTTGGGAGTATTCCCTTGTCAGGGAGGGAGGGCAGGAAGGGGGAGGGAGGGAGATACCAAGGCAGTGCTTGCTTTGACAGCTTTATTGGAACATGGTAGCACAGAGCATGAATTTGAGGTCCCACTGCAGCTGATCCTCTCTAGGCATCATGCACCCATTTCTGCCTCCCTGAGAAGCTCCAGAAAGCTCACATTTACAGGAATCCTGTGAAGGGGCATGTTGTCCCTGGGCACCATGGTCTTGAGCCCTGATTGTTTCTGTGCTTGGGCAGGTCCCTTTGCACTAGGAGGTCTCCTGTCTCCGGTTAGTTGCGCTGTGACTTAAGAGACTCACCTGCCCTAGAGTCCTGAGGAGGCACCTAGATGGGTTTCTTGGGCTTTCAGAGGGAATTTCACCACAAGACACAGTAGTCATCTCTGGTGGTCACCAGAACCAACGATGCCTTGAAGTTTATTGGCAGGTTAGCTCTTACAATAGTGTGGAACGTTCTTTGCACATTCACCCAGCGAGTTTTCGCTTAACTTCTGCTATGTGTGAACCCTTCAGGGGGTCAGCAGGAGAAGGTCTCCAGAAGAACTCATGTGTAGGTGAGTAAGACGGTGTCTAAGAAACCACAGTCAACTGCTGCATTATAACCAAGCCAATAGCCTCTAAAGAAAGTCCTGCAGTGTGGCAAGGGCCTGGTGTAGGATGGGTCCCAAGAGATAAGGAAATGGTATTTTAGCTGAGATCTCATGATGCTGACTTTGTCCAGAGGACAAAAGAGCATTTAAAGTCATGGAAATAGCACTCTGTGTGCTTTGGTTGCTAGTAATTGTAGCTCTAAGCAAAATGACAAGGCAAGTAGGGGTAGAATTAAGAGAAGGTGGAGGATGGTGCAGGGGGAAGCTGGAGGGACATGAAAGCTGACAAAGCCAGGCCAATGGGTCAATCTAGAGAAGGTCCTATCCTGTAATTGACACAAAATGGCATGCGTTTTCCCAGACCATCAAGGCTGTTGTGTGGAGAGCTGACTGGAGGAAGGGGGTGGGCAGGTGGAGAGTATAGGAAAGAGACCTTCAGCAGCTGGATCAGGTGAAACAGGGACGGTGGTTACCAGTTGTATGGACCCGTGTGGGAGCTAAGACTCTAGAGTGTCCACCATGGGAAGCAAGGCAAAAGGAGGGGCCAAGGCTGACCTCAGGTTTTGAAGCTCAGGATGTGACCTTTGCTTGCAAAGGAGGACTTTAGAGAAGCAGGTGAGGGAGAAATTGGAGAGTGTTGTTGTGGGCGTGTTAAAGGTAAGGTACCTTTCAAGCATCCGGGCGGAGGTGAAGCATGGCCTGATACCTTGCCTACAGCTATAGGTCAGTGAATTATCTCCTTCTGTTTTGTGACTGGAGTCATGAAGGTAGATGAGTTTGCAAAGGGAGGGCCAGAGTGAGCAGTCTCAGCCCGGAGCCCCAGGGAACAGTCACATCTAATGGTTGTGTGGAGGTCAATGAGTCACAAAGAGGGCTGAAAAGTTAATGGGATGTTGGGGGACAGGAGAGGGTCTTGGAAACACAAGGAAGCATGATATCAGGAGAGGTTGAGGTCAAGGAAGGGCGATACCATTGAGAGGCCCTACGGGAGAGAAACCCATAAACATCCCCATCTCTTTGGAATGCTTACCAACTCCACCTCCTTGAGTCTCTTCAGTAGATCTCTAACTATAGAAAAGTTAGCTTTTCCATTTGTACAGAGGAGTAAAGAGCAGGTCAGAGTGGCGGACAGTACGTCCAGGTCACATAGCCAGAAGAAGGCAGCACTGGGTCAGCCCACACATTTGTACCCTTTGCATTTTCTTGACTTCCACCTGTCCTTCCAGGCGCAATAGACACACTTTGCCCTGCAAGTCCACCGCACGCCACTTCTTGTTCATAACAAGCACCATCAATGGCTGTATTCCAGCATGGAGGGATTTCTGGAGGCCTAAGATTTGCTAGAGGAGGGTTAGCTGAGTTGAGGAACTATCTTGGCTTCTTATTTGAGTGGCAGTGTAGTGTTGTTTCAAGAACATCATCCATCCACCCATCATTCATCCATATACCCATCATCTCTCATCCATCTGTCACTCATCCATCCATCCATTCATCCATCCTTCATCTGTCCATTCTTCATCCATCATCCATCTATTCACCCATCATCCAGCCATCCACCCATCATCTATCACCCATCTATCCATCCATCCATCCATCCATCCATTTTTCCACACATCTACCCACTCACCAAGTACTTTCTGAGTACCTCTATCCCAGGCACGTTTTCTAGCTGAGTGGCTTGAGGTACGTTCCATACTTCTCTGACTCTTGGTTTCTAGCTCTGTAAAGTCTGGCCAGTGTTGCTGGTCCTAATAACATATATAGAAATTATGAGAATCCATGTAGGCAAAGTACTTAGCACTTAGTTAGGTGTTCATGTTCAGCTTCTCTCCTCTTCTTTCCCTCCAATTCCCTTCTCTTCTTTCTGCTCACAATGGGATCCCACAAGGGAGTGAGGCCAGTGCTCTATAGTAACATCCTTTGCTCTGCTCAGCAGATGTGTGTGTTTTCTACAGAAACGCATCCATACATGCATGTGTGTACATCTGTCCTGCTGTTTGCTCATGTCTCCTAGGGCCAGCACCAGTGTGAGCTTCGAACCCAAGGAATTCAGCCTAAAAGAGCCAAAGCACCTGTCTGGAATCCGCTTACAGGGAAACTGGTCTGTGTGTCCTATGATGCCCCAGGCTCAGGCTGAAGGTTGTCCTCAGTGGTTTGAGGGCTTGGTCCATAGGGGCTCCAGAAGGGAGGTCCAGGTGATAGGGCCAGGATCTTGGTGTCCTGGGCAGAGTCTAGACAACCTCACAGGGCAATGCCTTCATTTCCTCCTGTGATGGTATCCTTTCTATCTTCTCAGTTTGTGGCTCTTCCAACTGTTCCTCTGAGGGGCCTTCTGGGTGTTGCTGGAGAAAACGAAGCCCCCATAGGCTCTTACAGCAGCTTAGAAGGTTATTGGAGCAAGCGGTGCAGGACAGCGCTGGTCTCCTGCAGACACAAGCACAGGTTAGAGCTGGGGTGGTATCACGGGTCATATTGGTTACCAATGTGGCACATAGGAAGGGGAACCCTCAGTTGAGGAAATGCTTCCATCAGATTGACTTGTGAGCAAGTCTGTGGGGGATTTTTCCTGATTACTAATTGCTGTAAGAAGATACAGCCCACTGTGGGTGGTATCATCCCTAGGCAGGAGGGCATGGGCTTTGTTAGAAAGCTAGCTGAACAAGCCAGGATGAGCAAGCCATTTAGCAGCTGTCCTTTGCTGGTTTCTGTGTGACGCTCCTGTCCTGAGTTATAAGGAAAGCCTCGGCTTTCCACCATGGTGGACTGTCACCTGTGAGCTAAAATGACCCTCTTATCCCCAAGCTGCTTTTAGTTATAGAGTTTTCTTCCAAAGCACCAGAAAGCAATCTAGAGCAGGTAATCAATGAGACAAGTCCATGGGACCAGGAATGAGCCTGTCTGCTCTGCGTCCACTCTGCCTGGACCTGGAATAAGTAGTGTGGGGTGGCAGGGATTCTCTTCCCTGCCTCGAGCCATTCATGGGCAGCAACAAGGAGGAGCTTTCAGGAGCTTTGCCTTCAAATCCCGGCTCTGCTTCTGCATGTGTGTTGACAAGGTCAGTTCTGATCCTCTGAATGTCATATGGAGCTCCTCATCGCTACAGTCCCCAACTCTGGCAAGAACCCAGTGTTAAAAAAAAAAAACACCTGAATGAATGCATTATGAGTAGGGGGCCCATGTAATGTGTGCTAGCTGTGTTTGTGTCTTCAAAAGTCTTGCAGTGCTGGGGATGGAGCCCAGAGCTCTCAAAGTTTCGCTGCTATCCAGTGGGGTAATCAAGCTCTCTATGCCTCCTTCCATACAGAGGAGGGGGAAGAACATTGCGCCTCCCTACACACTTCCGCCTGTCTCTCATTGTAGTGGAGGCTGTAGATGCCTGGCTTTGCGAGGCTCTGGGAATAAAGACACAGCTGGTTCCCAGCCTCCTTTGATGTGTGGCACACTCTGTCTGAGCCACTGCTAGGAACCTTCAGGTGACCCTGACTCTCTTAGCACACTGTACCTCTATCCCAGACTGCCAGGTCACGTCTGTGGCATTCTAGAGGGTATTGGTACCATGTGAGTAATGTACATATTTGGTCAAGCTAGCAGGGAGGTAACTGCCCTTGGAAGAATATTCTGGTGGTTCCTAGGAAGTACTTATTGCTGAAATTACTTGAGAAGCTCCCTCAAACTGAGGGTTACTAACCTTTGTCCTCTCTGAAGTCTAGTAATTAATTACCCAGGTAACGATGCTTGGGAGACATTACATATTCACAGTAAAATGTCAAAGGTAGAGGTAACCAAAGACAAATAAACAACTCAAATAAATCCCTCCTTCAGCAAATCTTGCTGCTACAGAATTCAGTTATTATATATTTTTGAATGAAATACATCAACTATCCAAACAGATTTGACTCAAAGTACCTCTCTATGGTTTAAAGAATGTTTAAATTAAGAACTCTAAATTCACCAAGACCTGATTTGCTTCAGCAAGTATTTCTGTTTTGTTCTGCCTACATTTTTTTATGTAGATGTTATCGTGTTTTATGATTGCTTTGCTCTGCAGCTGACATTTTACTCTTGCCTCATTACCCAAAGAGAAAGCTCTCACTGCATCTGAATTGCAGCCTTTTGGGTAGGCTGGCTGGCAAGCTCTGGAGGTCCGCTTGTCTTCACCCATCAATGCTGGGATTACAAGCATATGCGACCATGCCTGGCTTCTTAATGTGGGTTCTGAGAATTCAAACTCAGGTCTGCATGCTTGTGCAGCAAGAGTTCTTAATTTTAATAGCCACATTTATCTATTTCCCCTTTTGGGTTTGCTTATGAAATCCTTGACATCTCAACGTCATCAAAGTATCCCATGTTTTTCTTCTATAAGTTTATATGTCGTCCTTGATGTTCAACCTATTAGCACTCTGGAATTGGCTTTTGTGTGTCACATGACATCCAATGCTACTTTCCTTCCTCATTCCTTCCATTCCCACTTTTAAAGCAAATGATCTTCCTACCTATCTCTGTGTGGTGCTGGCTGGGTTTCTCTGCCTAATCTTTGTTTCCTTTCTGGTGGGCAAGGAATTCATTCCAATGTTATTATCGTTCTTAATTTCAGCAAAATCTATGAATATGTCCTTCTCCATTCTTCATGTCATTTACTTGTTCATTTTAATAAGTTTTGTCGGAATTCTCCAAAGAGCTACTTTTGGGTTTGTTGCTCTTCTTTTGATGCTGCTTTGCTGTTGTTGATGGCTTGACTGTGTTTTAGTGTATCATATTGACCTTCTTAACTTTCAAAACTGGACATTTAGTTCTTAAATTTCAAACTCACGCTTTACGTTCTAAGTACTTACATCTATCTGCTTTTCCCTTTGAGGAACACTGTAGGCTTCGAGCGCATGTTTTCACTGTCCTGTACTCAGATAGCTCTCCTAACAGTTTAAAGGTTTTTTTTTCTTCATCCCACAGCCTACTAAGGGATGTGCCTGCAGGTTAGCAAAGGTTTCTTATTATTGAACTTTGCCACAGTTAGAGGTCTGCTCGATGAGCGAAGTTCCAGTCCACACTCAACTTTTTGTTTGGTTGTTTTTTGAGATATGATCTGAGTATGTAACCCTGGCTAGCCTGGATCTTGTTACCGTAATATTGACTGGCCTTGAACTCACAGAGATCCACTTGCCTCTGCCGCTGGGACTAAGGGCATGGGCCACCAAACCCAGATGTAGTCAGCTTTTAGGCGTTCCTCATATGTTTGAGAGGAATGTGCTCTGTATCTGTCAGGAAGAAGCATTTATCAGTTCATTACACTTTCTATTGTGTTTACAAAATATCACATGCTCATATTGATATTTGTATACCCGATTTTTAAATGTTGACAATGTATTATATGTCTTATAATTATTTGTTAATTTCTCTTTGCATTTCTGACAATTTTACATGTTATTTTTAAAGAGAGGTCATTTGGTACATATAAGTTTAAAATTATCTTTCTGGGAGATTAGCTCTTGTCAAAACATGATGGCCATATTTACCTTTAATAACAACTTTCACTCAAATTTTCTTTTATAAGACATTAATAAAGTCAGCTAGATTTTTTTGTTAGTATTATATGTCTCTAATATATGTTCTTCCTTAAACTATTAATATTTTTGTTTCATATATGTTAAATCTGCTTATTATAAAAATATTTGTTTTAAAAAATCAAATCAATTTTTTCTCCTTTCTCCTCCTCCTTCCTTCTTTTAAAAATGTGCTTATTATTATTGTTGTATGTGTGCATGATGTGTGGGGTGTACAAATGCCATGGCATGCTTGTAGCAACCAGAGGACAACTTCATGGAGTCAGTTATCTTCCACCTTTACATGGTGTCTTAGTTACGGTTATTATTGCTGTGAAGAGACACCATGACCAGAGCAACTCTTATAAAGGAAAACATTTAACTGGGGTGGCAGCTGACTGTTTCAGAGGTTTAGTCCATTATCAGCATGGTAGGCGAGGGACATGGTGCTGTGCAGGCAGATGTGGTCCTGACTACGTCTTAATCAGAAGGCAACAAAAAACAACTGTCTCACTTGGTGTGGTTTGGGCATAGGAGACCTCAAAGCCCACTCTCACAGTGACACACTTCCTCCAACAAGGCCACACCCACTCCAACAAAGCCACACCTCCTAATAATGGCACTTCCTTTGGCGCAGGGGGGGGGGCATTTTCTTTCAAACCTCCACACATGGCTTCTGGGAATTGCACAGCAAGCACAGTTGAGCCCCCTCACATGCAATTCTCTTCGATACAGTGTCTCACCACGTAGCCCAGGGAGGCCTTGAATCCACATCCCTCTGTCTCAAGCTCCCCAATGCTGGGACCGTAGGTGTGTGAGGTCATGCCTGGCTCTTCATATTTTTTAATTGGTTAATTTACTCCATTGGCCAAGGAGAAACATTATCATTTTTCTTTCGTCTTATTTTCTATTTACATTTGTCCTACCCTGTCTAAATGTCACCTGTCTTTTCTTGCTTTGTTCTCAATTGCCCTTTTCCTTCATTCCCTTACCATGTGTCATATGGATTTCTACTGTCTGTTTTATAACAAGGCTTTCCAAGGTGTTTTGACAAGCTTTTGTAACTGTGAGAAGTCTAGTGACCTAGGCCATGATCCACATGGAGCCATGCTGGCCTAGGCCATGATCTGCATGGAACTATGCTGGCCTAGGCAATGATCTGCATGGAGCCACGCTGGCCTAGGCCACCAACCGCACCGAGCCATGCTGGGAGTCCCACAGTGTGCAGACGCCGTCCTGTGTTTGTAGAGACACTCACAGCCCCATGGCCCATTTCTGTTTTGAGCCCCAACACATGGAGCAAAAGAATGCTAACTGGGCTCTAAGAGAGGACAGAGGGATGGGTGTCATTGTGACGCCTGCCCTTCCACCTTTTCATTGTCTCATCCTGGAAACCGCACTTTAGCTTTTCCCTGAGATCCCTACTCCTGCCCACATGGAAGAGGTGAACTGACCCCTTTGCTTCAGTTTCTTCACTGGGTTCACGATGATGGGTTTCAAGGTAGAAGAACCAAGACCTAATTCAACAACGAAACTTAATCCTGCAGGTTTTCGCTGGAACAGTAGTATGGGAGCCACTTTTCTATTGGGTCTGAACAGGCAGTAGGGCAGGAGCTTGGGCCTGCGGCAGGTCACATGGGAAGAGGGTGAGAATGAAGTCTGTCAGCAGCGACCTTCAACACTGGTTCTAGCCGCTCTCAAGCTACCCTTGACCTCACGGTCTGTGAGTCAGTTACCACCCAAAATCTGTCCCTTTACACTGAAATTTCCACTACTGGTGCCTACCAGTGTCCAGACTGAGTATATCTGCTGAATAAATGTTATTTGAATCAGAAACTTTCACACTGAAGGCGTTAGGATATATTCAGCCACTGGGGGTCAGAACTCAGCTTCACCACTCCCTCATGAGATGCCTCCCTCGCTTCCACTCCAGATCCTACATTTCCCTCTGTGATAATAGTAACGGCAACATCCCAGGACCCCAGCAGAGGCCCCTTCCATTGCCCTCTGCTGTGTGTGGGCCCAATGGCCAGACAGAACCACGGACTACTTGTCTTGTGTCTGTAACTCGGCATATGTTTTCCTAACACTTGACATGGCCTTCATTTCTTCTTCACCTTCATGGTGATGGGGCCGGAACCCAGGGCCATTGAGTACTGTCCCCAAGCCTTCATTTCTTCTACTCCTGTCTCAAGGCTGTCCGGTTATCCCTCCTTTGTACATCTGTCTCTGCGGTCTCCCGGAATTACTGACTTCTTGTTTCTGTACTTGTTCCCCTGAGCTAGCCACTGGATTGCTTCCCTGTCTCCCAGACTAAGCTAAGAGTGTCATAACAACATGTGCCAGATTATCCTTTCCTTTTACGTTTGAACAAACAATCACATGTATTTATTTGTGTGTGTATTGTTGCACGTGCCATACTGCTTACGTGGAAGTCAGGGGACAATGTGCAACAGTTGGTTGCTCCTTCTATAGTGTGGGACCCAGGGATCGAACTCAGATTGTCAGGCTTGGCAGCAAGCACCTCGGCTCTCTGAGCCATCCTGACTGTTCATCTTCTATTCACTGTCTCGCGTCATAGTGGGTGTTCATGTATGTGAACTGACAAATGAATGTTTAGTTAGTCTTAGACAGGCAGGCGTGGGAGAGCCCCATCTGGGTAACTCTGACAGTCCTCACCTGCATGCTGTCTACCTCACCTCTCCCACCTTTCTGCAAGAGCCTCGCCAGCAGGAACCCAGCAGACAGTGGCAGCTGAGATGTGTGTATGTACGTGTGTGTGGCATGTGTGTCTATGTATGTGTATGTATGTGCGTGTGTGTGTGGGGGGGGTGCTGCTGTTGCCGTTTCAGCAGACATCTGAGCGATAGCTATGTCCTTGGGTGATAATGGAAGAACGAGAAGCAGGGTTCTTGTGTTCTGTTTGATCAATGCTTGGGCTTGAACTCTGGGACCCATGTGGTAGTAGAGAACAAGCTCCCACAGGTTGTCCTCTGACTTCCACGTGTATACCGTGGTGTACACACACATGTGCACATGCACACAAACACACACAAATAAAATAAAGATAATGTGACTTTAAAACCCCACAGAAGTGACTGACAAGAAGCAGCACGGCCCGAGTCTGTAGCTGGCTGCTGCACTGTTTTTCTGCCTCGCTACCACAGTGGCAGGCACTGCAAGGTGGCGTTGAGTTTTCACAGATCATGAAACTGAGGCTCCAGGTAGGCAGAGACGCCCCAAGTCCTCTCATCAGAGGCCAGTGTGAGCCATGCCATCTGACTCCAAAGCAAACCTCTTTCCTATGACGATGCGTTGCTCCCTAGGAGGCAGACTACATGCCTGTGATAGGATGGTCCCCAGAGACTGCCTCAGAGACAAGACGGTCTGAGCTGGGTAACCAACCACCAGTAATTTTGAGTGACAGCATACACTGATCAACCGCTGAGGGATAGACCAAGAACAACATGTGGACCTTCAAGTGAGCGGAAAGGAAGAGGGCACGAGCTTAAGAGTGTGCATTCGTGTGTGGCTGGGTATGCACACACACAAATGTGTGTGTCCAGAGCCTGGGAGTGTGTGCCTGTGAGAAGCAGGTTGGGCATGAGTTGTGTGAAACAGAAGCCTTTACTTGCTCTGAGGTGTGAGAAGTGCGTGGCATTGTGTTTTCTCCTGGTACAATGGATGGGAATGCAGCAGCACCCCAAATGTTTGGGGGTGTGGGGTCAAGGGAATGGACTGAACTGCAGCTCATGCTCTGGGTCAGGAGAGGCAAAGATCTGTTGGAGGAGGACCGGGAGATGCAGAGGGGACAGCATCCTTTTGCCACAGCAGGATGGTTCTGACTGAGGTGTGATCTACAGGCACAGGGGGCAGCTGACGGCACTGGAGCAGAGGGGTGTAGTGAATTGTCTTTCCTGGCACCAGCCCACTGGCCATATTACCCCAGGCAAGTTCCCTGTGGCCTAGACTGGCCCTCCCTAGGACTCCACGTGGGGTTTGTGAGTACCTCAGAGCATGGGGGAAGGGAGCTTGCCTCTCTGTTGTCTGCATCTTCACTGTCCCCCAAAGGTCCATATGATAAAGGCTTGGTGGTTAGCCAGGTGTCTAGTGGGGTGTATGTGTCAGGGTGGTGTGTGAGCCTTTGAAAGGAGAGGCTTAGTGGAGGGAAATTTGGCCATTGGTAGTGTGCTCTTGAAGGGGAGGTTTAGCCCAGCTGCCTTCTCTCTCCCTGCCTCCCAGCCATGAGGTGAGCTGTTCGCTCCCCAACCTTCTCTGATGCACTTGGCGCCTCAGCCTTGAAGCAGCCCAGCCACACACTGAGACTTGTGAGCCCAAGAAGAACCTCTTTTGAAATTGCTACCTCAGCTAGTCTATGTCAGCGAGAGAAGGCTGACTAATACAACCCCTGCCAAGAAATAGTCCCCCACCACTGGGAGGGAGCAGGGAAGGGGGTTCAGGCAGCTTGCATAAGAGTCCTCTCTAAAGGTGAAAGGGTGATCCCACACTCATATTGAGCCTGTGCTGGGGCTCTCTCAGCGGCCTGTTGGGTGGGCACTAGCTTGGGTATCTAAAGATGAAGGTCCAGCCCAGGGCAGGGAGTTGATGGGGACAGGGATGGAGGCGCCACACACCTGCTCAATCTGAACTCTGGGCACCGAGCAGATGGGAGCCACATAAAAGCCACTGCTTGCTGAGCGGTTATGCGTACCAGGCTTTCCTTTCCCTAGACATTTTGTGGACTCACTCAGTTAATGCCAGACATGGATTTCTGTAAGTTTCTTAAAGCGGGGCTACAAAGGTCCAGACGAGTCGGGACACTTGCCTAAGGTGACACAGCCAGCAGGCTGGGGCTGGGTGTGTTATCGCACCTGAGATGTTGCTTGTAGGAGAAATGAATCTCTGCTTCCGGTTTAGCCCTTCCTGTCTCTTTGACACCCTGATGTTGGAGTGCTAAGCAAAAGAAGCCCGTGAGACTCTCTAAGGCCTCCCTCCACATCACAACTCCCATGTGGGGAAGAAGATCCGTTGATCACATTGTCTCTGGAAGATGAAGACCTGGAGCCCACGTACTTCGGTCACTTTCCCATGGAATGAAGCAGATAAGGACACAGCCTCTGGGGAGCCCAGCTACACCACACTCCTTGCCATGCTCTCCTCAGGATGTGTGAAGCAGAGCTGGGGGTCGGGAGCTATGCATGGTTCCATTCTCTCCAGAATGTGGGTCTCGCCCAGGCCTCCCTAGCCCTAGCCTTTTATCTGCCCAGTGTAGTTGTTCAAACTAATCCTCTCCTGAAATTGGATTTTAAAAAATTAGCGTGCATGCACATGCTTGTGTGTGTGTGTGTGTGTGTGTGTGTGTGTGTGTGTGTGTGTGTGTGTGTATGAGAGAGCAAGGCCATGAGTACACCACGGTCAGCTCTCTGTACCATATGGTTCCTGGGGATTAAATGCAGGTCCTCTGCCTTGGTGGAATGTACCTCACTCAGTGAGCCGTACTGCCAGCCCCAGGATTATTTAAGATAAAGGAGATTGGAACCCCTTCCCACCTCATGCTTATGAAAAAGACCCCAGGGTATCTGAGGTAATTCTGGAAGTTCACTTCCTTGTATCATTTCACTTCACCCCGAGGAGGCAGGCAAAGTAGCCTGCCTGGTTCATCCATAGGGAACCTGGAGCTTGGTGAAGCCTCTCATTTGACCCAGGTCTGGGACTCTAAAGCTTGGGTCCAGCACCTGCATGTCCATGCTGGTCTCTTTGTTCTGAGACCCTACTGTGCTCTCTAAGTGTCTCAATGGCATCAGCCTTGAGTTTAGGGCAGGGGTTTTCCTTCACATGGTTCCTCCTCAGACCCCTCAGAGGATTATTTCTCCTTCCTCTGTTCCCACTGACATCTTTATAGGCCAGAAATCTTTCTTCCTGTTTGGGCTTTACCCTCTGCTCTGGCCAGCTCACCACACATTCATGCAACACTTCCAGGATCCTACTGCTGACGTGGCTTTGGGGAAGTGATACCCTCAGATGTGTCCAGCATCAGGGAAGGCCATATAGCCTGTCCCGAAAACCAAGAAAGTGGAACAAAAGGCCTAAAATATCCCTTCCCTCTGACTGAAATCCAGTTTCTAGGAAAAGTCTGAAAGAAACCTGGGTGTTTTCTGTTTGATGATCTTGTCATGGAGTTGCTTACAACAGCAAACAGACACCAGGGCCTGTGGATAGGGCTGATTCTTGATAGTGCCCAGAAGAGCTTAGCAGCTGGCCAGCTGTGACCCAGGCTAGACATTTCACTTGTGCCTGCATAGAAGTGGCACAGGATGGGTCTAGAGGGGCCCAGACAGCCTGGGAAACTTACCCCAGAGGCTGGAGGTGGGGTGAGTCCTGTGGTGACCGCCTTCAGCGTCCAGAGTCACTGGGGTCACAGATGGATGGGACAGAGCTGTCTGACACTGGAAACTTAAGGTTTTCCTTCATCTGTGAACTCAGGGTCTGCCTGCTCCCTGTGCAGAACAAGAGGAAGACTCTTACCCCAGGGGGTACCCAGGCCTGCGCTGACAGTCCTCGCCCTGCACCCAGAGGGAGGTGCCGAACATGGTCAGCGCACTTTACAGACTGGGGTAGTTTTAGAGAAAGGAAGTAACACCCAGGTCGGCTGGCTGTCCCTGAGAGGCAGCTTCCACGGGGTGCTCGGCTTCGGATGGTCAAGTTCATGGGTGGGGATTAGGTGTGAAACTTGCAAAAGTGGGAGTCGATGAATCAAAGACTTGATGAATCAGAGCAAACATCAGCAGCCAAGACAGAGAGAGAGAGAGAAAGAGAGAGAGAGAGAGAGAGAGAGAGAGAGAGAGAGAGACGCAAAGTTGCTAGCTAGAGGCTAACCCTCACAGGGACAGGGCACAAGACTCATCTTTCCACTGTGACTTGGGGACCACATGTGCCCCTGGACAGGGAGAGGAAGGCGGTGCAGAGTCGTCACTTCAGGAGTCCGTGGCAGGAAGAATGATGATTCTCTGACTTTCAACTGTAGATTCTACTTAAACAAAAATGAACATTCCCCGCAAGAGGGGGGAATGTGGCTCAGGAGGTCATAAGACTTACAAGCGACTTTCCTCCCGAGCTTATACAGCAGTGAACAATCACTTTGGGGAAGGAGACCCTTGGGTGGTGCAGCCACTTGCAGATTGCACAGGGAGCTGCAGTGGGGTAGTCTGAGAGCTCTTATTCAAGCTGCGGTCGGCTTCCCAGGCTGCACACTGAACTGCGCACACTCCTGTCACCCCAGTTAAATTCATCGTCTTACCTGGCTGGACCTGGGTGGACTTGTCTCTGGCCTGTCTTTGCCCTTCATCTGGGATGAATTGAAAGTAATAGAGTCAGGGACTTCCCTGACACCTGTCTTGAATTCCAGTCAGTGGGCAGTGATGGCATGTGGGTGGTTCTCCAACACAGGATTGTCTTATGTGGGCTGTAAGGCAGTTCGCTCTGTCTCCTGCAGCTTTGCGTGGGTCACATACAGGACATGAAGACCTGCTGATGCTTATGTGGCGATCAATACCTGCTGCTCACTCTTCAGCACTTGCGACAGGGCCCCCATTCGCTCCTCATCTCTAGGCAGGGAAGGCATCGTCCTCCCTGTCAGGGATTCTCAGATGTAGACACCCTCCAACGTTATCCCATCCTGGCTCCCAACACTGCTGTAAACAGCTTCTGTGTTACATAAATACCAGTGTCACCCCACCCGGGGTTCCCTGCTGTCTCTGCAGGGGCGGACCAGCTCTTTTACAGGTGAGGAAACCAAGTCTTGAAGAAGGATGTGTGCTTTTCAGGGTCGCAGCCAGCAGACACCCCTACAGTAAAGACAGAGCCACCAGGAAGCCAGGCCGCCTGTTCCGAAGGCTGGAGAGCTTGCTGCAGAGCTGGCTCGTGCCTGCCGATGCCCTCACCTGGCCCTGCTCATCCTGTAGCTCATCCTGACAAGAACAAATTTTGTTGCATTCTCTTCCACACGCTAAGTGACTCATTAGTATGAAAACCATATTCCTCATTGCTGCTGCCAGAGATTCTTGACACATCACAGTTGGGGTTGTGGGCATAATTTCACTCCCTCGTTAAGCATTTATATGTAGTTATTGTTGGAAGAGTCCCCCGTGACTAATCCAAGTTCCCAACTTTCAGCTGAAGGATGGACAAGAGGCTCAGGAGCCAATCTGAGTAACCCAGGATTGGCCCAAGACAAATCCACTGAAGTCCCAAACTTTTGCCACTGGGGAATGAAATCCCCTGCTTTCCAGGTTCGAGCATAGCTGTGCCAAGCAGTGTGTGTGAACTGGTGATAAGCCTCCTCCTGACCCTTTTAGGAAAACTATTTTAATTCCCATTTTTTTTTCAGATGGGCAAACTGGGGCTTAGAGAGGGCAAAGCATATACGTAAAGTCTCAGACAGTGTGTAGCTGGGAATTAGTATTCAGATCTTATCCCTATACCAGCATTGGTGAATTATAGTCCATGGGTCCAATCTTACCTACTGCTTGTTCTAATAAAAAAAAAAAGGCTATCAAAATGTAAAGCAGCCCTTCACGACCCATGAAAATGTTATGCAACTGACATTTTAGTGCCCATAAACTACTTTACTGGGACACCGCCACCTTCATGCATTTACTTGTTGTTCATGGCTGCCTTTCAGCTATGGTGGCAGACCAAGCACAGGTGGATGTTATTTAGCAATTGACATAATCTGAGAAACTCACTGTTAGGAGATAGACGGCACAGATGTCACAGTCTGTACTTACACGCTCTGGGCTATCCCAGCCTCCCATGTACCTCATTTGCATGGCACAGCCTGCCCTTCCCAGGTTGAGAAGCTGAGCAGGGTGACACTGTGCTGAGCAGGGCAGAAAATTCCCGGATAGCAGTAAGAATTTGTGCATCTGAACTAGACACAGTACCTCAAAGGCACAAGGAATAGGATCTTTTCTTCCTGTTACCATTTCAGATATGGAGCTTGGCACACTGAAGAAAAGCTTTTCCCATCTGCTTCCTGCTGGGATGTCTCCTGTGAGTCTGGGAAGGTAGGCAAGCTGGTTTAGCCCTAGGGGGAAAAAGGGGAAGGGCACTTCCTTTGTGCTCCCAAGCTGCTTGCAGCCAGGAGCTGGGTCCCACAGGGAAAGGGCCTTTGGGTTTTTTTCCTGTCTTCTCAGCTGGGTGAAGTCTTTTATCTTAAAGGTGAAAAGGCAGCAATGCAGTGGCTCTTTCCTCTCCTCCCAGGCCCTAGGAAGGCAGCGCCTGTTGACTTCCCTTGGAGAGAGACCAGAGGAGAGGAATAGTCTCGGGGAAGAAGGTGAAGCGGGTTCAGTCTCCATCTGGCTCCAAAGGCACCCATCCTCAGAAGCACTGTTTCCAGTGAGTGACCCCTCTGGGCTCTGATTTATCCTCTGGACTTTCAAGGCTGTGACGGGGATCCCTACTCCTCTTTTTATTCTCTTTCCCCTGACTTCCTCTGAGGATAGGAGGGGCTCCCATATCCCACATTCTTTCCAGAGAAAGAAGATGAAGCCGTGGCTGTCTGCTCGTGAAGCAGCTTTGTAGTATCTAGGCATTTGAGGCTACCTGGAGGGGGTGGAAAGAGGAGGGTAGGATCTGAGCCAGTTACGTCCCAGACACCACCTTACACTGGGTCTTCAGCTGAGCCCATGGAGGACGATCTGTGTCCAAAGACCCACAGAACCTCCCTGTGCCCCCTAATACCTTTCCTGGTGAAAGACAAATGGGCCTTAGAAGGAAGAAAGGAGAGGAAAATAAAGAGAATGGATAAAGGAAGACAAGACACAGGAAAAGCAGATTTTTGAAAATATGTTAAATGAAAGAAGCCAGGCACAAAATGACCAGGATCAGGAAATCTAAAGAGACAGGGACTTCCTTTGAGTTAGAGGATGCAGGAATGGGCTGTGGGAATTTGGAGGTGACAACAGTAGGGAATAGGGTTCCCTTGGGGGGCAGGTAAGTGCTCCAAAATTGGCTATGACATTGGCCACACTCTTCTGTGAAGGGTCTAGAAAACACTAGTATGTGCATTTTAAATGGGTGGGTTGACAGTATCTGAACTGAGAGGGAGAAAATGTGAAAGAAAGATGAAATGATGAGATGTAGACAGGGAAGAGGAAGACATGGATGATGAAGTAAAGAATCCCCTTTGTTCACACACATCGTGCCAGGGATGCTAAGGGCCTGCACCTTTAAAAGACAGTGAGACTTGTCACCACTTTATAGACTGGAAAGTGGACCTCAGACTGTCACCGACCAGTGAGTAGAGGCACCATGACTCATACTGAGTCTACCCAACCTCCAGCAGCTGACATCAGGGCAGAGAGGGAGACCTGACCTATACAAGGCAACCAACAGGACCCCAGGCACAGGAGGCAGTCACTGTCTCTTAATATTTGCGGAGGAGCCGTTAAGAAATGAGATCAACGTGCCAAAAATCTAGGCCTTGTTGGAGCATCAGAAGATGGAAATAAACACGTTTGGGCTCTTGAACCAGCCAACAGGTTTAGGGCAATGCACAAAACTCCTCTTAGTAGCAGCCCCTCTGGGGAAGTGTGTCTGTCGGACACGAAGCTCTGGCATGTCCACAGACCTTGCAGCCCATCTCCAGAGAATGAACTTACAGGAAACAAAGCAGCCCCGCCCCATAGTAAGATCATGCTGTGGTTGGGTCTATGGATGACTATCCTGTCTAGAGATACATTTTCTGCTACTGTCATGTGCCTTCTCTCTTCCAGGGTCATCTATGGAAGCTGGTGGGGGTGGGTGGGTCTGGAAAAGCTTCCCATCTGAGGCTTTATGACTCAGAGATGGCCCTGGATGCTGCTGTGAGATCTGGCCCTGGCATCAAGGCTCGAGGGAGGGCCCACTATGACCTGATGTATAAGGAAAGGGAATAAGCTCTCTTTGAGCTTTCCTAGGCTCCCAAACTACCCTCTTTGAGGCTTGGTTTCTTGATGTCTACAGTGGGGTAACTAACGTTCATCACTTCTCAGGGTTTGCATAGACCTAGGACAATAATTTATCTGGACATCTGCCAGCATGCCAGGCACAAGGCTGGCTGTCAGGGATCCGGCAGTGAGTGACATGGGCAGGCCCTAGCCTCAGGGAGCTTACGGTCTAGGGGAGCAAATATAACATGAGTTGAAGGTGGCACAACGTCTTGTAGCCTGGGAGGTGTCAACTGTGTGTGCAAGAAGAGATCAGTGCAATTGTAGATTCCAAGTAGTACAGAGCTTTGGTGGCTGGGTAAGCTTTGCCTTTCATTCCCAAAGCAACAGAGGGGTTGGACCATTGTCAAGACAATTTTAGAAAGGTCTTGTGTGGCTTTGGAGGTAAGGAAGGCAGACTCAGGAACTGGAGGAAACTCTGGCTCCTTGGCAAGGGGAGTGTTGAAAGGTGGAGGAGAAGGTACCTGGCTCATACTCCAGCCCTTGAGGCACCTGATCATTGTCGAGTCAGGAGCAGAAACACAGGGGTTCTGCTGGAATGAGGAAGTGCACACTCAGAGGTACTGATAGGCTAGGTGCCCGCCTGTGAGTCTTATCTCCCCAGAGATTATGGGAGCAAGCGTGTGAGGGGATAAGACTCAAAGGGTCCAGCCTCTCCACCTGCTCTGCACTACAGATAGGTCAAGGCCTTCCAATGCCTCGGCTTCCCCTTCTGGTGTCTACAGGACTGTGTCTGATGTATTTGTCAAAAGCAAAGACAAGTTCAAGTCCAGGTGTTTGTTGGTGGCCAGAGGCCAGGCTTGGAGGACAGACAGGCATGGATGGGAATCTTAGTTCTACCACATTTGAAGCAGCCTGTCGCCAATCGGCTTGTTTCTGGGTGGCTGCTAGTGGTTCAGGACTGCTCTGTAAGAATTACTGCTTGCCTGAGAACGGGGTCTGTGTTCTGTTTACTGCTATGTACTGACAGCTCAGGCATCTAACAAAGGCCTTGGCAAACACTTGGTAAAAGCTCACTTCTAGTGGTGCAGTCAGATGGGCAAGGTGCTCCCACAGTAGGGCTGAGGAAGGGGCAGACAGAGCCTCAGACTAGGAGCTGGCTGCCCAGGCACAGAGAAAGTAGGAACAGCTGGCTTGGCTAACCTCTCTCCTGAGGTCTCCACCTTCTTCACTCAGGATAGTCTAGGTCGGTCCCCTTCAGGATTCTTAGTAGAGCTAAAGGCTCTGGATAAGTTCTGTTTCTGCCCTCAGACAGAAAGAACAAACTGCCAATCTGCAGGAAAGCAGGAAGCTGACCTTACTGAGGATGCTCAAGGTCACAGCTACCCAGGCAGCTCAGAGAAAACCAATGGCTGGTCTGTTCTTAGTCTGCTGCAATTCTAAAGTGTGAGGGCTCCTCTGACCCTCCCTGCCCTGCTCCTCTAAGCCTCTCTGCTGTTCCCAGAGGCTGAAGACAGAGAACAGTTGAGCTCTCTAGGACCTGAGCTATGAGTGAGCCAGGCAAGCACCACCCCTTAACTGGCCTTGGCTTTTCCCACACACGGTGTGCTTTCTCAGTGTGTCCCAGGACACTGCCATGGGGCATGCACACGGTGTGCCTTCTCAGTGTGTCCCAGGACGGTGCCACAGGGCTCTGTACACAGAGAGCTTTCTCTGTGACTCAGGGGACAGAAGAAAATGTGGACAACCAGACCCTGCCAGGTGCCCAGCATCCAGAAAGTACTCAGTAGGGGAGCAGCTATGTTTAAGGAATAGGGTCAACAGGTGAATATTAGCTAAGGAGCGAGCAGGGATGATGGATACAAGGTGATACACTAGCCAAACAGTGGCTACTTTCTTCTGTCTAGTCTGTCACCCCTGCGTCTTTATTTTTCCTTCACTGTGAACTAAATCAGCTTTGCGGCCTCCTGGATGGAAGAGGTAGAATGGTGTGGTTGAGGGGAGCATTTTCCCTATCAGGCTGGGACAAGGGAGTCTCCATGCGCAGGGTGACCTTGGGCTGGCTTGGAGGGTGGACTTGAGAGGGGCAGTCCGGAGGCCCAGATGACAGGATTGACACTGTAGCAAGAGTTCAGGAGCAATGGGGTTTTCAATGATACAGAAGGGAGGGGGACAGGTGTGACATCTATGGGAGGACCGTCCACACCTAGGAGGGAGTGATACTTGTGAGGACAGAAGGGATGAAGGCCAGGACTGTAACGTGGCAGTTCGGCCCTCACAGTTGCTCCTCAGAGCTCAGAACCTATCACAAGGGCTTGCGAATGAATGAATGAACAAATGAATGAATGAATGGGTCTGTTCCACAGACCAGCACCGTAGGGGCAGAGGTATGGTGTGGGGGAAGAGAAAGAAAAGCCACATTAAGTAGCAACTTGTCTGTTAGGTGTTTTTCAATCCTCTGTTCATGGCTCAAGAAGGAGCTGGCTTTGCATACAGCAAATGTCCTCAGTGTGTCCCAGGACGGTGCCATGGGGCATGCACACGGTGTGCCTTCTCAGTGTGTCCCAGGACGGTGCCACAGGGCTCTGTACACAGAGAGCTTTCTCGGTGCCTCCCAGGACAGTGCTATGGATTCCCTCAACACCCTGTGGTGACTTTGTCCCCAGGGAATTTATTGAAATTTCATTTTGATTCTTTCCTCTTCCCAGCTTGGACACTTCTCAGAGGTAGAATTTTGTCGCTGTGTTCCCGTGCCCTGTCCCGGCTATCACTTGCACTCTGGATACCCAATGTTCTGCAGCCTTTTTGTTTTTTAAGTAGCCTACAAGATTTTGCTGTTCTCTCTCCCCGACTCATGGGTTAATGCGACTTCCTTCTTATACATCTATAGGCTCACTCTCCTGCCCACATCACAGGGACTGTCGTAGCCTTCTGTCCAAGGCTCAGCTCTTCTAACCACACCCTTCTTTGCAAAGCCTGCCCTAGTCCCTATGTCTGTCTTTCCCCACGCTCCACACACAAGGCCCACACTTCAGTTTCCACTGAAGCCCCACCTTCTGACCTCTGCCATTTTCATTCCCTACTAACTTGAACACTCCTCAAGGAAGAGCTGATTTGCGCATGGCTTTTGAGCGGTCCTCTGAGGGTTTTTGACTGACCACTCACAAAGCGTAAGTGGCAGTGTTGGGTCTTCTACTTAGGCCACCTGAGTGGAAAGGCAATTTAGTTAGAAAGAAGGGCCTCTGAGCTCTGGGGTGAGTAGTACTTTGTCCAGGTCCCAAGCTCAGTGGCCCTTGATAAGATCTGTTACCTTTAATGTGGCCTTCTAAAACTGAAGGTAGATGTTCTACCTAAGAGAGCCATTGGAGGATGAGAGATGATTTCTGTAAAATGCTCATGGAATGGTCTCAGCACCATGCACAACAGAGGGTGGGGTGTCTCCTGGCACCTCCAACCCACACAAAAGTTTACCTGTCTGGGGTTCCTTGGGGGTGTGTGATTTCTTTCCCACTCCACACTTGGAGCTTCAGGGGCTTCTCCTCCTGCCATCTGACTTCTCGGATTTGGCTCCTGGACAGCAGAGAGTTGTTCAGCCTCAGGGAAGTTTTGTAGGGGTTGTGGCTGGCAAGCTTGCAGCAGAAGAGCTGTTGGTAAGCCATGCGGAAGTCTCTGTTGAAGGCAGCGTACAGGATAGGGTTCAGGGCTGAATTGGCATAGCCTAACCACAGAACAATGCCTTCAACCACCTCGTTGATGGCATCATCCCCTCTCAGCCCACGATAAACAAACGTCGTGAAGTAGGGAAACCAGCAGATAATGAACGCTCCCATGACCGCAGCCAGCGTCACAGTAGCTTTGTGCTCTCTGATGGTGGCTGCCTTCCAGGAGCCGATGTGATTGATCCTTTTGGCCTGCTCCCTGGCAATCTTAAAGATTCTGTAGTAGGTGACACACATGATGAGAAGAGGCAGGTAGAAGGTGACCAGCCCGTCCACCAGCCCGTACACCTCGTTGACCTGCACTTTGCACTTGGAGGTATCATTGTCTCCCCTGGTCTCATTTCTGCTGTTCCACCCCAGGTGAATAGACAGGAAGGATAGGGTGATGGAAATGACCCAAATGAAGACCAAAGAAATGGCAACACGAACTGGGGTGACCAGCACAGGGTACCTCAGTGGGTCCGTGACAGCACAGTAGCGGTCCAAGCTGATCATGAAGAGGTTGAGGATGGAGGCTGTGCAGAGCATCACATCCAGGCTGGTGTAGATGCTGCAGAAGACCCGGCCAAAGCTCCACTTGAAAGAGAGCTGGTAAATGGCAGAGAACGGCAGCACCAGGAGGCCAAGAAGCAGGTCAGTAGCCGCCAAGGACACAATGAAGCAATTGGTCAGACTGCGGAGCCGACGGTTCAAGCTGACAGCCAGGCAGACGACCACATTGCCAGCAATGGTGATGAGGATGAGGGTGGTGAGGATCAAACTGATGGTGACTTTCCATACAGTAGAATCCAAGCAACAGGAATGGATAGTGCCATTGGGCTCCATTCTGGGGCCCTGTAGCTTCTACACTCACCCTGGGCCTTGGCTACTTCTCTTCCAGCTCCAACCACTGGGCTTCAGGTTCCTGGCCAAGCCAGAGGAAGGTTGGGGGGGGTCTAGTCTAGTGACTAGCCTAATGTTGTTGTGGGACTAGATCAAACTGTTCCTTGTGAAGGACAGGGCATAAGTAAGAATTAAGTAAGACAGGGTCTTCAAGGCTCAAAGCCCAGTCCCCAGCTGCTCTTCCAAGTCACCTTCCTTCCAGGTCTGTAGTATGTGTCTACCTTCTAGGTTCCTCATGGAGACCGAGGTGCTGATGGCTGTGTCTTGAGGTGGCTTTTGCTTTATGCGCAAGGGCTCATACACATAGGCTGTCCTGCCCTTCTGCATGACTGGGGCCCGCTTCCATCCATGGCCTAAGGTTGCGGACTATCAGCTGCCCGCTCTGGGGTCACAGGAGCTGAAAATGCAAAGATGGAGTGTTTAGCCCTTCATAATTAGACCAGCAGCATGGCTGGTTCCAAGGTCTTTCCAGACCTCATCACCTGGTGAGAAACTAGGAGGTATGGGGACTCTTCCAGGTACCTTTCCTTAGGAAGGACCGAGCTGGTCAGGGCATGTGATGAGATGGTGAAGGGTACTGGGATGTAAGGGCTAGACTATCCTGGGGAGAAATTAAATGAAAGGGGGGTTCTAGGATGGGACTGCTTTCATTTGCTCCCAGCTGGTTGCTGGTGCTTGGCCCCACCAGCATTTGTTATCTGTCGATGAAATGATACATTGAGTGGATAAAGTAATGCCTTAAACTTATTAAGTGTGGGAAGCACTCTAAAACTGGGGACCAATCAGCAACTTTTTCGGGGAAAGAACCAGGCAGCTTGTATTCTTTTCTTTCCCCAGCCTGCAGGATGGCTGCTGAGCTGACGCCTCTGCCACTGTAGCATGAAAGCAGCCACAGAGGACCATGTGCCAAAGAAGGCGTAGACTGTGCTCCAGTCAAGTGATGGACAAGGAACTGTGAATTTCATGCCTCTTTCATCTGCAACAATGCCTTCTTGATTTCCCCACCCCAAGTGATTTCAAAGCATCCTTGTCTCCTGTGCAAAAGTGGGCAGTGGGCTAAACTTAGCGTCGTCTGCTGTCTCCATGATCTGTCCACTCCATCCTTGCTCAGTGTTCAACACTCATGGCCAAGTCTGACTGGTTTGTATTTAGCAGCGTACACTCTTCCACTTCCAGGTCAGCCAGCACACAGATCACTCAACCCTAAAGGCTTTATAACAGTTCACAGTGTGGCTGGAAGTGGTTTTCCTACCACTCTATCCCCTTATCAGGCACTTCAGTGCTTTCCTTTCCCTCCTTCCCTCCATTTCACTCTCCTCTCTTCTCCCCTCCTTCCATCAGTCCCTCCCCCCCCCAACAAAGACTACTCAGTCAATAGCTGTACGCACGGCACCCAGATACCAGGTCACCTCCACACGTCCCTTCCAGTGGTGACAGCCTATGTTTTCAGTTGATGAGAAACAAGGTCAGTTCTTGTTTCATGGCTGGCCCCTTTTACACAAGCCCCTCTTTTTTTTTTTTGAGAGCAGCCAGCTGGCTCTCCTAAGGATTGAGACTGTGGAAATCTAAATGACAGCCAGCGGAACCCTCTTGGAAGCAAGCAGATCACCAAGGGACATAATAAATCCTGCCTCTCCTCTCCAGCTCTTGCCTGGAGCTGCTCTGCAGTCGGAATACAAATGGCCCCTCTGGTTGGAGTGGCTGCGCTGGAACAGGGTTCCCGACACCCTCTGCTGCTCCAGCTGCCTCAACCTCTCAGCCCTGTGAGCTGAGCCTCTGGCTATTATTTCTGGAGGAGCCCTTCATTACATGAAGAGACCAAACAGCGCAGGTCTTACCACCACACTTAATTAACTTTGGAGGGGAAGCAAAAAGGATAGACATTTTTTTTTGAGACTCCCTATTTCTGATAATAATTTTCTCTTCAATTCCTTGACAGTTGGCTGTAGGCATTTTGGCATTGGGCTGATATTCAAGTTAATGTTTGGGAGAATCTTCAAAGCTGAGTGAAACAGCTCTCAATATAATTAGAAATCCCATCTCTCCCTTCCTCCCTCTTTCTTTTCCTCCCTCCCTCCCTTCCTCCCTCCCTCCCTCCCTCCTTCCCTCCTTCCCTCTGGTTTTCTTCAACAATCTCTTCTCTGGGGACTTTGCGCACACTGGAGTGTTCCAGGTGCCAGGGAAGGACGGGTGACCCTTTGTGATTCTTTGTTAGTCTTCCCAGGATCCACTTCACTGTCTTCCTGTTCAGTGTGAGGCTTCCAAGAGTTTTCAGTGTGCATTCTAAAGGCGGGGGGGGGAGGGGAGGGAGTTTGTGTGGAGTGAATTCCATCCAACCCCATGCCCTGTGAGTAGAATGATCCACCCTAAAGAACTGTAGCATCTACTTGTGGGCCAACATCCAGTGGGTCCTTTGTCCATAGACTCCTCATGGCCACCCCAGCTGCTGATGGAAATGACACTCTCCTAAACCTTCAAACCATGCAAGGGCTCATCTGCTCATTGCAGTAAGCCAGCATCCCAGAGGCATCAAAGAGGTGTCAACTCTCTGAGCTGCCATGCAGTCTAGCCTGCACACCCAGGAGATAATTGCTGTGACATTTGGTTTGAGGGGGCCTTCCACAATTCCCCTGTCCCTCTGTGTATATATAGGCAGGGCACAGTTCCACAAAGACACACACATCAATATATAACCTCCTTTCTTTAATTTCTTTTATAATTTCCAATTTATAACAAGTGTCTCTTCAGGGCACTTCAGATTTAACCAATTTTGCTCGTTGCCCAGCCTGAAGCAACGTAACTGCAGACGCATGGAAAATGGTACCTGTGTTGGCAGGGTTGTGAGTGGCACATATATGGGAACATAAGCTTCCACAGGGAAGAGGGTGATAGATCGTACACTGCAGTGACTCTGCACTGTGTACCAGGCCTGGCCTGTGTGATGTTGCTCATAGCAGATAAACATCCTTGAATCCTAACGACAGCCCTCGGAATGAGGGAGATCATTTCCATTCAACTTTGAGGAGTATGTGGACAAAGAATCAAGCGATGTCGTTCCTCTGAGGACTGGCAGAACCTAGACTCAAATTTAGTGCTGCAGTTTGGATTAGTGGCCTCCAAAGGCTTGGCCACCAGCCTGTGGTGCTGCTAGAGGTGGAAGAAGGTTTAGAAGGCAGGGCCTGCAGGGAGGATGCTGGCCATGAGGATAAGCTAACGAAGGACTGAAGGGGTTATTGGGGCCTTGATCCCCTCCTGTCTCTATCTTTGCTTCCTGGCTGCCGTGAGGTGAACAGACTCCTCTGCTGTGCACTTTCTGCCATGATGTGCTTTGTTGCCACAAGCCCAAAGCCATGGGGTCGAGACCATGAACTTAAACCTCTGGAGTTACGAGCTCTAATAACCTTATTTCCTTGTTTACCTCAGGTTTTCGTCACAGTGTGGAAAGCTGATTAATATACATAGTTCAAGTTCCTTTGGTTCACCCTTAGTGCCCATTCTCTGATTAGATTTCAACTGGCCTTGCTGATTAGATCTCATCCATCCATCCATCCATCCACCCACCCACCCAAACATCCACCCATCCATCCACCCACCCACCCAAACACCCACCCACCCACCCAAACATCCACCCATCCACCCACCCATCCATCCACCCACCCATACACTCATCCACCCATCCACATCCTTTCTTATTGCTCATATGAGAAGTGTGTACAGTGTGAAGTATTTATAGGTTGTTTCCCCACCTGAATGCTCATCTTTGGGGCTCATTGGGCCTGGTGACTATGCCTGAATGGACAGGCGAGAATATGTTTGTTTTATATTGAATATTCCAAAGCAGTTGTGTAAAACTGAAAAAAAAATAGTATGCATGATATCTTATCTTTGATACAAATTCAAGCAGTTCGACTCTACCTCTCTGTATGTGTGAGAAAGATGTGTTTGTTATTCACTCAGCCATTTCCTTTGCCATCTCACGGGTTGCCCACAAATATTTCAGCTGTGCATTTATATATCACCTTTCAAAGGTTCCTCATAATTGCTTTAACATATTTGAAAGAGGGGCTCTCTGAATGTACCCATGCAGAGCACATCCCCAGAACACACAGAGGAAAAGCTTCCAATTGTACCTACCTGCGTCCCCCAATCACTGCCACCTGTTAGCAAACTCTGTGTGCCTCTCACCCCAGGTGGCCCCCATAGGCAGCGCTCAGAAGCAGCCCTAGGCTGGGGCCCTGTTACACCCACCCAGCCATGCTGGGCTCTGTGTGAGGAGGTCTGCTCTGGTTGGTTCCCATGACCTGCCTTTGTTGTCTCTTAGTATAGGCTCTCGGCTGGGCATTCAAGACGCTCTATGATCTGGTCCAATCTCCTACCGTCAATGTCAGTTCCTGCCTGCTGAACGCCCGTTGTGCCTCCCAGCGTTCTGAGGAGCACAGCTGTGGCAGGATTCACTTTTTCCTGCTTCTGGAAAGTGCCAGGGCCCCTCTGACCCCGTGCCACTGCAGGTGCTGTTCCTGCTGCCTGGCACACCCTCCAGCCCTTTCTTGTCCTGGATGTTCTTACTCTTCTTCCAAGGCTTGGCCCTCCTGTCACTTCCTGGTCCTTAGAGGTAGTTTCTCCATCCTCCAAATCCCTCACTTTTCTTTTCCTGCCCCTAGCTAATGCTTTTTGTTCAGAGTTCTGAGTTTTCAGGGCCTTGTGAGAATGTTCCTCCTGGGGCAGTCTGGGGTAATTTACTGTACTGTCTCCTCAGGAACTGAATTGGGGTGATGCCTGGAACACCATTTCACTATGTCTGGAAACTAGCGGGGTGGGGGGGTAAGTCTAGGTTGGTCTGATGCCCCAGCTTCTACATCATTGCTACTAATCCAGGAAAAATGACTAGGAAAACAGATGGGCTGGGGGTCAGGCTGGACCAGTCCCACTGGATGAAGCTGGGCTTGGTGCTTTGTCCTCTGTGGTAAGTAGAGTTTTCCCTTCTGTGATACACTTGCTTTCATCACCAGTATGACCTTGTGGGAAGCCAGGCTTGGCTACAGGCAGCCAGAGAGTGGGGGAGGGGGAGTCAGTTAAGGCTCAACGGTGCCTAGCTCCAGCATCAACTTACAGTAGGCAAGGAACATGGTGGTCACTGGTCATCCTTCCTGGAATGTAAGTGAGCTGATTCTCATTCTAGAAAAGCATTCTGGGAAATAGAGGCGTGCCGAAGTCAAGAAGGACTATGACATTGATGGATATAAGTTCTACTTCTGGTCTCTTCAGAGGGACAAAGGTGTCCCAGAACAACTACTTCCTTCTTCAGTTGGTGGGTACCAAAATGATGAGCATAAAGGAACTGACACCCTGAGCACACCCCACACCAAACGGCATTTTCATTAGGGCCCAATAGCATTCATGCGCCATCCATTTCCTGAGAGCCTTCCAGGTGCAGACCCTGTGCTGATCTCTCGGGACAGAGCAACAAGCACAACAGACATGGAGTCCAGGGTGTGGCGTAGGAATGAACCGTGGAAGCCGTGCTAGACTTGCTTATTTAACAGCAATTGTACCAAGTACCCTTCAGGGGAAAGTGGAAAGAGCCATGGAAGACGGAAAGGAGGTGGCAGTGAAAATGGAGAGCAAGCAGATCCCACATGGAGAGCTTGAGGTAGGTGTTCTTTAACCTAGGATGCGTGGGAAGCTTCCAGCAGGGGACAGGGAGAGTGGGTAGAGGATGCGCCAGTTGGGAAGGCAGGAGCAGGACTCCTGGGCCTTGTTTTCCTGCCACCCATCAGAGGTCCCTGATGGGTTTGTACGAGCAGACACTGATGAACGCCCCTAGCCATCACCATAGGTGATCAGATGCTGATGTCACTGGGTCTCCAGAGGGCAGCCCATTTACTTCAGTGTCCCATGTACCTGGGGCAGAGAGGGTTAGAAGCGCCCAGAACCAACTCCTAAGAAGCAGCTCTAAATGGATGCAGCAAGCAGGTAGCTACTGAAGCACCATGGCTTTCATTCTTTGTGGAAGAACAGAGTCACCTAGGCCTCAGAGCAGCCACCTCATATGGTGACTGGCAAGGGGACTTGGGGCTTTGAGGGTTGTGGCTGAAATGTCAGGCCTTCTCAGGAATGCTCTCTGCCTTCTTGGGGCTGTCAGGAAATGAGGACATGGAGGTCTGTCTTGAGCTGAGACTTGGGACTTAGCAAGGGGCAGGAACAGAAATGGAAATGATATGGCAGGTCCCAACTCTCCAGGAACTCAGCACAGCAAGGGATGGACAGTAAAGGCTGAGAGAGGCAAGGGGACTCAGAGGAACCAGCCCTGGGGTGGGGGCAGCTCTGAGTGTGTATGTGCGAGTGTGTGTATCAGAGTAAGTGAATGTATGAGGGGGTGTGTGTCAGCACGAGAGGGGTGGAGGCAGAGTTGTTAAGGGCTCTAGGTTAGGGAGAGAGCTGCCTTGTAAGAAGTTCGCTGCCTCCAGGCTCCTAAGCCCCAGGGCCATTCTCCTCCCCTCCGTGAGGTTCACAGCCGGATGGTCATGTGTGTGATTGTGCCGTGCCTCCCAGAGGTTCCTCTTAGAGTAGAGATGGCAGTGTCTGCCTTGCTTGTGAGGTCTGGAGGCTGCCTGTCTTCCCAGCTGGTCTTTGGGAGGAAAATGCAGCTGAGGACGGAGCGTTCAGCTGTTTAAACTTCTGACAGCCACCGGGTGCCAGTGATGGTTCACGGAACAAGTTCAAGATCATCCGGGAATTGGATGACACACAGAATGCCAGGTCTCCCTGAGCAGTCAGTGAGGCTGGTCCCCTTGGGAACTAGCTTAGACCACAGGGTTTAGCTCATGGCTGGCCTGGGGCTGCGCGCTGCTCTATTTAATCTTTGCCCAGTTTTGTCAGGTGAGGGGTTTTTATTCTCCCCACTTGACAAAGGCATAAAGCAAAGTTTAGGAGTTGTGGCACTTGCCCAGAGTCTCAAAATCGGGAAGAAGGAAAGTCAGGATTTGAGCCCAGATCCGCCTGCCTCCACAGGCCCTATTTTTAGCCACTCTGCATTTAGCTTTTCAACAGACAAAGGACGCTTGGCCTGACTGCCTGCGTTTGCAGCTCAGGCTTCTTCCTTCCTGAAAAGCATGGCCACAGGAGCCTTTCAATTTTTTTGGATAGTGAGATCGGCAGCTGCTTCCTCATCCACAGTGGATGGGACATTTGGTCATAACCGTCACTGAAGGAAGACATGTGCTGGGGCTGTTGCTTGGTGGGAAGCCCTAGCCGTACAGGGGCTTTCGTTCTACACTTTGTGTCGTCTGGCCACATGACCCTAAAACGAGAGCCGGCTTTTGCTTCTCCTCTTGTCACCTTGTTCCAAACATCACGCCCTCCACCTCCCTGCACACACAGGCTGAAAGGTGAGCATATCTGAACGTCATCTGGAATTTGGGGCAAAGGTCTGTAGCTGCTGCTCTTGGCCCAGGTTGGTAAGAGCCTTGCTGCTTCCCAGCCAGGTTCCCATCAGCTAAGAGCAGGGTGTTGAGGGCACAGAGGCCTCTCTAGTATGATGGATGGATCACAGAGAAGGTGACTTGGATTTGAAGCCTAGACCGTGACCATCCCCATGTGCCAGTCACCCTCCACAGACCAGGCACATACAGGTGATAACACGTCGACAGCAGGGGTCATTATTGCCACCTGATGAGTAGCAAAGCTGAGGCTCAGAGAGAGCAAGTCACTCGTCTAAAAACGCACAGCTGGTGAGGCGAAGGGCAGAACTTTGAACAAGGTTCAGGCCAGAGTCTGGGAGCATTCACGGCCTTCCCCTATGCATCTAGAATCTGGGCAGCTTGGTGGCTGTCACATCTCCCCTTTCAGGGAGATGCAGATGCTCAGCGTCTGACAGCAGTGCATGGAGGTGGCCAAGCCCCTCCTGGGGCCATGGTCCCTTAGCTTTGTGTTTGTCTGAGAAAGCCATTGTTCCTGCTTCGCCTTTTTTTCCCTATCTGAGCTGGAATTTGCATAGGTCACTGTTTCGGCACAGAGTCCGGCAGCTTTCAGTATATTGGTCACACTGTACAACTATCCCCTCAGCTGGCTTCTAAAACACAGCAGCCCATAAGCAGACCCTCTCCTTGTTGGTCCCCTCCTCCGACCCCTGGTGACCACTGGCTTAGTTTCTGTCTGTAGACTTGTCTGCTCTGTGTATCGCCACTCAGAAACCAGGAAGTGGGTCCCTGTGGATTCATTCTGCATTAAGAAAAATCAAGTTTTGACCAAGGAAGACCTCCTGAGAAATTTCCAATAGGAGGAATGGCTCAGATGTCTGAGTTCTACATCAAGAACAGTTCAAAGACTGCTGCCTGAAATGATCAAGCCTCACAGGATACTCCAGTCAGGACTTGATCATTATTCTAAATTTTCTTCAGGTCCCCATAAGATTATCAGCACCCCCAATCAGCAGGAAATATCCTGGAAAACTATGCCCGCATTCCCAAAAATGGATTATGGATGTTTGTCTTTGTTTAGAATGTTGGTTACAAGTTTTATGGATAATGGTCAATAGAAAAGCTAAACAAAGGAGATTCAATTCAGAGTTCTTGTTTAAAAAAAGGGGGGGAGTCTTGTGGGACAATAGTCTGTACCCTGTCACTTGTATTTTAAATAAATGCTGATTGGCCAGTAGCCAGGCAGGAAGTAGAGGCGGGGCAATGCGAATTCTGGGAAGAGGGAAGTTTCAGTCTGTAGTCATCACCCAACTACAGAGGAAGTCAGACACAGAGCAAGCAAGATGCGACTGCCTCACTGATAAAGGTACCAAGCCACATGGCTAACACAGACAAGAATTATGGGCTAATGTAAGTTATAAGAATTAGTTAAGAAGCCTGAGCTAATGGGCCAATCAGTTTATAATTAATGTAGACCTCTGTGTGATTCTTTGGGATTTAGCGGCTGCAGGACTAGGCAGGACAGAAACTTCAGACAACAGGTCCCTGAGTCTTTTTTCTATTCTGCTCTTGCCCGGCCTTCAACCACTTCATTGTTCAGAGATGAACATTGCTCAGTGAAATGCTTTGGTGTTACCCTTCCTTCATCACAAACACCCAACCACCGGCCAGCCCCATGTGTCCTGCCTCCAAAATCCATATCCGTCTTTTCTCCTCTCACTGCCACCGTCTTTACTGGTGCCACCAACTCTGTGATACTCTGGCTGCACAGATTCAGTAGCTCAGCATGGGTATCAGTTCTGAAGGGGGACCCACCCGACCACCCACCACTGTCACGACCACCCCACCCGGCCTTTTGCACAGCACATTTTGCATTACTTAATTCTTTTGAGACAGAATCTCATGGCCAAGCTGACTTTTCACTATGTACGGGAGAGTGACCGTAAATTCTTGATTCTCCTGCCTCAGCGTCTTGCCTACACCCACCTGGCTTATTCCCCTACCTGTTGCCACTCCCTGCGGGAGTGTGAGCTCTGGTTAGTGTGAGATCTAAGAGCCCCTTTATCTTGATCTCTGACAGGCAATAGGAGATCAACGGGTTGTTAGCTGGAGAGTGGCCAAATATGATTTGAATGACCATCACATAGTAATGCCCCATTTATCAGGCACTTTGAAGTGCCCGGGAACATTCTAGCTCCTTTTACACATGAGATCTCATTTAATCTCCACTGCGGCTCTGTAGCTACTGCTCATACCTGTTTTATAGATTAGGAATTGGTGTATCTTGGTCAAAGTGTACCCTGGGCAAGGGTTGGTATGCAGGTGTGGGGAATGCCTGATGAAGGAGTGTATCGACAGGGGCTAGACTGAGCCAAGGCAGACTTCTGCCTTGGTTCTCAAGAAAGCAAAGCAGAGGACTCCCTGCTTTGGCAGAGAAGCCCGAATCCCCACCACCTTGGGGTCAAAAGCTGCAGGGCAGGAACTGGGGTGAGGAGGGTAGCCTAGTGAAAATTTGGATTCCCAGGCTAAGTCCTGGTGTGACTCTGATTTTCTGAGTTATATCTAACAAGTTTCATACCCTCAGTTTCTTCGGTAGAAAAATAAGTAGGCAGGCTTAGAATGACTTGAGTTTCTCCCTACTCTATATGCATGAAGAGAAGGAAGGGAGGGAAGGAGGAAGGAATTATGTGTCTACCAGATAACAGAGATGTGGGTAGAATCCAAACACAGCCACCCCCTAATATCCACAAAGGCTCTTTTACCCCCAAGAGACAGCCACCTTGGTCTCCTTACATACTTTTACTGACAGAGAACTTTCTTACAAGACTTTTTCCAATAAGTCATTTAGAGATCTGTCAAGGGCCTCGCACACTTTCTGTTGAAAACGATATTCCCCGGGGGGCGGGGCTGGAAAGCGTTGAAGTTTATGCACATTCCACAGAAAGGACATCGTGATTGTGACCAGATGGCCAACACTATGTGGCTGTGTGATTATAAGGTGCCACTGGCAGTTTGTGTTTTTCTCTCCTATACTTTTGATCTGTAACTTTGTGTGCAGGGATGTGAATTTGCAAATGTTTTTTGTAGGTCCATGAGAGGCTCAGGTCCTTCCTTACAGGCAGAGCTACAGAGCCCTGTGTCTTTCAGGTCCTTGCATCTGTTCTGCACAGTCTTCAAGTCCGCCAAATGGATACGCCACTCTCACCCCACCATCACCGTCATCATCTCAGCCATCACCACGGACATTGCTACCATCACCTCTGTCACCATCTCCCCAGGGACTGGGTCTTTCCTTCTCTGTTCTCTCCCCCAAGCTCATTCTTTGAAGGTTTTGCCCTTATGTCAGGGTACAGATTTAGTTGTATAAGAAAAAGCCTTGTAGTCGGCTGGGTCATTTTAGAGGTATCAGAAGCAAACAGCTAACCCTTGCCAAGAACATCCACCCTGTTGGTTATCTTAGTTCATCCTTTCCCCCCCCCCCCGGTCTCTCCACACCCATTACCTCAAATGCGAGGCCTGTAGGAGAACTGAATAGGAATACCACTGTCACCCCATTTTGCAAAATGACACAGAGAAACCAGGTACCTTGATGGAGGTCACACAGCTGGTTATTGCTACGCACAATGCCTGTCTGTGCTCTATGTGCTACCATACAGTTTGCGAGCTTTGGGCAAGGGGCTGGAGGTTGAAACACACAAAGACACACAGACAGACAGAGACAGGGACTTCCAGTCACTGGTAAGAAGCCCTTTATTCAATAGCACCATGGAGGTTTATATACCCAACAGTCAGGTGGGCCAACAGGTGAAAACCTTATCCTCTGATCCTAAAGGTAACCCGTGCTCGTGAAGCAGAGCTGGTAAACAACTTTGACACAGCTTTCAGTAACTCAAATCACAAGGAAAGTAAAGATCTCTAGCAGGGAAGAGCAGCTGGAGGCCAGGGCTCTAAATGATCCCAACAGGTTATGTCTGTCAAGAGTCAACCTTGGAATTCACCTTCTTGTATTCATCTTGTCTCCCTCTCCCTGTTTCTCAAGCCCCCTCCACTCCTCTGCTCCATCACAACCTTAGCCAAATTTACAAAATATCACATTTAGTTTTTTAATCTGACATTTCCCCCTTAAATTGGTTGAATATTTTTGCAAAAGGAATTATTTGCTCATCATCTACATGGATAGAATCACTCTCCCACACATAGGTCACCCTAACAATAAATGCACAGCCAATGTTGTTGATGCACCAGAGGACAGTCCAGAGGGTGACTGGTATGCTTTTGAAAGGCGGTGGATAGTGGGGATGGTAGCATGTGACAGGTGTTTTCTCCATGGTCAAAGGCAAGTTTACGTGACATCTGGGCATTAGTTACATGTATGTCACTGATGACCCAAATCTATCTTGGGTGGCTCCCAGGGCTGCCTGCTCTGCACCAGGGGAATTATCTCACCCTCCCCAGGCAACCAATACCATGTAGTGGGAAGGCAGCTGCCTGACGTGTGTCAGATATTGGCTTAGCACTGCCGCCATTGTGCTGCTGGGAAAGTCGATGACCTCTCTGAGGCTGTGCTTCCGTCTCTAAGAAGTATATCACAACACACGGCTGAGAGGACGAAAGTGGAAGTCGGGGCTGTGTAAGGAACACGGAGGCTCCCCCACAGATGGCATGCCTCATGGCGACTGTCTGCTTCTCTGTCACAGAAGCTTATTTGAAGTCCCACCTTGTCTGGAAGTGAAGGCAGCCAAGGTCACCAGATGGAGAGAAGCAGCAAGCGACTAAAACAAATCTATCTAAAGCAGCCTGTGGACTGGGAATGGGGCCAGGGCAGGCTGGATGGGCCTGTGTTTGGGTTGGAAGGTAGAGAATGAAGGGGAGAGAGCATAGAGGAAGGGGAGCCCATGCTGAAAGGGGTCACTTTGGTGACAGCCCCCTAACAGTGGCAATAATAGTGTGAGAGAGGGGTGAGGCCAAGTGGGAGGGGGTGGATCATTGTGGAGCTAGGAGTCTATCCTGGGGGCAAGGCATAGTCAGATTCCAAATACATAATACATGGAGAGGAGTTTCCTGAGACATTGGGCCGAGGGAGATTTGCAAGATTCCTCTCTGCTGAGGAGACCAAACCCACACAGGGCTCATAAACCTAATAAGCCCTTGGTGGCTCTTCTGATAATGATCCTCAGAGGCTTCTGGTCAAACCACCTTTCAGTCACGGATGAAATGAAATCAGTGACACACCTGTGTCCAGACAGGGTTTGGCAAAGCTATCCAGGATGAGATTTTTGTAGTTCTCTTGTGGCAGGTCTTTGGCCAGTGGCACACTGGGGACTGACCTCCATTGTGAACAGTCAAAGGGTCCTTATGGTCTCAGGGAGGTCATGGGGTGAGGGAGAAGAAGGGAAGCCAGCGGTAAGGGCAAGGCTCATAGGACTTGTGCATCATCTATTCCTAGAAGGGGACAGGAAACAGCCCAGTGATCATTGAGTGTGCAGGAATCTCTGTCCAGCATTCCACATGGATGGATGGGCTAGCTTTCCTTGATTGACCCCAGCCCCTTCAGTGACATGCATTTCCCTCAGTTTGCTAATGTTTGTGTAAAGAAGTAAGCCAGTGCTTACACACATTTCAGTCTGCAGAAGAGTGTTATTGGGCATAAACAATCTTATAATTTTTTAAATGCCCATTTTTATAATCGGGAGATATAATGGAAAAGTCTAGATTTCTAGTTAGGGTCAGTTTCTGACTGTCATGGCTTGGCTTCATAATATTTTTAGTTTACAAGGAGCAAAACCACACACTTCTAGAACAGGCCTCAAGAAATCTCATGAGGTGGGCCTCACTTGTTAAGACAGGCTTTGGGCTGGAAGCTGTCTGCCCAGCTGAAAGATGAGGGAAGTGTCCTGAGCATGCCCACGGGAGGCTGGGCTCTTCTGTGGCATTCCCTAGGTCGGAAGTGCTAACTGCACTTGGCTGGTGCCTTTGGAAGACATTACAGGGCCACATCCCCAGTTGTCAGCTTTGGGTCTGTCCTCACGCTGGGGGTCACTTGGAGCAGATTTACCAGGCAGGGATGCCAGCTTCCTGGTCTCTGAGAGGCTGGAGCTTGCTGTTTTGAGGTAGCAATTCCCTTAGTTTGTTAAAATGAGGCTGCTTAGAAAGTCTCTACCCAATTAGATGATCATGACATCTTTGAGGTTCTGTGGCTCAGGCCAAGAGCAGAAGAGGCCAATTCCCCTGGGGGAGTGCTGAGGCTTCTTGAGACTATTAAGAGGGTCCAGTTAGGGATGCATAGGTTTGAACACAGTCGTGGCCCTGAAGCAGGGGAGTCGATCAGGAAAACTTGGAGGTAGGTTGGTCATTATAACAAGGAACTAAGTTCCTTCTGTAATTCTATTGACTGTAGCAATGGAAAGGTAACATGTGCTCGTAGAATAGAAACGAAGCCTGAATTCACTAGTAGGAAATTGTTCTGCTAACAACGGTGCCAGGATGGAACCTAAGCCCTCAGGAATCCTTGACAAGAGCTCTTCCTTTGAGCATCTCCACGCTGGCCCCTGATTTGTTCTATTTTAAAATACTCAAATTTAAAATAAATACAAGTTTATTTTAAAATGCTCAAGGGAACAAACATGACCTGGATGTCACGGGGATGACAGACATTGATGACACAAACACTGCAGCATCTGGGGGGGGGAATGACAGGGCTCTCTATGTCTTGTGCCACAGTGTGTCTCTCGAGTATGTGTAATAAGAATGCAGACGTGGCGCAGCCTCCCTGAAGATGTCTACACAGACAGCCCAGTGGAGAATCCAGCCTCTGTTTCCCTCACTGGAGAAGTCTCATCTCCTCTCCTTCCCCATTCCCTCTCTGATACAGACAGTTCTGCCCATGGCCTTGTAGCCTCCTTCCTAACCCACCCCGGATGCATTGCATGTGGACTCTGCTTCAGCAGCCTCATGGCTTTAACTGACTGGGCCACAGCCTTCTTCCCACTCCATCTCATTCTCAGTGAGCCTCAGACCCCAGATGCAGAAAGTATCTTTGTTTGGCAGTTGCTGGGGGCTCCCATCACAGAGCTTGGGGAGTTGTGAGTGCCCACAAAGTCAGGTGTCCAGGCCAGAAGCATGGCCTTTGGGCCTCTTAGGCAGGATCTGAGTAGACCAGGGATGGGCAACTTGGGGGCAGTGGCTTTGTTTCCTGCTTCCATTTACCCTCCTGAAAAGGGGTGAAATAATCCCGACCTCAGAGGATGTTAGAAGGCTTTTTGGTTTAGGGTCAAGAGCAAGGCTCCCCTAGACCTGCACCTTCTCTCTGGCTGCAGCAGCTCAGGTCTCCCTGTCACCTCTCACCTGTCACCTAGAAGAACAGAAGCTGTCCCTGTACAACATCATCTGTCCTAGTCAGTGTGCTATTGCTGTGAAGAGATATTATAACCAAGGCAACTCTTCAAGAGGAAGCATTTAACTAGGGCTGGCTTACAGCTTCAGAGGTTTAGTTCATTATCATCATGATGGGGAGCTTGGTGGGGAGCACGGCACAGACCATGGCAGTATGGAGGCAGACATGATGCTGGAGAAGTAGCTGAGTGGTTCACATTTGGTTCTGCAGGCAGCAGGAAGAGAGAGCCACTGGGCCTGGCTTGGACTTTTGAAACCTCAAAACCTACCTCTAGTGACACACTTCCTCTAACAAGGCCATACCTACTCTAGCAAAACCATACCTCCTAATCCTTATCAAATAGTACCATTCCCTGATGACTAAGCTTTGAAATATATAAGCCTATGGGGTCCATTCCTATTCAGACCACCACATCATCTGACTTGTAAGGGATCAGGGGGCAACTGCATCTCAAGCCCCAGTATCTCCGAGCTCACACCAGAGCATCAATGCTGTTGGTGTTGACAGACAGGCAGTCCCTAGCCCACATGAGTGCCTGCCTTTCTCTAGCTTCTCGCCTGCATTTGCCCTGTTCTGTTGCTCCTCCTCTGGAACCTCGTCCTGCCCTCTCACTTAGCAGCTCTCTTATCCCTCCCATTCCTGGTCTACCAACCCCGAGGGCCAGAAAGCATGCTTCTGGCCTAGACACCTGACTTTCTGGAGATGCCCACTTAGCCACAGAAGGGTCTGTGCTCTTGACAATGGCTTGAATGGTGAAAGCGATTTTTGATGCTCAGAACTTAAGAGTAGTTGAGTCAAGCATCAGAGATGCTATACTTACTACTGCCACATACTAGAAACTACAAATAATAAGGGGGAAATACTTGTAATTAGATTTTAAAAACTCATCAGGATTCAAATAATATATAATGATTCTATGAACTTCTATCCTATCCACGTGAAGCAGGGGAGAATACTGCAAAATACTAATGCCTAGAAAGATTTGATTGTAATAACTGTTTTTTGGGGTGTGTGTTATTGATACCAATTATTACAGTCTTTCTTCACTGAGAGTTAATGCTAGCAAATAAAAACCAATGCATGCAATATAGGATAGCATATACATGTTCCCCTTTGGGGTAAAAATATGAATACATATATAATATGAATATAATGAAAATTTAAATAAAATGCAGTGAACCCTTTTATCTGTTGTATTTTCTTCTCTGCGAACATCCACAGCCTGAAGATACTAATGGAAAATTCAAGACGTAAACAAGTCTTATGCTTTTAGTTGCCTGTCAATTCAGGGATGGTGGTGTACACCTATAATTCCCATATTTGGAGGCCTTGGACAGGAGAATTACAAATTTGAGGCCGCACTGGATTAGATAGTCTGTCTCAAAAACAAACAATGGAAAAGTGACATGATGTTCTGTGTTGCATGATGAAATCTCATCAGCCCTGCCCAGAATCGATTAAATCCTTATGTCCATGGGGTCCACATAGGCTGTGCGTGGGCTGTGTAACTTAACATCCACTGTGTGTGTTGGGGACGGGTAGAGCCATGTCCAGAGGAGTGGCCACTGAACAGCTATGGGCCCAGAGCCACCTTGTTACATTTTTCAAAAGAAGCTAGAATGCTGGATGTGAATTCAAACCTTTTGGCTCTAAAACAAGATGCCTTCATTTCCAGTGAACTCTCCTTTAAAAACGGTGACTCACATATGCCTCAGTTGCAGGACACAGAGAAACCGACCTAGAATTAGTCTGGAAGCTTCCTCCCCTCTGTGTTAGCCCTCAGTGTTGGAAGGAGCTGTGTAGGCCTCAGGGGTAGAGCTGTCATCAGCTGCCTTTCAACTGCGTACCCTGCATCTAACAATATAACCAGCCAGGCAAGAGGAGTCCCCTGCGCAACAGAGGCAAGACAGCTATGAGGGGAACTAGCAGACTTTTGATTGGATTAGATGCCTACTCTACAGGAGGCAATTCACTTCTATTACTATAAACCCACCAAAAGCCTGTGGCTGGGGAAGGCGCAGGCCCCAGCGAAGAAGCAATTGCTTTATCTTGCTGAATGGACATGATGTGCCCATCCAAATGCCTCTGCATAGCTGCGTTCATGTCCGTTTACGAGTGCTGCTGTCAGCTTTGGTCAGAGAGGTTTCTTTTTGCGGCCGCTAACCATGACTGCAGAGACTCATAACATCAAAATGCTGATAAATAACTGCTGATAAATAAACAACTGATAAATATCCAACCACAAAGGAGACGTTTACAGCACCCCAACGTTCAGGGCACATCTTGGAAGAAAGGGCAGAAAGAATGCAAGAGCCTAAGGAAGGGGGTGGGAAGCGTGGGGGAAGTGTGGAGCACTGAGCCAGACATGATGTGGCCACTGCCCTCTTGAACTCACAGCCAATGTACTTATGGATGCAGGACTGAGCCTGAGAGTTGATCAAGGGCCTAAAGGCTCCACACACAGAACTTACACACAGTGAAGGTAGAAGGGAAAAGTTTCTTCATTGGTATAGCCACTGGCAAGCTCCCCACATAAACAAACCTTTGCCCATGCTCCTCTAAACAATTCCAATGAAAATCACTGAGACACACGTGTGCACGTGCACACGCATGAGTGTACACGCGTCTGCACACACACACACACACAAACACGCTGTGACAGCAGAAGAAAGCCTGTTTGGAAAGAGCAAGGGGATTAGTGAGAGTGGGAAGGGACCAGAGAGAGGGTAATGGGTGTGTAGCTATAACCGAGATACAGCATGTGCATGCATGGAAAAGTTCTAACAAAACCCATTGCTGTGCATAATTAATATCTGCTGGGAAAACATGAAACATTTGGCTCATTCAAACAAACAAACATCTTGTGGATTCTGTGGAAGTCCCCTGGACATGTGGTCACTGCATGTCCTCCTGTGTCCTGCAGAGTCTGGAAGGCTCCCTGTCTTACACCTCCCTTTTCTAAACGCCTTTTCGGAGGTCATTACTGCTTGAGAGTTTCGCTTCCTATCGGGAGCAGATTTACTGGCAGTAGTTTGGGGAGGACTAACATCCTCCTCTGCTAGAGTAGCAAGATAGCATATGCTCCACTCTGGGCGTGGGAACTGGGGTGAGAGATGCCCGACTCTAACCGTAGGCTTTCTTATGAGTAATGAGTATTTTTGCTTCTGGAAATAACCCATAGTAGTCTTGCAGCTGGGCCTCCTGCTCTTGGCTGTGATGAGGCCTCATTCGTCCGTCCATCCGTCTGTCTGTCTGCCCATCCGTGTGTCCCCCCCCCTCCGCCCACCTTCCCAGCACACTGTCTGTTCTTCAGGTTCCCACAAGGCTTCATTCATCTTTTGTTCTCTGTTTCTTTGCCACTCAGATGCCTGGGTCTGAACTACCCTGTCTGGGTTCCCTCATCCTCCATCTCCAGACATGGGGAACTCTGGGTTCAGATGCCACCTCCCATCAGTCTGGGCCTCCTTCATGGCAGCCGAGACCCCAGGAGCCTGGCCCATTCCCGCTGCTGTTTCTCTCCACTTGCATCCCTCCCTTCCCTTTCCCTCATATCCGCCATGGTGATTTGACCTCCCATTCCTTCTGAATCCATCCCCTTCTCTGGCTGTAAATGTCGAGGGCCAGGGCATCCTCAGTGGGTTCCAGGTCTGCACCCTTCTCTAGCCCACCTTCCTCTATGCTTCCTGAAGGAATAACAAGCCTGATCCCTGGAAGCCTAGACTTCCACGTGGCTCCCACAGCGTCCTGTGGACTTCTGTACGACCCCTTGCCACCCCACCCCCTGTGGCCATCAAATGAAGGCTAGCTGTTCTAACTGCCCTAAGAACACCCGGAAGCGCTGCAGCCCCATGCCTCTGGACCATCTCTGTCTCTACCTGGAAGACCCAGCCACTCCATGCACTCCCATCACCTCCAGGGCAGCTTTGGAAATCTTTGGAGGTGACTTCCTCTGAAGAGTGAGCGCTTGATTCTCCAAGTGTGGGTGCTGAACATGGTTGAAGGGCTGTGCTCTCCCTTGGCATCCTCAGCACTGTCTTCCCTGCTAAACAGGCATCCTTGGGCAGATGCCACATTCACCCACCTCTGTCTTCTGTGAACTGCTCAGGGTTGGGCACATGGCAGGCTTAGCAAGTGTTTCCTGAATGTCTCAGTGAAAGAATGGATAGCCCTGATGCTCAGAGGTGCTGGTTGGATGTTTGGAGGCCATTCTATCAGGAGTAATTTTAGAGTTGGCAGTGACCATGGTATTCATTTTTTTTCTGGAGCTAGAAGTATTTATGATCACCTCTGCTGTTTTTTGAGTCCAGAAACCAGGCCAAAGTTCCCATATACTCCAGGAGAAAGGTCTCATGAGTCTGGTAGCAATTTGTCATTCTGCTTGCTCTGATCCACGACCAATGTGGTCTAGCCAGCCTTCTTTCCTTGCGGCCAGGCCCACACCCTTCTCACTACACTGTCAAACAAGGGTTGAGTTGGGAAAACCCCTCTGAGATCAGCCAATGATAAGCCCCTGTGGTTTCTTCAGATTGGTCACCCGAGGTCCAGAGAGGAACATCTACTTGCCCGGGATCCCGGAGAGGGAGGAAATGTATAGTCACACCTGAGGCAGTTCATCAAGATTTTATCAGGTCGGAAAGAATGATTAAAGGAAAATTTGAGATGTGCTAGGGAGTTTGGGCTAGCCTGGAGGTGGAGATGCCAGGGAGGGCCTCTGTGGGGCTATGCCTGGGGCAAGATGGGTAGAGGAACATGGACAAGGGGTGACATGGACAGAGGAAACATAACAAGGTTGGAGGAGTGAGCTTGTTTTGAGGCCAGCAGAGAGAGGAGAGACACAGCCAAGGTCACGGGCTGCTGGGCAAACAGACATCTGTGGAGTTTGCAGTGTGGTCTAAGTAAGGAAGTGAGGGTGAGAAGCTTTACCTGAACGTTTGGACAGACCCTGAACAACAGGCACAAGCAGATTTGGGGGACTCCAGTCAATGGGTACATCTGCTCCCACGTACACACCCCACAAAAAGTATGTGTCTTTCCAAAAGGCCTGTACCCAAGTGCTCACAGAAACACCGATCAAAACAGCCCTAGAGTAGAAGCAACCCAACTTTCCATCAGCTGGTAAACAGAAGGTGGCGCCCATGCAGTGGAATATTAGCCAGCTCTAAAAAGGCATGCAAGCATGTATCAACATGCTCCAACAGGGTGGACCATGAAAACAGTTCCCAAGGTGGAAGAAGCCAGTCACAAAGGGTCCCATGTTGTGAGAGTACTTATCCAAGACGTCCAGAACAGGAGGGTCTACAGAGATAGAAAGCAGATGAGCACCTGGGTTGAGGTGGGTGCTGCTGAAGAGTGAAGGGGAGGGGGAATGGCTAAGGTGCACAGGTTTGCTTCAGTGATGGTGAAAGTGCTTTTAAAATTTGGTAACTGTGGACCCACCAATACGAGCAACCTATACGATATGTATGGGTCAGGTTTAGAGTGCTTTCGATAGCCAGCGGCTCTATTAAACCCTTAACTGGTACAGTTTAAATGGGTGGATTTTCTAGTATAAAATTTTATAGTTAAATAAAAGGCCACCCTGGTTTCTGGAGGCATGAAGTGGAGGCATGGGATCCCGGCAGCCAGCAGAGCAGATACTGGATGGGAGTGGCCAGCTCACAAGAACACTTAGTGTCTACCTGCAGACATCTTGGACATGCTGATCCTCGTTTAGGAGGGATCTCTTCCACCCTAGGGTTTGTGAACTCCAACACCATCCACATTTGGGGCAAGGTCATTCTTTGCTGCAGGGCTGGGAGTATACAGCAGTATACAGGGCTGTGGACTGCTCAACAGTGTCCCCTAGTCTCTACAGCTAGATGCCAGAGCATCCCTCCTGACATCATGACATTCAAAACCTTGCAGTTGTCAACAAGGTCCCCTGAAGCAGAGCATCGCTCTTGGCCAAGCACCACCTTCCTTGCTGGTGACTATTGCAGAATCTTTTGAGCATCTCCCCCTGAGGTCTCCAGTTTCCTATGCTCTCCAGTTTTAGGGTACCTGCGAGAGAATTGTCTATATTCTGTCAATCATGATTTAAATAAATGCTGATTGGCCATTAGCCAGGATGTATAGGTGGGTCAACCAGACAGGAAGTAGAGGCGGGGCTATTAGACCAGGAGAATTCTGGGAAGAAGGAAGCCCTCTCGAGACTCCTGCCCAGACCACCAAAGAAGCAGGATGTGACCCGCCCCACTGAGAAAGGTACTGAGCCATGTGGCTAACATAGATAAGAATGATGGGCTATATAAGTTATAAGAGCTAATACAAAGCCTGAGCTAATGGGCCAATCAGTTTATAATTTTCTGGAGACCTCTATATAATTTTCTCTGGGACTAAACGGCCGCGGGAACCGGGCAGGACAGAAACCCCGACAAGCCTGCCCTCATGCTACAGGTACCTGTTTCCACTCTCCCTCTGCATTCCCTATAGAGAAGGTGCCTTGTGTTGGGTCCCTGGACTCCAGCACAGAGCTTATCACTTTGTGGTCACTCGGGAGCCATTTTATAACCTACGTGGGCCAGGGCATCACTTCTCACAGGGCTGTGGGATGGTTACTCACGTGTTGGGGAGCACACAAAGTGTCAGGTGCTGTTGGCATTAGTGATTCTGATTCCTTCTCCGCCTACGACATTGACAGGTTTCCACAAAGGTGTGCCTGTGTCCTTCTACCACTCACGCTAGCTTTGTGCAGGGATTTGTGAGAAAAGACAGGGTAGGTAGGTTCTAGAATCTCTACCTCCAGGAGTCCCTGGGGAGATGTGTACCCATAAGTAGGAAGCACAGAAGAGCCATGAATTCCAGTCTAAGGACTTTGGACCTAGTTTTGAGCAGGGGAGTGAATTCTCAGATCTGTATTATCCAACTCATAATGAGATAAATATGAAAACTGGGAACAGGTGGGGATCAGATATAGGAAACAAAAAGATGGTGACAAACCTAATCGGGCAAACTGTTTCTAAGGACACCTGATCCAGGGGACCTGGAAGCCTCAGAGGCAGGGTATCCATTCACAGAACCACACCGCGAGTGCCTCTTTATTCACCCTCTCCCTTTCTCCCCATGACCACAGCCCTGGAAACCACAGAAGCCTGTATGCTGATGACTGAAGTATGTGCTCCTTGCATAAAATCAGGAAAGCCTGAGGTACAACCCTGTCACCCTGGGCAAACATTGTTAACCGCCTTTTGATTTCCCCTCCTCCCCCCAAGCTTTTGTCACATCTGTATCTGCAATGGGTTAGGCTATTCCTATCCATTCCCAGCTGTTTCCAATAAAGACATGCCAACCCCTCTCGTCAGACATTGAGACACTCTTGAGTTTGGGTGCTTATTTTGAGGATTGATAGAGTCTTTGTCCTCGTCCCAGTCATTTCGTGTGAATGTACTCTTGTCTTAAAACACTTTTGGCAAAGAACATTTTTGGCCTGCCAAGACCCTTACCCCAGTATCAGGGATCTTTTCCCTCCCAGGGATGAGCTAAATCCTTCAGATTGCAGCTTAATCCTGCTTTTACTTCTTTGGGGCGTTGGTGGAGTGGGAGCACAGCTGGGTTTGTTTTCCCCATGGACAGGACAGCTGGGAGGGCCTCCAGATCTTCGGGAGTTAGTGTCTCTAAAAGGAATGTTTGCCAGATTGAATCTGTCACCAGATTTTTGCCTTCTGCCTTGTCCCTCCAATTCTGATGTATCCTTCATTTCATGTGAGTTGGATAATACACATCTGAGTCAATGCAGTTAGTGCAAATTAGCCATTAGTCCAGCACAGAGGGAATGCACCAGCTTCGGAACCCGGGGAACCCATCTAGGCTGAGACTAAAGAGGAGGAGGTTGACCCAGACAGGGTGATACAGCACGGAAAGGAGTCTGGTGCATAGGCGAGTCGGCCTGGCATCAGCTTTCTGTGGGACACTAAGAAGTGACCTTCCTTCCTGACCCTTAGAGGCAATGCTTGGTAAGGGTACCCGACAGTTATCAGCCACCTCCAGTTAGCGTGTAGCTACTCTGCCCACTACACAGGGAACAAGCAGGGAACCATAGCTGATCGGGGTACATGCTGGGTGCTGGGGCCTGAGCTATGCATTTCATGGTCATATTTCATGTTCAGGGCCAGCATAAGACCAGCAGCATCAACCTGCTGTCAGAATGAGTGTCAGGTGGGGAAACCGAGGCTTCCAGGCTCAAGGTCACTGGGTTGCTCCAGAGGCCAAAGCCAGAGTCAAGGCCACTTCCTCTACCAGCCAACAGCTACCAGATGTCCCTGATGGAGGAGTCCCTCCCTCCCAGTCGAGCGCAGGGGTGTCCTCGTTCCCCATTATGGGGCAGCATCTCAGGAGGATGTAGGCAGGGCGACCTGTTCTTGAGAAACTAGAGAGCCTCCTTCCTGTCAGCCCCAGACTCTTCACTGGTGCTCAGTAATCCAAAAGTCTCTCCAAGCTCCCACACATACATCAGGGGAGCAACGTAACTGCCACCGCCCAGACTGAGGGACAAAGCAAGCCTTAAGGTGAAGGTAAACTTTCAAATCCACCCTAGCGGGTAGGGGGCGTCTGAGGCTGCCCCACAATCCCTCGCTTGGCGGGATGGGGTTGCAAACCTAGCTCTTAATCCTCCTTTGTGGTGGATGTGACCCTTGAGGGTTACAGGGAGGAAACCGAGGTAGAGGTGCTAGCTCAAGGTCAGGTGCCTGCTGTTTGCAGCGCAGCCCGAGGTCGAATTGGGCACGGGGTCACAATGCACCCCGAGGATCCTGGAGCAGGCAGCCAAAGCGTCCACGCCACAGCCTGGTCATCGCGTTACCCACCCGCGTTCCCATCCCGAGGAGACGTCTCCCGGGAGGCGGCGGCCACCTTACCTTACCTGGTGCTGCTGCTGTGCGCTGCCAGCACCGGGTCGCTTAGGTCCCGTGCCTGCACTGGCTGGGGCAAGGATGGAGCTGGTGGCGTGCGCCTAACAGCCACTTCCTCGTCCCCGCCCCCAGCTTGCTCCTCCTTATTCTGAAAGCCGCTCCTTCCCTTAGCATTTTTCTCACATATTCATCCCCTTCTCTCCCCTATTTGTCCTCCTCTCTCCCTCCTCCTCCTCTCTCTCCTCCTTCCCTCCCTCTTTTGCTCTCTCTTCCTCCTCCCCCTTCCCTCTCTCTTTCCCTCTCTTTCTCCCCCCTTTCCTTCTCTGGACACTTTCTCCCTTGTCTCTGTTTTTTTCACAGGGTCACTTATCAACACTCCCCCCCCACCCCGCACACACCCAATGTCTTCCTCCTGTCCCCACCCTGGGCAGCTCCCTGGCCTGAGACCCTGCCCACCCGTGTGCGCACTGATGGCGTGAGAGGGGATGCCTAGCTATGGCCCACTCCTGCTTGAGAATTCTAAACCCGAAATCGGCAGAAACCTTCACCCGAATTCCGGGGACCTGACCACTCCAAGCTCGCAAAGCGTGAGAGAAGAACCACTTTAGGGACATGGAAAGGTAGAGGTCTGAGAACTGAGAATAAGTAGACCTCAGTCCGAACGGGGTTCTGGTGACAGTAGGGGCGGGTGAGGTTTTGGGGGTAGGACAAATAAAGCCTGTCCAGGCAGGAAGTCCCGTCCCCCAGATGTGGCGCCAAGGCAGTCGTATGTGCCTGAAATCTGCATAGACCTGAACCTCTTACTTCCCTTTGCCAAACTTCTGCAGAGAACTCCCTCCCACAGCAGATCCCCAAAGACCCAGGGGCTGCTCCACTGACCTACCTCCTACCTGCCTCCCTCTGCTAGGCTGCTGCCCTAGTACCTGACACAGCACTGTGGCCATCCCGCCCCTCTATGGGAGCCCTGTGGTAAGCACTAGGCAAGTGTCTCCATTTGTAACCCTAAGGGGTCCTACTCACCTCAGAGAGGCTTGGATGGCAAAGGAGAAAGCCTTGGCCAGGGCAGTGAGAGGGAAATAGGAGCTTTATATATCTTCTGCTCACTAGGGATATATTTGCCAAGTCCCCTTGTGCCAAACCAGTCCAAGGTGGCATTCGGGATGCTTCTCTTGTTTGCTCGCCATTGACAAGCAGCCCAGGTTATCTGTAAAAAGTGCAAGTTGAGTCTGGCGTGGTGGCACACGCCTTTAATCCCAGCACGCGGGAGGCAGAGGCAAGCGGGTCTCTGTGAGTTCAGGGCCAACCTGGTCTACAGAGTGAGTTCCAGGACAGCCAGGGTTGTTACATACAAAGAAACCCTGTCTCGAAAAACAAAAACAAAACAAAACAAAAAAACAAAAACAAAACAAAAAGTGCAAGCCCACACTTCTCCTTGGAGTTACATTCAAATCCAGGTTCCTCCCGTCCCCAGTGGCCTCCTCATGATGAGTGGGTCACTGTCCACACCCACTTAGTACTCTTCTCAGCTAGACCATGATAGGCTGTAACTTGTATGGATACTAATGTGTTGGTGGAAATGGCTTTGACTAGAACTCGCAATGTCTCTTTTCTGTCTTCTGTAGGATGCCATTAGAGGAATCTTCTGAAATAGGCTGCTTCCTTACCTGAGTCCCCAGGGAACAAGCACTATTAACAAGAGCTCAGCCTGCTGAAAGCCTTTATAATTTCTGAGGTCATATGATCTCTTTTTTTTTTTAAAAAAAAAGTTTTTAGTTTTTATGTGTATGAATGTTCTACCTGGATGTATGTCTTTACATCATGTGTGTGCCTTGTGTCCATGGAGACCAGAAGACGGCATTGGACAGCCTGGAACTGGAGTTACAAATGGATGCGAGCCACTGTGTGGGTGGTAGGACTCAAACTCAGGTCTTCAGAACGAGCAGCCAGTGCTCTTAACTGCTGACTCCATTCTTTAGACCCCAGTCATCTGACCTTGTTGGATGGTCACGGTCTCTTCAGTTCTTTCTGAGTCGTCGGCACAGTCAGGCTGGCTCAAGCCCTTGGTGACTTGGAAGGATGGATGTTTCAAAATGACCCCGACAGTTTGGTCCAGGCTCCTGGTGCGATAGGGGTAGGAACATATACCCTGCTCTGGGAATCTGGATCAAGGAGCTTTGTGGCTTGAGCTCGCTCTCTCCACGATCCCTGCGGTGCTCCAGTCATTGCACTGTGCAGACGCTTCAGAGTGGCTGGAGAGTGAAGCTCGGCTGGCCTAGAACTGTCAGGTGAACGCAGAGCGAGCTCAGGCAAGAGCGGCATCAGAACCACGCCAACCCGCAGAAAGAACAGTTCCTTGTTTTAGGCAAGTGTGCTGAGCTGTGCTTTGTCACACAGCAAGGATGGGCAGCCAGAGAGGATCAGTTCCCATCTCTGAGGCCCTTTCCTAGTCTGTAAAAGCAGCGTCATAGTCAATGTCTGCTGCAAGAGCTTGGGCGAGGCCCAAAGCAAGAGATGAAAGTGAAGAGAAAATCAAGTGTGGCATGCAGACCTGTAATCCCAACACTTGGGAGACCAGAAGATCAAGAGTTCAAGGTTGTCCTTGGCTCCAGAGTGAGTTCACGACCAGCCTAAATGGCATGAAACCCTGAAACCCTGCCTCAAAAACAAATAAACAAACAAACAAAAAATAAATAAGGAAGTATTAAATTCACTTATTTACTCAGTAAAAGTCTACGGAAGCCTGTTGGGCACTAATTTTGTGCCGGGATCCAGAGCTGGACAAGATAGACAAGGGTCTACTACACCACACAGAGACAGACTTGCCAGGTAGTTCTACTAAAGGGAATTAAAACAGGTGATAGGACTGAGAATACCTGGGACAACTGTGTTTACCATGCCTAGTGAGTTTGGCATTGGAACTGAGCAGGCACAATAAGCGAGGGTAGAACAGTGTCTACATGGGAAGAGCAGCAAGTTCCTTTGAGGTAGGAGGTATGGCCTTGTTAAGAGGATGGGAAGAAGACTGGTATGAGGGACAGGACGCTGATCAGAAATGGGGTTAATAAGCTGGATGAAAAGAGTTATACCCCATGGGAGCAGAGCCACCACAAGACGGTGGAATGGTCAAACTGTCTGTGCTGGGGAGTTTGCTGCAACCAGCCACCCAACTGCAGCCTTTTCCAGTTCTGAAGCTTCCCAGCTCCATCCCATGCAGAGACTGTTGGAAGTGGCTAAGCCCTGACAGTAGAGGCATCAGTGCTAAAAAGAACCACAGTCCCACCTTACAGGGGCTGTGGAGGCTGCCATCCCCAAGTACCCCTGCTCTGAATGTGTGAACACCATCTTCTTCCGGCAAAGGGCACCGGAAGAAGTCTCTCATGCTAAGGAAACCCAAACCGCTGTTGACAAAAATAGAAAGGGGAATGCATAATCTCTGCCGAGTCTGACTGCTAGAAATTGGGGGGTGGGAAAAAGGGGGGAAGGAGGAGAGAGAGAGAAAGGGGGGAGAAAAACAAAAAAAATGCAACCATTAAAATAATGAATGACACAGTATGGTGCTAGCATTTAATAGGAGGAGCCTGTGGAAAATTCCACTGAGAACCAGCTGGGTTTTGTCACCGGTTATTTCCTATGGTGGCTCAGGGTTTGTGCAGGACTAAGGGTGTGGTTGGGAGTGGGCACGATTTGCTGGTCATTGTGCACCCAGAGTCCTGAGATGTGGTGAGGATCTCTGTTCTGGGTGTCCTGGAGGAGTAAAGCCAGTTTCTAACCCTGAAAGCTGCTGTGGGGTCCAGACGCAGCCATTTCCCAGCATCTCTAAATTTGCACAGTGCTCAGTTCGGGCTCGCGAGACAGGAAGGTGCACCATGCGTCAAGTGTTTGCATATTGTGTTGAGTTCTTTGCATACAGCATCTCGACTGATTCTTCTCAGAGCCCTGTAAGGAAAGCATAACTATTTCCTCCAGGTTGCAGAGGAGGAAATGGAAGCTACAGAGGGCTTCCCACTTCTCATTTCTACAACTAGGGATTCATATGAACACACCCCTTCTTTTAGGTCATATGCTCCCTTGGTGAAACAGACTGTTCTGTGAAAAGTCAGGGTATGGAGTGGAGAGGAAGCCAGGAGGTGACTTTCTAGAGTAAGACAGCTCATGGATTGGGTGGGAGAGAGATATTCCAAGAAACAGCTTCAGACGCTCTGGTTTCAGTGTTGTTTGTCCTCCAAGACTTGATCCCCATTGTATGATGTGGGAGATGCTGGAACCTTTAAGAGCTAAGACCTAGCACAAGGTCCTTAGATTAGTTGGGAACAACCTTCTGAAGGAGTTCTGGGATCTGAGTCTCACCCTGCTTCCTATTGGTAATGCAATCTCTATCTCTGGCACATGCCCCTGCCTAGTCTGCCTTGAGGTCTTCCCCAAAGCCAGGCACAGGGAGAGCCTAAGTCTCTTGTCTCTAACAGCCCTGCAGGAGAGCAGAGAGCCCGCAGAGTTCAAACCCTAGCATGCAAGTGCACGTGAGAGCGTCTCTCTCTCTCTCTCTCTCTCTCTCTCTCTCTCTCTGTGTGTGTGTGTGTGTGTGTGTGTGTGTGTGTTAGAGGGAGAGAGAGAGAGAGAGAGAGTGCCACACACATACAGCGAGAGGGAGGAGGGAGGGAGGAAGAAGGGAGGGAGAGGAAGGAAGGGGGAAGGGAGGAGTTTGGCTAGAACATGGATGTTGAATGCAGGGACAGTGGGATTTCTGAGGGAGGCTGAGTAGGTGCATTGGTCTAAGACCAAAACAGCGCTTGAACATTATCCTGGAGCCTGCGCTTTGTCCTGGTGGCCAAAGAGAAGACACCTCTGAGAGATGCCAAGGGGGAAAAGGAAGAGCCTAAGACATATTCTGATCATAAGCAACAAAAATGCCATGAACTGGTTCAGGAGTGCAAGGCTGAGCATGAGAAGTGAGGGTATAAGAAGAAATTGTCTGGGCCCGGTATCATGGGAACCACTGAATCAGGATCTTTGGGCAACTTCTGAACCTCCTTTCTGCATCTCCCAACTTTCATCTTCTCCTCCTTCAGAAGACTGCTCGTTCCTGGTCCTCCAAAATTTTCATTCTCGTGGTGTCTCTGCTTGGGCATCAAAGCCACATGATTTTAATTCTAGTCTCTTAACTATTCTGATCCGAGGACAAAGCAAGCTGAGGAAAGGGCTCTTGAAGCCCCAAGACCAAGGGAAGGAAGTGGCGTGCTGACTGCTGGCAGCCTGCCAGGAAGGCACCTGCAGTGTGCAATATTGCATGAAACTAGAGGAGCCACAAGGAGGGCGTGACCAACCCAGGTTCAGAATACAGGACCAAGGTATTCGTGAGAACATTCCTTTGGATGTTTCTGTGAGGGTTTTGGGGGTGAGATCTGAATTAAGTCATTGGACTTCGAGAAAAGCAGGCTGCCTTCCACATAGTGGGTGTATCTAGTGAATCAGTTAAAAGCCGGAGTGAGATGTAAAGGACCAGTGGCCCCTAAACAAGAAGGAATTCTACCAGCCAAAGATGGGGTTCAGCTGCAGCATGAGCCTCCTCAGGGCCTCAGTTCAGGGCCCTGGGTTGCAGAGTTGTCAGCCTCCAGAGTTGGGTGCGCTTATTTCTTCAAATAAACCTCTGGGGGCTGAAGAGATGGCCAGTGGTTAGGAGCGCTTGCTGATCTTCCAGAGGACTTCTTTGTTTCCCAGCACCCACACCAGGTAGCTCACAACTACCTGTAATTCCAGTCCAGTCCCAGGGGATCTGATGCTGCTTTCTGGCCACTGTGGGCACGCTATGCACATCGCATACACCCACACAGACACACACAAACACATACATGAAAGTTAAATGATAATAACGATCATATGAAAACTGTCTCTACCTACTATACACACGCATACGCACATGTAAACACTGATACACGCACAGATAGGCACACACATACAGATACACATAGTGAGACAAATATACACACATGCACATACACAGTATATAAACATGATAAAAGTTAAATAACAATAATGATAATGATGAGAAATCTCTGTCTCTACCACGTTGCCATCTCTCCTGCCCCCAAACTTTTGACTTTTCATTTTTTTAAAGCTATAATACTACTTTTAAAATAGAAACACTTATTTTTTAAAGGCAATAAGCTTGCAAAAAATTAAAACATAGGTACTATAAGGTGAGTCTCCTGAACTCTTCTTTTTAGAAGTCTTATTATTGATCAAATCCCAGAATTCTATCTTTACATTAAAATTTTTAGTCATTTATTTGTAAAAATGAGGTCAGAGTACATATTTTATATTCTGCTCTAAAGTAAGAATAACATTTTCTGGTATTTTATACAAACAGATATAACTTTGTTTTTTAAGGTAGAAGAATGGTTTTTGTATTAGTTAGCTATTGCTGTGTAACACATTGACACAATTAGTGGCCTTTTATTTATTATCTCACAGTTTCTGGGAGTCAAGAATCTGCCCATGGCTTAGTTGGGGCTCTGCACTTCTGGTTCCCTCATTTAGCTGTAATGAAGGTGCCTGGTAGGCTTGGGTCCTTTTCTAAAATCTCCACAGGGCCAGAGCTCCTACCTGGTTTACTTACACAGCTGTTGATAAACTTCAGGTGCATTTGGGTTACTGTGCTGAGGGTGTGAGTTCCTTAGTGGCTGTTGGCTGAGGAACTGGCCTTAGTTCTTTTCCATGCAGCCCTTCCCATATGGCAGCTTGCTTCTCCAAAGCAAGCAAAGCAGAGAATCTGCTAGCAAGATAGAAGTTACAACTGTTTGTTGTCAAATCACAAGTGACATCCACTTATTTTGAGATACCCTATTGGCCAGAAGCAAGTTTTGGGTCCTGCTCACATTCAAAGTAACAGTTTGACCAGAAGGTGTAAACCCTGGGAATTGGGGAGAATGGGGACCTGTTGACAGAGGTTTGTGTCCCGCTCAGAATGGCAGTCATTCAGTCCCGAAGAAACACACAGAGGCCTACATTAATTATAAACTGGTTGGCCTCTTAGCTCAGGCTTCTTATTAACTAACTCTTGTATCTTAAATTAACCCATAATTCTTGCCTATGTTAGCCATGTGCCTTGGTAACTCTTATCAGTGAGGCGCTCTCATCTTACTTCCTCTGCATCTGGGTGACGACTGCAGACTGAGCCTTTCCTCTTTCCAGAATTCTCCTGTTCTGGTTGCCCCACCTATATTTCCTGCCTGGCTACTGGCCAATCAGCATTTTATTAAACCAATGCAAGTGATACATCTTTACAGGATACAAGACCATTGTCCCACAGTAGGGACCACTGTCTGCCATAGTGTCTGGCATGGTGTCCCACTTGTTCATTCTTTTGCTGACAAACACCCAGGCTGTTGATAGTCTTCACATCAGCATAAACAATGTCATCATCCTGGTGATTGTACCTTCAGGAATGAGCCCAAGATTTCTTGGGACACTATCTGAAAATGGAATTTCTCATCCTAAGGCAAACTGATTTACTACCAAGCACTATATCAAATGTATACCAGATAGATGTATGAGCTCAACAGCACTGTGAATATGGACCACGCACTCACGCACGCACGCACACACACACACACACACTCACTCACTCACTCACTCACTCACTCACTCACTCACTCACACACACACACTAATACTGGGCATTTAATTGTCTGGCTAATACTTTCTTCAGTGTAATAGGTGATAGCTGGCATCTGTGTGTTTTAGTCTGCAATTGTGTTCCAGTAAAGTTGAATGCATTGTTTTGCATTATCAGCTGCTTATCTGTGTTAGGGTACTTTGATTAGCAAGCATAAAGATCCATTTGAACCCGCATAAGTATTAAAATGAAAACTCCTGTTTCTCCAAGAAGAAGATGGAGCAACTTCCTGAATCAACAGTTGCTTTTTCTTGTGCCTGTCTCAGCATCTGGAAGTCACCCTGTTCATTGTCCACACTCTGGCAACCCAGGGGACCTCATTTCTTTCTCTCAGTTCTTCTGCTCTGTTTTCTTTTCCTTGTTGATGATCCTTACTCAGAGTAATGCTCCTCAAAGCTTCCATTTGGATTCTAACATAAGATGTATCCATCACAAAAACAGATGTGTATAAAGTCAAATGTCATGATACAATCTCTTCTCCTGGGCCCCTCTTTCAGATACACTAAAAATTAAAATTTTGATATATATCTCCTAGGTTTTTAAAATCTTGCCCCCATGTGTCATGATGATGACAGATGAAGGTGGCGATGTCAAGGATGACAGTGCTACTGCTCAAGGTAGTCAGGGTGACAATGGCGGCAGCCACAGTAGTGAACAGTTGTTCAACTGTGTGCTGCATTGCTTCAATAGCATAGCATGTTTAGAATTTTGGGAAGGAGAGGCTCACAGCTGAGCCTCTGAATATGCTGAGAAAAGCCTTTCTCAGTCCAAATTATAAAAATTTTTGCTGTAGATGGCTAAGTGACTGACGGCACTCACTACTCTTGCCGAGGATCCAGGTTCAGTTTCTGGTTCCAGAGGATCTGATGCCTCTTCTGGCTTCTCCAGAGGATCTGAACCCTCTTCTGGCCTCTGAGCATGGCACACATATGGAGCACATACATTCATATGGACAGTTATGCACATAAAATAAGCAAAATAGTAAAACCTTTAACTTTTTATTTCCCCCATGACCTTTATGGTGACCCTGAAATGCCAAATTAACCATCTCCAAGACATCTGCTTTCTCCATTGACCCGAGGAGCTTCCAAGTTTCACCATCACTCTGCAGTCACCAGCAGTGAGTGACCTTGAAGTTGGGCAGGCTTAGCTCCTTCACCTCCACTTCCTGGTCACATGATGTTGGTGGGTTCATATCTGATTTTCAGAGTGGAGCTGTTGGGGTTTGAAGTCTGGAATACTGGGGGGAGGGTGCAAGGTGTTACACATGCAAAGCGCTTAAATCCCTTTGGCTGCTGTCTCCCAAGAAACATTTTCCTGTGTCTTCTTTGCCGGAAAGCATACCATGTAAGTCTCCCATTCTGTAGCACATTACAGGAGAAGGGAGCCTAAATATCCATCGAAAGAGTGAATGGGTAATGTGAGCTCTCTTTCTATGTTTCTTTCTTAGACATTTTCTTGGCTACTTTTGTAAATTTTTTTCACCCAATTTAATTGTAATTGCTTTGTCAAGATCTTCCAAGTGCTAATGTGTTTTATTGGCATCACAGCAAATTAATAGGACAATTTCAGGAGAATTGGCCACCAATATGATCATTTGCTCTGTACATTTACATTGGGAAGCCACATTAAGTCCCTGGTGTCTGCTATTTCTCTTGCTCTTTAGGAACAAGCCTCATCTCTATCACAAAGGCAGGCTCTTCAGATCTGTTAGGGTTCTCTCTGGTATCTGCAGTTAGGAGCACCTGGCTCTGAAACCCAGCAGATCCTGGCATGAATCCACTTACTGCAGGTGTCACCTTGAGAAAATGCTTCATCACTCTGAATCTCAGTCTCTGGTGTGGCTGTGTGCTGTGCAGCCTTCCTGACTGCCTTAGAGGTCATGCTTTTCCGGGACTGACCGCTAGGGTAGAATTATGCAGCAATGCCTTGCCTTAGGCTTGCTTCCTGATATTACAGACATAAGTACTTTACAACTGTAGGCAGTGAGCTACCATGCCAGGTGTTTTATCATCACTACTACAAAAATCCTCGACGACCCTCCACCCTCTACCTCCATTCCCTGATGACCATCCACCGTCCACCTCCATCCTCTGACGACCCTC